>JAJJWW010004941.1:0-17109 GCA_023531295.1 Papaver armeniacum
TGAGACACTCATCTCGGCGACCTCGTTGGTGGAATTAGGTTTTAGAAGAGGTGCACAAGCATCCCTCTTCAGCCTGGTCGAATCCCAACTTGGGATATGACTTTTGGCCAAGCCGTGTACATGCGTGTAGACGGCATGACGGTGTAGGCGCCTATACCCATTACCTCACGAAAGTATGATCCGGGGCCACTCAATTCGTCCGGTGAAGTTGAGTGGTGAGATCAATTTGTGACAGAAAACCAGTGCCGCAAGAGCCGCGCGTCATGCCCATTTCGGGCGCACGTTCCAAGATGACCAATCTTGGTCGGTCTTGGCCGATCGGTCTGGTGTGAAGGTGGTAGGCTGGTGTTCACGCCTATACCTGAATATCCCATGAAAACGTGATACGAGCCATCCAAATCGTCCGTGAAGTTGAGCGGTCGAGATCGGTTTGTGGTTTGGGAGGTGTGACCACGCTAGTTTGGGCGTGCATTTTGGATTAACCGAGGCATGATATGCCTTGGCCGATCGGGTGAGGGAATAGATGGGTCCACGGTGGTCATGCTTTGGTATGTGGGACTGCTTAATCTAATCTTGGACCCTCCATTCGTGCGGAGAAGATGGACGCTCGTGATGCTCAAAAACCCTAATTACGATTTCAAGCCGTGCGTCACCCCTTGTTTGGGCGCACTTAATTTGTTACGACCAAGCATGGTTGGTCTTGACCGGTTGGTCAAGTGTGTAGGCGGGCCCTCGGTGATTGTGTTGACATGCTCTGGGCCCTTTGAGTTTACATCTACACCCTCCATCTATACCTGCGAAGATGGATGGTTGAGACATTTTGCGACACATGTAATATGCCGCAAACCCTAATTTAGGGTTTTCCGCCCATTTGCTATGGTTTTGACGTTTTGGCAAGCTAGGCCAATTCTCGAGGGAGGCCAGGCCATGCGGTCGCGTTGGTTCGGCGGTGGATATTCCATACCTGGCTTGGGGGTGATGGAATTGATCTGGGTCATCCAATCATGCTTGTGGAGTTGGATAGCGTGATAAATATCCGACCGTCTGATCAGTCCGGATGCTCAATCGGGCTAGTATAACACGGTAGGGGCTCAATCGGGCTAGTATAAACACCGAGAGTCGCACATGCAGGTATTTCAGACATGGTTTCATTATAATGCTTGGAGGTTCGTGTTGCTCAGAAGAGCAACACTCGATAAATCATCCGCATGTTTGATAATGAGTACGAAATACAAGGCTGATTGCGCATTAATTAATAATGCTAGAAATTCTGGGGTATATGGGATTGTTGTACATGCTCCAACCTGGATGAATTTCACGTATTCACCGAATGGGATTGTCCACATGCTCCATTTAGGTGAATTAGTAAAGTGAAGGAGTATCCAACACTTATTAATGGCTTTATCTTTTACAAGATGTCAGCGCATGATTTTCTGGTTTTTTACAATTTTAACCTTAAATGAAAATCCACCATCAACATTAAGTCCCCTGCCTAGCACGTAATGGTTACACCATCAGGGGTAGGCATGAGATGGTGACTTGATTAAAGACAAAGCTTATGAGACAAAATTAAATGTTACCGGGAGAGACGGGTCATCCTCTGTCCTTGGAGCATGTCACGTTCAAGAGGCGTCAGCGAGTGGTCCCTAGCATGATGTTGGTCTTGCCTTCGATGGACTGTTACGCTTTGTTTCGTTCGTGGGGCTACTACACCCGCTTGATCGAACGTGGGCTTGATGTTACTGTTTTGGTTAATCGTGGCTCTGATGCGTCTGCTTGATCGAACGGGGACCGTGTAATCATGCTTGAATCGAACATGGGAAGATGTGCATGCTTCGATCAAACGTGGGACCGTGTACATGTTTCAAATGTCGACAGTGTCCTGCGCCTACTTTGACCGTCACGGTTGATGTAATTGCTCGAGTGTCATCTTGCTACTTCGACCAAACACCGACCCAGCTAGCTTGACTAAACACCGGACTTGATGCTTTGACCAAACACCGGCCTTGCTGTTTGCTTTACTCGAACGTGGGACCCGATGTGAGCAAGCTTTCTTTTTTTTTTTTTTTTTAAAATGAACCTTGTATGCTCAAATGTAAATATGGGTCCTGTAGAAAGCATTGGCGACTTTCCGGAGCAGGCCGGGAGAGCGTTGAAGTGTTGGAGCCGAAACGCCTTCTTACGGAGAGAGCTTTGATTGGGGAATGGCTTTAATGCCCGACCAATATGGGGCTAGGATCAAGTGGGACCCGTCGCGTGCCTCGATCGAACGTCGACCTTGTATTTCGTTTGAAAACAAGCCTGCTGCGTGCGCCTGTTTTATTCGAATACCAGCTTTGTGACTTTGATCAATACCAGACTTGAAACTTGAGAAATACCGGACTTGTGACTTGATCAATACCAGACTTGAAACTTGAGCAATACCGGACTTGTAACTTGATCAATACCGGACTTGTGACTTGATCAACACCGAACTTGAGACTTGAGCAATACCGGTGTTTGGACCCAATACCAGCCTTGTGTACTCCAACGTGAATGCGTGTTTTGTCGTGTGTGACTACACATCTCACGCGTTTTTATACAAGTACTGACTCATGTCTTTTATTTTAGAATGAATAAAAGATCTCCTGTTGAGATGTCTTCTCGGGGATAATCCGGCAGTGCGAGTCGGGAGGTGTTGACAGCTTCAAAGATATGCCGAACATTGATGATGAGTTGTTCACCTCGTCTTTTCCAAACATTAGAAGACATCCTTCTCACAAGATAGTCCTGCTCTCCGGTTCAGAAAATATGGAAGCTGATCCATCTTCTTCTTCAGCACTTGTGATGAGATTTTGTCTCCGGAGAAACGAATATCCGCCTTCTCCTATCGACTTCAAGATTTGCTCCACTGGGTTCTTATGAAGGATGGATGAGACGTATGTTGAGCAATGAGTACATCAAAGATAACTTGACCAGAGCGCAGATTATTGATGCAGCTTGAGTGTTGAAACGCTCGAGAGGATGTTAAAGTGGTTTTGCGAACGTTGAGGTGCGAACGTGGGTCCCGGAGAGAGCGTTGAGCGGCTCTTGAATAGACCATTGAAGCGGCTTACTTGCTAGAGGGAGCGTTGAAGTGTTTCCCTCTTCGAGTTTGATTTACCCCTGCGAATTCCATGCTTCTTGACTGACCATCACTCTCATGTTGAAGAATTCCTTGACTGACGGTGAAGGAACTTCATGCTGAGCCTCAGTCCCCAAGCGTGGTTTACATGGTTTGTTCATAGTGGTTATTTTCGAGCCAAATATGGAATATCTTGGACATTGTTTCATCATTGTGGGAGTCGTGCATGTGGTACTGGAGTTGGAGTTGACGGACACGCAGGATGTTGTATCTCGGTGGTTTTCCTCTTGCTTCTTCGGGGCGCTACTGAAGGCTGAAGGTTGTATCTTCATTGGTGAGATATATGCCCATACAAACATTATGAGGCTCTTCATTACGGCAGCAGCTGTTTCTTTCTATCGGGGCATATGTTGTTGTAGATGAGTGTTCAACAACACTCAGGAGGATGACCAAAAGCGCGGATTCTCCAACATAGCATGATAGACATGTACCACTGCCCGATAAAGTGACTCACTTTGGATCTTGTTCGACCACTATACGATAGAGTGACTCGCCCGGATCTTGCTCGATATGACGCGTGGACATCGTTATCTTCTTGAGGCTGCTCCCTTGAGGTATCGACTCCAGTTGAAGATTGCCGTCATAGAGCGTTGATACGTTGCACTGGTATTCTTTAAACCAAATGGCAGTATAGTATAATAAAATTTCCGAGAGGAGTTCGAAAAGCTATCTTACTTACATCATGCTCGTACATCCTTATCTGGTTGTAGCTGCTACATCCATCCATGGAGGAGAACATACCGTGTCCGCTGGTTGCATTTACTAACATGTCGATGTTAGGTAGAGGAGGATCGTTTTTGGACAAGACTGTTCAAGTCTCAAGTCTATGCAACACCCTGATCTATCCATTTTTCCTCATGTATGAACTACTGTTGTTTAACCGAGCTTGGATACATGTATGACATGTAGATGATGGGTGACTAATTTTCATTTAAATGCGGCATTTCTTCATATCTCCAAGAGAATATGTCCTGGGTACTCTTTGACAAGTTCCACGAGCTTCGTGCGTTTTATACGTACACAAGGTTGACTGATGGAGATAGGCCTAGGAGATTCCTCAACGATTTCAATCTCATCAGTTGCGGAGTTGGTGCCATCTTGCAGCTGTTGTGGAGCATCTAGCACTTGTTCTTGTGGTTCGTTGCTGTTGTAAAATTTCATTGGGTGGAGAGACTGGGTAACAATCTCCCCTGCTAATTGATAATGGCAGTGTCGGTATACCGTTTTCCCTTTCTGGTCACGACTCTCCACAAATGTTCGTTCCCTCTTCGTGTGAACGTGGGTCGTGGCTTCACGGGATGGAGAAGAATGCTTCGTCACAAAGATGCATCGTGGGTTTTAGCTCTCAATGATGCAAGCCGGTCTTCTTCTGATTGACGCCCACGTGGGGAGTGGGATGCAACGAACTTGTACGATTCTTTCAGCGGAGCTTCTCCCGTATGTGCTTTGGTTTGGTTTCCCTCGAAGTCCTTCATTGTGGTAGGCTTCCATACGACCTTGCCAGGAGAACCTTGGATGTCCCGAGAGTCTTGAGAGTAATCACATTCGAAGACGCTCCCGTGTAGATAAGGGTCGTCTTGAACTCGAATCCTTGATGCGTGCGGTGACATGTAGAGCGGGGTCGTGACCTTCCTACGGTTGATTGCAGCAAAAACGTCTCCGTGCTCTGATTCTTCAAGAGGTGTGAAAGTTCGCATAAACTTTCCACTAGAGAAACCGCTTCCCGATCCACCGACCTATGGTGCATAGTGAAACTATTGACTTGAGGAAGATTGTTGTGAGGATCAGTCCCCAGTGTAGGAGTCTCCATGACAGGACCGCTCATATCTGATGTCGCTTCTTTGATCAGGTCCATGGAGGTCCTTCTCCGGTGCGTTGAATGCGTTCCTTTTTTGCTCCAGGGGCTGTCACGGCTCTTGTGGAAATCGATCGGTTAATATCTTAAGAAAAGTGAGTACCTCTTTCGAGTTGTGGCCATATCCGTTTTGAGTCGAACTTCCGCTTCTCCATCAAGCCCGCAATGGTAATGGGGGATGGTCCTCCTCTCGTCCCTCCGGCTCCTCGTCTGATGAAGGAGTGGAAGTTGTTTCTCTGGGTGACTACCGGAGGTGTTACACTTGATGAGATGCCGGGATTTGCGGCTGCTTCGCTCGGTGATGGGAGGTGTTATAATATCACCGCCGAGTGATCAATTGAACGTTCCCATCCTCTCGTACTCACGTGTTCCTTGATTGATCTCTCCTTCCTCAAGCATTTCTTCACTTAGTGGAAAGGTCGATGCGGATTGAACAATCTTCCGAGCTTCGACAAGGGTCTTGAGATATAAATCTTCCAGCAGGGATCCGTAAGCTGCAGGCTCCATTTCTTTATCCGGTAGACGTTGTGGTACCCCGGACTAGTCTTTTCCTCTCGTGGAGTTGCCTCGAGTCTTCGTTGTCACTGGACCATGTTGTTCGTATCTCCCGAGTCCCCTGTGATTACGCGCTCTTTACGCCTCTCCACCGGTAAAGGTGTGACTCACGACTAAGGATTCGGCATTTCTTAGACTTTGCTTGAGTAGATGCATCACGACCCTTCTTGTAATTGTCTTGCTATATCATTCAAAAGGCGAAATGTCTCGCTCGCTTTCCTCGGTGATACCAGGATTGATTTGCCAAGACATCCTCTAGCATTCTAGCTACACTTCCCATGATATCTCGAACCACCTGTGGTTTCCGGATACATTGCGAGATGGAAACCGAAAAATTGAGAATTCAATTTTGTGCAACCGAGAGATCAACTCCCACCGGGTCGCCAATTGTTTATGGGTGAAAACTATTCCTAGGATTTGGTAATTTGGGGTGTGTGGATGAGGAATGAATCTAAACCCTAAACAAATGCACTGTGCGGTGAGTGCTTGTAGATTCGGAAATCAATCTGTGCAAGTCCGGCCTAAACCAAGAAATTGTCGTTCCGAGACTTGTTTCGGTCACAAAGTGAAGGAGATGGGGTTGATCTTAGGGAGGGAAGCGAAGAAGGTGTTGAGATTGTGAAGGTGTTGGCTTGCTTATGACTTGTAACGAAAGGTGAGCAAAGCTTACGATTGATGCAAAGCGGTGCTCGGGGTGTTTGAATACGTTGTGTATTAACACTTGGTTTGTCTCGTCCGGACTTGTGTTGTTTCTCTCTTGTCTCGTGTTTTTCTCCTGTGTGGAAAATAGGGAGGAGAACCTATTTATACAAGTCATTTGAGCCTTATTCACGTCTCTCGTGGGAAGTGGAGGAAGTGGAGTGATGGAGTAGTGGAGGTGTGTGTTGGTGTTACACGACCAGTCTTGCCCACTTCTCCAGTCATCTCTAACCGTCCATGACTTCCTAACACGTTCTTGTGATGGCACGTTGCACGCTGCACGCTGTAAACCTCCAGACCAATACCCCAGTTTGTGACATTATTGATGTCTCGAGTGTGTGGATCGTGGGATCCACAAAAGGTAGCACGTAATGCTAAATTGAATAGCTGCGTTATTCGGAAGTTGATACTTGTGAAGTATCATGTGTTTTTTTATGCGAAGTATCCTGGTGTGGTAGAGTGATGGGTGGTGATTACCATGACGCCTCACCGACCAGTTAACTCTTGACCGGGGGGTTGTATAACCAAGACGGTGAAGTTGGACGGACGAGATGATCTTTGAGACACTCATCTGCGGTAGTTGGTGGAATTAGGGTTTTAGAAGAGGTGCGTAAGCATCCCTCTTCAACCGGTCGAATCCCGCCTGGGATATGACTTTTGGCCAGAGCCGATCAGTACATGCGTGTAGACGGCATGACGGTGTAGGCGCTATACCCATTACCTCACGAAAGTATGATCGGGCCACTCAATCCGTCCGGTGAAGTTGAGTGGTCGAGATCAATTTGTGATAGAAAACCGAGGCCGGAAGAGCGCGCGTCATGCCCATTTCGGGCGCACGTTCCAAGATGACCAATCTTGGTCGGTCTTGGCCAGATCGGTCTGGTGTGAAGGTGGTAGGCTGGTGTTCACGCCTATACCTGAATATCCCATGAAAACATGATACGAGCCATCCAAATCGTCCGGCGAAGTTGAGCGGTCGAGATCGGTTGTGGTTTGGGAGGTGTGACCACGCTAGTTTGGGCGTGCGTTTTGGATTAACCAGGCATGATATGCCTTGGCCGATCGGGTAAGGGAATAGATGTGTCCACGGTGGTCATGCTGGTATGACCGGACCTGCTTAATCTAATCTTGGACCCTCCATTCGTGCCGGAGAAGATGGACGCTCTTGATGCTCAAAAACCCTAATTCTGGATTTCAAAGCCGTGCGTCACCCCTTGTTTGGGCGCACGAATTTGTTACGACCAAGCATGGTTGGTCTTGACCGGTTGGTCAAGTGTGTAGGCGGGCCCTTGGTGATTGTGTTGACATGCACTGGGCCCTTTGATTTTACATCTATACCCTCCATCTATACCTGCGAAGATGGATGGTTGAGACTGTTTTGCGACACATGTAATATGCCGCAAACCCTAATTTAGGGTTTTAGCCCATACACGCTATGGTTTGGACGTTTTGGCAAAGCTAGGCCAGTTTGAGGAGGCCGGCCATGCGGGTCCGCGTTGGTTCGCAGTGGATATTCCATACACGCTTGGGGGTGATGGAATTGATCCGGGTCATCCAATCATGCTTGTGGAGTTGGATGATTTGTGATCATATCCGGACCCGATACGGTCAGTCCGGATGCTCAATCTGCTAGTATAACACACCGAGAGGGGCTCAATCGGGCTAGTATAACACACTGAAGTCGGCACATCACGGGTATTTCGTACATGGTTTCATTATAATGCTTGGAGGTTCGTGTTGCTCTATAAGAGCAACACTCAGTCGTCATGCCGCACTGATAATGAGTACAGGAAATACAAGGCTGATTGCGCATTAATTAATAATGCTAGAAATTCACAGGGTATATGGGATTGTTGCTACATGCTCCAACCTGGATGAATTTCACGTATTCACGAGAATGGGATTGTTGCCACATGCTCCATTCTAGGTGAATTAGTAAAGTGAAGGAGTATCCAACACTTATTAATGGCTTTATCTTTTACAAGATGTCAGCGCATGATTTTCTAGTTTTTACAATTTTAACCTTAAATGAAAATCCACCATCAACACCAGCCTACTTCATGTGATGGTTTGGAGGTTGCGCAAGAAAGTCCTCCCTTGGCCGACCACATGGTGTGGTAGAGTGACGGGTGGTGATCACCATGACGCCTCACTAACCAATTAACTCCGACTGGGATGTATAACCAAGCCGGTGAAGTTGGACTTGACGAGATGATCTTTGAGACACTCATCCGCGACCGTTGATGGAATTAGGTTTAGAAGAGGTGCGCAAGCACCACTTTTCAGCTTGGTCGAATTCAAGCTTGGGCCCCGATTTTGGCATGGCCGACGGGCATGCGTGTAGACGGCATGCCGCATACATGCCCATACCTCATTGTCCCATGAAAGTGTGATCTGGACCGCTCAATTTGTCCGGGCAAAGAGGAGCGGTCCAGATTGATTTATTTACGTAAGTTTGGTGCCGCAAATGCCGCGCGTCATGTATTCTTCGGGCTCGCGTTTGGGACAACCAATCTTGGTCGGTCCCGCCGATTGGTTCGAGCGTGTAGGTTGCAGTGGTGTACATGCCTATAGCTTTACTTTCCCATAAGAACGTGATCAAAGCCACTCACCCGTCGGGTTGAGTGGTCGAGATACGGTTGCGATTGGGAAGTGTGACCACGCTAGTTTGGGCGTGCGAATTTGAACGACCAGGCATTGTATGCCTTGGCCGATCGGGTGTGGAGATAGATGGGTCCACGTTGATCATGTTGATGCTCACTGGACCTGCTCAGTCGACTCCTAAATCCTCCATTCGATCAGGAGAATACGGACGTTTGCGATCAATACAAACCCTAATTATGGTTTTGCCGGCCGTGCGGCATGTCCACTTTGGGCGCACGATCTGGAATGACCAGCCATGGTTGGTCCTGACCGATCGGTCATGTGTGTAGGCGGGCGTTGAGCGTGTTGATATGCCGGGGCCCTTTGAATCTACATCTACACCTCCATCTATTCCATGAAGATGGATGGTTGAGACTGTTTCGACACATGTAATGTGCCGCAAACCCCTAATTTAGGGTTTTTAGTCCATACTTTGCTTTTGGCTTGGACGGTTTGGCAAGTTATGCCACTCTTTTGGGGAGGCCGACCATGCGGGGACCGCGTTGGATCGGTAGTGAATATTCCAATACCTGCTTGGGGTCATGGATTCAATCTAAGCCATCAAATCATGCTGGTGAAGTTGGATGGTCGTGATCGTTTCTGAGACTGATATGGACAGTCCAGATTCAAATATGCTCAATCGGGCTAGTATAACACACTGAGAGATGTATGCTCAATCGGGATAGTATAACACACCGAGAGTTGTAGCATGTACGGGTATTTCGTATTTGCTTCATTATTAATGCTTGGAGGTTCGTGTTGCTCTACTGAGAACAACACTCAGTCGTCATGCCGCACCGGTAATGAGTACATGAAATACAAGGCTGGTCATGCATTAATTAATAATGTTGTAAATTCACAGGGTATATGGGATTGTTGCGACATGATCCAACCTAGATGAATTTCGTGTATTTAATTCACAAAATACTGGGATTGTTGCCACATGCTCCATTCTAGGTGAATTAGTAAAGTGAAGAAGTATTCATCACTTTATCAGTGGCTATCCTTTGCAGGATGTCAGCGCATAAATTTGGTTTCACAATTTTAGCCTTGAAATAAAATCCACCATCAACATTAAGTCCCCTGCCTAACACATAATGATTACACTATTGTGGGGTAGGCATTAGATGGTGACATATACAGATAAAACTTATGAGAAAAAATTAGATGTTAACAGGAGAGACGCAGTCGTCTGCCCTTGGAGCATGTCACGCCCAAGAGGCGTTGAGCGAAGCGTTCCCTAGCATGATGTCGGTCTTTCTGCTGAACGACCTTGCTATTCCCGCCGATCGAGAGCCTTATTCGTGATTGTTCCGCTCGAGCGTGGGGCTGATGTATGCTGCTCAACGGGCTATTGCTTTGCCGCTCGA
This sequence comes from Papaver armeniacum, assembly GCA_023531295.1. Taxonomy (NCBI): domain Eukaryota; kingdom Viridiplantae; phylum Streptophyta; class Magnoliopsida; order Ranunculales; family Papaveraceae; genus Papaver; species Papaver armeniacum. The sequence goes on from JAJJWW010004941.1 coordinate 10,286, forward strand.
TCGTGGGACTCATCGCGCTCTGCTTGATCGAACGTGGGATTGTTATGACCGCCTTGCTCGAACATGGGACCCACTGCGTGCTTTCTGGGGCGAGCTGTGCTGCTTCGACCAATTTGGGGTTGGATGTGCCCGATCAAGTGGGAGATGCCGCGTGCTGCTTTGCTTGGGGCCGGGTTTGTGCACCTTCGACCAATTTGGGGTTGGATATGCACGATCAAGTGGGAGCTTCGTGCCTGCTTTGCTTGGGGCGAAAAGTGTGCTCGCTTCGACCAATTTGGGGCTGGATGTGCACGATCAAGTGGGAGTTGTCGCTGTACTGCTTTGCTTGAGGCCGGTTGTGCTGCTTCGACCAATTGAAATTTGGATGTTCCCGATCAAGTGGGAGCTTCACGTGCCTGCTTTGCCCAGGGCCGCCATGCTGTTCGACCAATTTGGGAATGGATATGCACGATCCAAGTGGGAGGCGCGCGTGCTGCTTTGTAGAGGGCCATTTACTGCTTCGCCACCAATTTGGGGTTGGATGTGCTGATCGGGTGGAGGTGCCGCGTGTCTGCTTTGTTGGGGCATTGTGCACTGCCCGACCAATTACCAAACTGTTGCCTCACCCCAACACCAGACTTGCCCCTTTGACCAATACCGGCCTTGTCTTGATTTGACGAACATCGCCTCGCCACGCCCAATACCAGCCTCGTGACTCGAGCAAAGCACGGCCTTGTGGGATTTGATCAACACCGGCCGCTTTTGCTCGACACCATATGCTTGCTCGAGTGTCATCCTTGCTACTTCGACCAATACCGGTCTTGCCTTGACGAACACCGGCCTTGCTAACCAACATCAGTATTCCCTTTGCTCAACGTGATCTAGGCGTGCATGCTTTGCCCAAATCGAACCTTGTATGTTCGAACGTGCAGGGGTCCCGCCGAGAGCGTTGAAGCATCTTCCGGAGCAAGGTGTCCCGGGAGAGCGTTGAAGCAATTTCTAGTGGGTGGAGCGTCAAGGGCTTATGTTGGAGAGAGTGTTGAAGAAGTTCTTTGACTCACTTAAAGGAATTTCATGTCAACCCTCGCTCCCAAGCGTGGTCTACGGGCTCTATTCTTGTATGCCCGATGGGTCTTTGTACGTAATGCTCGTTGATATGGTGAAGCTCGATGGTATTAATCGACGAACAACAACAGTTCCCGGCAGCACTGGGTGATCGAAGAGACCGCAGGAGAGGCGTGATATCTACGGGCACGAACTTGACCGTCTTCATATAGTGGCAGAGCTCGTCTCATTGTTAGAGGGATAAACTGGAACCGATAGCTTTCTTGACGTTTCTTCATGAAATAGAGAAGAGGGAGACAATCCCCTGCCCACAAGTATCCAGAGCTTTGGACTTGATAGATGTTGTCACGCCTAGGTTCATGAGGTTGTCTTTGAGATAGGCAAAGTGCTAAGGGGTCCCAGTCATACTCCTTGGTAACGCAACTAAATCATCTACGGGAGACAAATTCTGAAAGCGTCTCTCATTGATGTAGTTACCATCGATCCAGATATAGAATATCTTGGACGTTGTTTCACCATTACTAAGTCGTGCATATGGTGCTGGAGTTGGAGTTGGCGATTTGGATGCGCAGGATGTTGTATCTTTGCAAGTGGCTTTCCTCTGTCCGCTTCAATAAACCGCTATGGAAGGTCAAGGTTGTATTGCCTCGTTGGTGGGATGTATGCTTCAATGAACATCATGAGGTTCTTCACACGGGAAGGCTCTCGGTTCTTTCCAAAGCAGGGTAGATGATGTCGTAGATGAGCGCTCAACAACTTCACGAAGTCCAGAGGATGACCAAAAGTGCATTCTCCAACATAACACCAGACATGCACCATCCTCCGACAGAGTGATTCTCCTGATTCTTTCTCGACATGACACGCGGACATCGTTATCTCTCGAGGCGCCTCCCTTGAGGTGCCTGGCCGGCGGGATCCAAGATGTCCCATGCTCGCTCTTGTCCTGGGCGACATAATAAAGCAACCCTTTGTGATGATTCGTAGATGAAAATGTTTGTTGAATCCTTCTCGAACACTTCCTCGTTGTAGGGATCCAGATTTAAACTTGATCCTTTCTTCTGAGGGGGTGAATGAAGCAAAGTTCACCTTCGCCCATGAAGCGGAGCCCCCTTACAATTCACTGCATAGCCGACATTCCGAGGATAGCTTGAGTCTTGGATTTGACTACTATATCATCCACTTTAGTCTTCGACTTGCTTATGCATCATGTCGCGGGAAGATTGTCGCCATAACACGTTGATACGTTGCGCCTGCGTTATTTAAACCGAATGGCATAGTATGGTAAAAATTGCCAAGAGGGGTTCTAAGGCCGCCTTACTTTCATCGTGCTCATACATCCTTATCCGATTGTAGCAGCAGAACCATCCATGAAGCGAGAACATGCCGTGTCCGCTTAGTGGCGTCTACTAACATGTCGATGTTAGGCAAGAGGAAAGTCTTCCTTGGGGCAGCACTTGTTCAAGTCTCAAATCCACGCAAAGACCGAATATGTCCGTTTTTTCTTTACTGGGACCACATTAGCTAACTGTGCCGGATGATGAATAGGTCGGATGAAGCCAGCAGCTAGCAACTTCTGAATTTCGTTTGATTTGTTCTTCCACTTCGTGTCCGAATTGCCTCTGAGATTGCTTCGATTGGCTTGGATCCGTGTAATGACATGTAGGTGATGGGCATCAATTTTTCGTCTAGACTGCATTTCCTCATATGTCCGTGCAAACACATCTTGGTACTCCTTGAGTAGTTGGACAATACTCACACGTCATCGGCACGTGCGACATAGTCGGAACCTCATAGAGACAAAGCCCTCGGGAGATTCTTCATTCCCGATGTTAACAGCTCCTGCTCGCTGGGCTTGTGGAGTTGGTGCCATCTTGTAGATATCGCGAGCATCCAATACCTCCTCTTGTGTTTCTTCGTTCTTGGCAAAGATTTAATCCGAGAGACTGTGCCGCCTCTCCCCGTTAATTGCACAACAAGCGCCTGTGATATTGTCTTCCCCTCCGATCACGCGCTTTTGCCTCGAAAGTGTGTTCCCTTTTGGCGTGAGCATGAGTTAAAGCTTCACCGATGAAGATGGACGCCTCGTGAAAAAGGCGTGTCGTGGTGCTTAGCCTGTGCTGATGCAAGTCGTCCTCTTCCCCGATTGAAGCCCACGTGTAGTGGGGTGCACATGACTTTGTTTGACCTTCCTTGCGGGAGTTTCTTTTGGCTCTATCAGCTCCACTCCGCATATCGCAAGAGACGCGAGACAAATGATGCAGAATACTACGACTTCCTCATTTAGCATGGTCTTCGTGCACCGGTGATACGTGAAGGGATGACTCATTGTCATGAATCCACGCCTCCTAGTAAAATATGGTAGTCCGGCTTTATTTCTATGACTTCAAATTTCACTTTTGATCGAATGGGTCCTACTGACAATTCAGATTGACATACCCGTATGTGCTGGTCCGGTTTCCTTCGAAGTCCGTCATTGTGGTGGGGCTGCACAATCTTGCATGGGCTAACCTTTCGAGAGTCTTGAGAGTAATCACATTCGAAGATGCTCTCAGGTTTACACTAGGCCCTCCTCGAACTCAACCCTTGGATGCGACTCTGCAACATTTAGGGCCCTATTGGTGACCTTTCCTCTCATCATGTCGTCTCTCGTAAATGTAACATTATTTACGATGTTTCCGATGCAAATAGACTTCCTGGACGTGAAGGAGTCGTGTACGCCCGTAGCTATTTTATTAATTAAAGAAACGTCGCCTCGTTGATTCTTCGAGAGGTGTAAGAGTTCACACATCTTTCCACTAGAGATGCCGCTTCCTCGATCCACCGGTCTCTCGGCTCGTAGTAAGCCGTTGATCCGAGGGGAACTAGTCCCTGGGTAGAGGTCTCCGAACGCTCATCACCGATGTCATCTTAATGGGAGATCAAGCATGTCGCTACCGTTTCTTTGATTAGCTTCATGTTCTTCGTGTGAATCTCCTGCACCCGTGCTAGTTTTCTTAAATGTTGGAAATCTCCGATCATGCCGTCGATACGCCATAGGAGGAGGGGTATCTCCATTGGAGGAACCATAATGATTTGAGGCTGCCGAGGAGGTCCTAAGATCAACCATCTCAAATTGATGAATGGTATTGAAGAAATCGACTTTACAACCGAGAGATTAACCTCCGCCGTGGTCGCCAATTGTTTATGGGTGAAAACTAATTCCGCCGGTTTTGGTAATTTGGGGTGTGTGGATGAGAAATGAGTCTAAACCTTAAACAAATGCACCGCATGGGAGTGCATGTAGATTCGAGAAATCAACTCATCCGCCTAAAACCAAAAATGGTCGCTCCAGATTTGTTTCTGGCCATAAAGTGAAGGAGACGGGGTTGATCTTAGGGAGGGCGAAGAAGGTGTTGAGATTGTGAAGGTGTGGCTATTTATGACTTGTATCGTAAAGTCAACCGGCTTGGCAGGATGTAAGCTATCGGGCCCTGGTGTTTGAATACGATTGTATCAACACTTGCCTCTCGTTGTCATGTCTTGCCTTGTTCCTCTTTTGGAAAATGTGAGGAGAACCATTTATACAAGTCTTTAAGCCCGACCTCGTATCTCGTGGGAAGTGGTGAAAGTGAAGTGATGGAGAGTGGGAGTCGTGTGTTGGTGTCACATGACTGGGCCTTGCCCACTTCTCCCATCATCACTAGCCGTCCATGACTTCCCCGACACGCTCTTGTGATGGCGCGTTGGCGCCGCACGCCGTAAAACCGCCACCAATACCCCAAAGATGTATCCCCGCCAGGACATGATTGATGTCTCGAGTGTGTGGATCGTGGGACCCACAAGAAGTAGCATGTAAGGCTAGATTAAATAACTAAGTTATTTAGGAAGTCTATACTTGTGAAGTATCGTGTGTATTCTATGCGGTGCAGGCATCGAGTATACTCAGCAGGCAATGAAGCATCGTTGTTTGAGCTGCCTCAAAATAGCCTCATGTCCAAAGATACTTCATGTGATGGTTCGAGGTCGACAAGCAAGTCCTCCTGGCCGACCACATGGTGTGGGTAGAGTGACTGTGGTGATAACCATGATGCCTCACCACCAATTAACTCCCCGACCAGGGTCAGAGCAACTGCCTGAAGTTGACTCCGACGAGATGATTCGTGACACCATCCGCGACCGTTAGTGGAATTAGGTTTTAGAAGAGTGCGCAAGCACCACTTGAAGCTTGGTCGAATTCAAGCTTGGGACACGATTTTGGCATGGCCGATCGGGCATGCGTGTAGACTCCGCATGCCGGTTTATACATGCCCATACCTCATTGTCTCCGTGAAAGTGATCCTGACCGCTCAATTTTTCCTAAAGAGAGGAGCTGGGCCAAGATTGATTTTTACTTTGTTGTTCGGCGTGTAGGTGGCAAGCTGGTGAACATGCCTATACCTTACTTTCCCATAAGAACGTGGTCAAAGCCACCAATTGGTCCGGCGAAGTTGAGTAATCGAGATCAATTTGCATTGGGGGCTGTGACCACGCTCTAGTTTGAGCGTGGGATCTGGAACGACTGTGCATGGTATGCCTTGGCCGACGGTATAGAGATAGATGGGTCCACGTTGATCATGTTGATGCTCACCGGACTTGCTCGCCGACTCCTAAACCCTCCATTCGATCGAGAAACCGACGTTTGCGATCAATGCAAACCCTAATTAGGGTTTTGCCGCCCGGCATGCCCTTTTGGGCGCATCGATCCGGGAACGACTCAGCCATGGCTGGTCCCGACCGATCGGTCATGTGTGTAGGAGGGCTTACAAAGGGAGCGTGTTGACATGCTCTGGCCCTTTGAATCTACATCTACACCATCTATGCCCGAAGATGGATGGTTAGGGACACATGTTTGCCGCAAACCCTAATTTAGGCTTTTTCGCCCATACTGCTTTGGCTTGGACTCGTTTGGCAAGTTATGCCACCTTTAGGAGGCCGACCATGTGGCCCGCGTTGGGCCTGAGTGAATATTCCAATATCTCATTGGGGTCATGGATTCAACCAAGCCATCCATTCATGCCTGAAGTTGGATGGTCGTGGATCGCTTCTCGAGATTGATATGGGACAGTCCGCATTCAAATATGCTCAATCGGGCTAGTATAACACACCGAGAGATGTATGCTCAATCTGGCCTAGTATAACACACCGATAGTTGTATCCGTAAGACGGTATTTCGTGGAGTATGCTTCATTATTAATGCTTGGAGGTTTGTGTTTCCATTGAGAACAACACTACTGTCATGCCGCACCTAATGAGCAGGAAATACATATATCGGTCATGCATTAATTAATAATGTCAGAATTACTGGGTATATGGGATTGTTAAGCATGCTCCAACCTGATGAATTTCGTATTTAATTCACATAATCGGGATTGTTGCCACATGCTCCATTCTAGGTGAATTAGTAAAGTGAAGAAGTATTCATCACTTTATCAGTGGCTATCCTTTGCAGGATGTCAGCGCATAAATTTGATTTCACAATTTTAGCCCTGAACTAAAATCCATCATCAACACATGTACGGAGCACAAGATCATTCATATAATAGTGGTAATAAATATGGTTTTCAATCTCATTCATATGACAACTACCAACCATCCTATGGGTATAATCAAAATCAATCTTTTGGGTATGATCAATATCCTACGGAACCTTATGGATATTCATATACATATCAACAACTTTATGATCGGGCATGTAAGTGAACAATCACAAGGATGGGAGGAGGATAGTTATGCTTCTAATCGTTTATCTCCTAAACTTGAAC
>JAJJWW010004942.1:0-31872 GCA_023531295.1 Papaver armeniacum
CACAAACCAACATCTTTGTAAGGAATTTTCAGCTGCAACTCATCAAACCAAACCAGCTACAACTTAAGCTCTAACAACAATTAGCGCCACTACAATGGGTCACCTCCAACACAGCCCCTGCTTCAATCTAAACACAAACCCAACAGCCATCTCCACCGTAGCTTCCGACTTGTAGCTTCTTCAACACCCACTGCATCGCAATAGAGCATACAACATCGCAGCTACAATTCCATCCACCATTGCCAGCCATCGACTCACACCGCAATTTACCGGACCACTCGAGACGTAACCATTTGCAATCCACAATCGCCATCACTCTGACTCATTGCACAAAGATGCTCGAGCCATCGAGGCACCAACATGAAGTCTTTGAACCAACAACACATGCAATATCTCAGCCCCGCATCCGATGCTTATACTTGCAAATGCTCCATTGCTTCAGTTGGCAGCCTACAACCCATTCACCTGCCAAAGAAAAGCTTTGCCATTACCTGCATCTCCTTTTTGCTCTGACAGAACCCAATTCATAACAACTCAATTCTACAACTTTTAGCTCCATCCCTGTCCTAGCATTCATCTACTTGAGCAACACCATCAGTTCAGCCTGCCACCAACCATTAGAAATTCCCATTCTCTGCCATGATCAGTTCAACAGCATCATAAATATCACCATCATCTTCTAGTTCCTCAGCCAACAGTTCAAATTCCAGTATCACCACCACCAACACATCCCTTGTACAGCTCCATACTTGCAGTTTTCCTCTTCTCTGCTGTTGTAACTCGACTCTTAACTCCCTGTTCTCCACACAATCTCCTCTTCAATTCAACCTCAGATTCAAACACAAACTTCACCATCTCACCTCCATCCATTGATCTGAACCAAACCCATGTCAAATTTCTTCCTCTTACACTCAACAACATCACCAGCACACCCAATCTCTTCTCGATCTGATTTCTTCACATCAAATGACATCAACAGATTCCACAAGAGCAGAAACCCTAATTACAATTCAACTCAAATTTGTATTGTAATCTGAAGCAAAACCCATGTTCATTTTAACTTGAGAACCATCATCATTGACTTAATCTCCCACCGAACTGACATCATCATCTTCAATTTTTAAGATCAGCATCTGTAGCTGCAATTTGGGAAGAACAATTTGAAGGATAAGAGAAAGGAGATGTTGTTTGAGGCTTCAGTTAGACCGAGTTGGGTCAAGTAGTATGGGACGGCTATCAGCACCCATGGGTGTTTTTAGTAATTTTCATTAAACTCCAACTAGTTTCCCCTTATCTTTGACTGGGCTCCGAGTATCGCTCGCCTGTGAAATGACCAAATTCTGCTCCTTGCTCAAAGTGATTTATTTCTCTTTCTTTTGCTCATAATGACTCCATTGCACCTGATAAACTCAAAAGTAAACATAAGATACATAATTTACAAGAAAACTCGCAAAGAAAGCATAAACACTAGATATAAAATTAGGTGTTTTACGACACCTATCAACTATACATGATGTCCCTTTTTAATGAACTGGATGTTTTGGGATCAACCATGGACCTTGATATGAAAGTAGACATTGTGCTCAATTCTCTGCCTCCTTCGTTTGCAAATTTCAAGCTGAATTTTAATATGAAGAAATTGGATATGGCTCTCCCTGAGCTACTCCAACAGTTGCAAACGGCTGAGGGGATAATTAAGGAGAAAAAGCCTACCGGAACACTTCATATTGGGGAGTCTTCTTCTGGTCCATCTGGGTCTAAGGTTAAGAAGAAGACGTTTAATAAGAAGGCTTATAAGAAACCAGCAATAACTAACTCTCTTGGAGTCAAAGGAAAAGGTGATAAAACTAAAATAGAAATTTATCCACTGCCAGCAAACAGGGGATTGGAAACGGAACTGCAAAGAATATCTAGAACATAATAAGGCTACAGGTAATTTTGAAACCTTAGTCGTCGAAGCAAATGTTGCTGCTAACATACCAAATTCTTGGTGTGTTGATTCTGGGGCCACTAATCATGTTTGCAATTCTTTGCAGGGGTTCCAGATAACAAGGCACCTAAGTGAAGGGGAAATCTACCTAAACCTTGGTTCGGAAGCAATAGTTGCTGCCAAAGCTATCAGAGAAGTCCAACTTTTTTCTAGTTTTAATTTTCGTAGTAGGAATAAAAGTTTGGTACTTAAAGATTGTTTATTTGTACCAGATCTTAGGAGGAACTTAATTTCTGTTTCTTGTCTAGTTAAAGACGGTTTGAAAGTTAAATTTGATTCCACCAAGGTTTTGTTAATTAAAGGAATTTTAATTATTTTTTTTCTGGTTTACTATCAGGTGGTTTATATCTTCTATCTCCTATTATACCTTGCATTTACAATAAGGAAATAATTGCATCTCCTTCTTCGAATAAGAGGAAGTCTCATAGTGTTAATTCCACATATCTAGGGCATCTTAGATTTGGTCATATTAACCTTAACAGGATCAAGAGATTGGTACAAAGTGGACCTCTTAGTTCACTAGATATTGAACCATGGTCTCTGTGTGAATCATGTTTGGAAGGTAAAATGACTAAGAGATCTTTTTCTGGTAAAGGAATTAGAGATAATGGGATATTAGAATTAATACACACAGATGTATGCGGTCTCATGAATGTTAAAGCAAAGGGTGGTTTTGAGTATTTCATTACGTTTACTGATGATTGCTCAAGATTTGGCCATATCTACCTTATGCAACATAAATTCGAATCTTTTGAAAAGTTCAAAGAGTATCGAATGGAACTGAAAATCGAAATGGTAACAAGATAAAAGCTATCCGATCAGATCGTGTTAGTGAATATCTTTCTAATTTGTTTGGAGCATACTTAGTGGAAACTGAGATTGTATCCCAACTCACTGCACCCGGTACTCTGCAACATAACAGTGTAGCTGGGAGTATAAATAGAACCTTGCTAGAACTGGTGAGATCTATGATGATTTATACAACCTTACCGATTTTTTTGGGGGGATACGCCTTAGAAACTACAGCATACATTTTGAGTTTAGTTCCAAGCAAGGTTGTTACTGTGATACCCAATGAATTGTGGACTGGCCATAAACCAAGTCTACTACATATTAGGATATGGGGGTGTCCAGCACATGTGTTGAAAAGTAAGTCTAGCAAGTTGGAATCAAGGTCAGAAGTATGTTTTTTTGTGGGATATCCAAAGGGTACTAGAGCTGGTCTATTTTATAATCCGAGAGAACAAAAGGTGTTTGTTAGCGTAGATGCAGTTTTTCTCGAAGAAGATTATATGATGAATTACAAGCCTAGTAGTAAAGTAATTCTTGAGGAGTTATCCGAAATTGAAATGGCGGTAACTAGTGGCACACAAAGTTCACAAAGTCCATTCACAATGAACGACGTGGCTTCCACTTTGTCGATACCAATTTCAGGGGTACCTCACTTGAATAATCCTCATACTAATCATAATGCAATTGGTACACATCAAATTGGTGATAATACACCAGGTCCAAGTACGTCAACAACACCAATAGTACAGCAATAACCTGAACGTCAATTTCAAACTGAACTAGCACAACATATCCCCTCTAATCATATAGATGCACCAGTTGTTCGTCGTAGTGTGAGAATCAGAAAGCCTAACCCAAAGTTTTTACATTTGGGAGAAAATTTTGAAGCTATCCCAGATGAATTTGATTTGGATCCAACTACATATGATGAAGCAATGCGTGATAAATATTCAGCAAAATAGCAAGTGGGTATGAAAGTTGATATTGCTTCAATGCATTCCAACAGATACTATGATATTGTAGATCCATATATAATATTGTTTTGGGGTAAAAACTGATTCTGCGGTTTTTGGTAAATTTGGGTGTGTTGATGAGAAATGAATTCAAGACCTAAACAAATGCACTGTGAAAAGGCGAGGGTACCCAAATATACCTCAAGCTAAAACTTTTCCTACCTATAAGTCCTTTCTCCGAAAGTGATTGTCTATAGACTGAGTCGAGACAATATAACTAATCAGTTCACAATTCGTGTGATCGTCTATGGATACGAGATCGAGACAATACAACAACGAAGTATGTTACTTGATAAAAAGGTTCGAACTTAACCAAACACAATGGGATTCACTTATCAAGTAAATAGGAATTAACGTTTGTGTGATTTACTTTAATTATAATAAAACAATTATAATGCGGAAATATAAAGTAAATGACACAACAAGATTTTGTTAATGAGGAAACCGCAAATGCAGAAAAACCCGGGACCTTGTCCAGAATTGAATACTCTCAGGATTAAGCCGCTACACAAAATTACACCTAACTTCGTATAGTTGAGACCAAGCAACTAAACCTATAGTTCACCTAGTTTCGTCTGTATTCCCACGCCTCCGACCTAAGTCACGTACTTGGAACAATTCCTTTGGTTCATATTCCAAACAGTAAAGGAACAACAAATCTGTTTGGTATCAACTCTATTCAACCAAGTGATGCGTGTCGTAGGTGCAATCAAATTAATCAATATTTCCACTCAATTAAAAATAATATAATGGAAGTCAAGTTCGTTCCCACGAGGAGCAAGAGATTCTAGTTGTAAAAATTGTCACGAAAGGGGGGTGTAAAAAACAAAAGAAAATAAACAAAGCAATTAAAAGATAAAGTTGAAAGCAATAAGAGAGACAAGACCAAGGAATCCTTCTTCGTTACGAAACAATGAATCAAGTTATGTTCTTTTCTACTTGTTATTAGTCACAAATTATCACCAACCGTAGGTAAAGCAGCTAGATCGACTGCTAAACCCCTAAATCCCTTGTATCACCTAGGATACGGAAGTTCTCGACTACTAGGATTCTATTTACCAAACCACCTAGTAGTAGATCACTCTAGATGTAATTTAAATAAACGCATTAAGATTTATGAACTTATTAGGTCAATATTAGTATTTGGACTCTTAGATCAAGGTCTACTTGCTAACGTTGTTTTCACACACAATTTCTCCACGGAATCCCTCCGCAAGGTCTCGTGTTTGCTACTTATGTAAAAAGTCAAGAAACGATTACTTATCTCCTAACTTTCACTAGCTTTAGATTAAACCGACAAATCAATTTAGTTGGCCACCCAAACAATCTATCAATCAATCATGAATGTCATTAAGATCATTCCTAGAATTGAAAACAAAAACTTAAATCATATTAAGAACTAGGAATTCATCCTCAATCAATACAATTAGCTACTCATGTTAAAGAGTTCACACAAAGAATAAGAAAAGAAAAGTGTTGTGTGTGTAGAGATGTGTGTAAAAAGATGTGTAAAACTTCTCTATTTATAGGCTTCAATATTCTCCAAATCTTCCAAGGAATAGAATCCTTTTCCTTTAGCAATTCAATTTCCAAATCCAAGCTTTTCTCAAATCTTCCATCTTCTCTTTCCAAGTTTTAGCCCAATTCTCCATCCAATTCCTAGTCCAAGTCTTCACACCCATGAGAGAAGTCCATAGAAAATTCTGGAATTTTTGGCTCGCCGAAAAACTGGTATTATGGCCGGAATTTGACCGGAATCTGTCACCGCCGGCAACCTGAGTTCTTCGCCGTCACTGGAATATTCGACGGAATATTCCGTCAGTCCACCGTTAGGACTAACGGTCAAAATGGTCAAACCGTCAGTCAACTGGGTCAAAAGGAGGGAAGTTAGACACTGAGTCAGCTATGAGTCAGCTCCCTAGGTGGCTGACTGGGCTTACTCGGCTGTGCTGGATCGGCTGGATCGGTCATCGCCGAGTTGACTCGCCGGTGCAGGAAATCGGCCGAGTTTCGTTTATTTCAGGGCTTTCTCAGGCCAATTCCAGGCCGATCTTTCTTGCAACATTCCTAACATTCATTTACAGACTCATTCTTGCACAATTGCTGCTTCTTTGTGAGTCTTCATTCAACTGATTTTACAGAACTAGCAAACCTAGGTTGCTTCGATCTGAAATCTCGCCATCGAATTCATCTTCTCAAACCCAGCATCCAATCAATCTCTGCTTACTCGAACCCATTTCTCACCACCAACAGCGGCATCAACTCCTTCTCTGCACATTTCTTCATCTCCATTATCCTGAATCGATTGCAACAGCAGCATCGATTTTTCTATCTGCATCTCAATCACCTCACTTCTTCTCACTGAGTCGATCTCTCACAAACCCATCTCTGATTACATCTCAACTCATTTCTCACCATCAGCGCCAGAACCCATCTGTTGTTCTTCATCGACCTTCAGTTTGCTCATCACAGATCGAGCAACTTCTTCTCCTCAAACCCTATCTGCTCTTCTCTGATTCGAATATCCATCAACACCCATTCCATTTGAACTCTAATTGATCCACCAGCATCATCGTCGATTTGTTAATTTCTCTGCCATTAATCTCGATCTATTTCTCTCTGGGGCTTCAATCACAAACTCGATTCGAACCCTAATAACTTCTTCTCTGGCCCGATCATCTACGGGTTTCGATCTGCCATGACAAACAAAACCAATTAATCCCTCTCCAAACTCTCTCGATTTCTCGGTCTCGGATTTAATGGCAATCATTTGTCCTGTTTTCAGTCTCGATTTCGGGTGAAAATGAGAAGAGGAGAAATGTCTTGACTGAACTGGGTTGGGTTAAAAGTAGGGGATGGATAAGGATACCCCACTACACAGGCTAGGGGACACCCAAAATTGAGTGCCCTATAACACATGTGGTCGCCCCTTAGTACTTCTCCAAAAGTTGGCCCTTAACCTAATAGGGCTCCATATATTAATCGCCCTGTAAAATGACCTTTTTGCCCTTTTTGCTCAAATTGGGTGATTTCTTCTTCTTTTCCTCCGTGCGACTCCAAAGTAGCTATAAAACTCAAAACAAGCGTAAAATACATAATTTACAAGAAAAATAGCAAAGAAAGCATAAACAATAGATAGTAAATAGGATGTATTCTACACCCTATCAAATTCCCCCACACTTAGACTTTGCTAGTCCTCGAGCAAATCAAACTAAAAACTCACAACTTCAAAGCGTTCAAGCGTCACAAGCATCCAAAGAGTTATGAGGACATAGAGTTTTTGCATTCTAGTAATAAGAAGCTAGAAATACTAAAGAACATATTCTCGTTCTTAAATGTTGAGTGAGAAATAACCACACCATAATGAGAGAACGCGTGTTTGAGAAACGATCAATAAGCATTTCGCCTCGACTTCTGCCTCACCAAAAAGGATTTTATGATAATTGCACTCAAAAAGACGGCTTTTTTATGGGTCACACATGTGTGCAGGTAGGAATGAAGAAAGAAATCCTGCAACACGTTGAATGGTGGGAAGGACAACTTCCGAAATATTTTGAAAACCCACATCTTTTAACATTTTGAAAAACCATTTTTCTGACGATCTCTACGAAAGGAATCAACCACTATTATCGAGGATGAGATTACTTACTCACCTTCACATCCGATCGCCAATTATGATAACACCACTCTCACGGCATCCAATAGAAACGTCTTCCGTTCCTCGTCTTTATCTTCTTGGTCTTCGGTTTCAACTATTGGTGATAAACTCTCGAATTTCATAAATCCTTAACAATTTATAACTCTTTTTACCTTAAATCCTTGTCGCTTGAAACTTCCTTAAAAATTTTCCTTCCCCACGGCTTATTAAAACAAAACAAATATTTCTCTTATTTTTTTCTTTTTCTTTTTTTTCTTTTTTTTTTTTTTTAACAAGAGAAATTAAAATAAATCATGGCCGTGGGAGAAGTATTTTACCGCTTGATTCTTCACAACTTGTATCGTCTTGAAATCATAAACTTCAAAAATTCTCACCTTTTGATTTTCTTCGCTCTTGTAAATAAGTCTTCATACTTGAATATAAAATTACCTCATTGTATTGTAAGTCCTCAACATATATGTAAAATCCGCTCATTTGTATGTTGCTTTACTCGTATTTGAAATTTGCTCTTTTTCTCATTCCGTTGCTTATAAACCTTAAACTTTTCCAACTTTCCTTGTAGATTTTGATGTCGCTCCTTGTTGATGATGAGAGTGTTTCTATGGATCCGTTGTTGTCGCGAGAGAGAATGGTGCTAACTGCAAATCGAACTACAAGAAGGAAGCTTTCATCTATAGACGTCACCCTCATGATTGACAAAATTAGCACTCAAGAGATCAAAGAGTAGTGCTTCTATTGGTGGGAGGTTGGGTAGCTCACCATTCTACCGGAATTAACGTATGGTGACACACACACTCAAAACAAAGCTCTTTAGTAGATGGAAAAATTTCTGGTCGGTGCCTCACATGATATGAATACGGGTAGTCTCCACTAATGATTGATCAAAGAACTCTAATAATGTATTTCTCCTCGCACCAAATTCGCATCACCGGCATGATTAAATCCATTATTTAACACTCAAACAAGCAAGAAATCCGAATGTAGTTCTCTAACATTTCCAAGTTCAATTATGTCGGTCAAAATTTCTATGTAAACATACCTAGAAGTATGCTAGGGACTCTAAAATCTCTAAAAGTTGGAGGTTTTATGTAAAACTTTTTTTTTTAAAATTTTTTTTTTAATTTTTTTGTAATTTTTGTTTTTAAATACATGCTTAACCACTCCCCCACACTTAAACCTTACATTGTCCTCAATGTAATTGAATCCTCCTAGTAAAGTCAAGGTGGGAAATTTTAACATGATATGGAACAAGAAAAAAAAATACAAAAATAAAAAACTAAAGGATAAGAAATACAAAACCTATGGGTTGCCTCCCATTAAGCGCTTGTTTTAAAATCGACGGCCCGACTTAGCTCTTGCATGATTCATTCCCCATATACTAACAATCTGAAAATTTGAGGATCCACACATAATACCTGTTTTGCAAACAATAACTCCATACAAATGTTAGCACAAGAAAATAATAATGATGTTATCGCCCGATAGAAATTTCCCCACACTTATTCTTTTCCACACTCGGAAGTGTATAAAGAATATAGAATTTGGGAACTTCCATGTATTCCTCTTGGCAAACCTACATAGTGTTAGCATCAAGTGTTTCCAATGGTGGATATTTAGAAACAAAATCATCCAAAAATACTTTCAAGCACATACATTCAAACCAATAAGAGGTAAAGGAGAAGAATCAATATGCAAAGGATTAGATAAACCTTGCACAATTTCTTGTATTATAGAATCCTCTTCATCCTTAAAAAATTCAAGTGAATTACTTACCTCTTGTATATTGTGGTCCTCTATTAAACCTTGCAACCATTCTTCGTCGTTTTCTACCTTAACCAAAGTTTTGGCATCATTAAAATCATTGGCTAGTTCAATTGGGTCTTCCACAAAATCAATCAATTTGGTTTCATCCTCTAGTATCATCTCTTCAACATTCTCATCATCGGAATCGGGCCATTCACTAAAATGATTTTCATCGGTATAGATTGTAAGATCTTCATGTGCGGGTGTTACATCGTTTATAACAATAGGTAAGTCACACCCAATCTCCTCCTTTTGAATAGGTGAAGGATCGTTATTATGATCCGGAGTTGGAATAACTTCCTCATTGTTGCAACGCTCATACACTTCCGCGGACTCATATCTTTCCCTAAGGAATTTTTTCCAAGCACTAATTGCATATTCCTCAAGCTCTACCTTTTGAATAGGTGCTTGATCATTATTAAGATCAAGGCTCGAGTAAGCTACACTATCGTATTCAAAAGTATCCAAAGGTTGGTCCTTTTCAACACAATCATCTTCATTTTCAGACTCACCATAAAAAGAATCTTCATCGGTTTCATAACCTTTATCCCGACGTCGTTTAAGTTCCATATGAATAGTCCTACTAATTTCTGTGACAAGCTCTTCCGAGTCTCCATCATCTTCCAATTTGTATAATTTTTGTGCAAGTTTCCTGACGTTCACACGCTTACCACCGTTTATAGAGTTTCTAGACTGTATCTCCTCTTTTGGAAAAAAGTGAAGGAAAAACACGATGAAGAGGAGTATATTCCAAATTCTCTGTCTGCACATTACTAGAAAACAAATTGTTAGATTAACTATCCTTCCATCTGTGTGTTTGTCCACTTACATACCCGTCATAAGGTTGTTGATATGTATGAGAATATCCATAAGGTTCTGTAGGAAATTTATCATAGCCAAAATATTGGTTTTGATTGTATCCTAAGGATGGTTGGAAGTTGTCATAATGTGGAGGTTAAAAACCGTATTGATTGTTGTAATATGCTTGCTCTTGTCCACCATACATGGAAAACCTAAGACTGAAATAAGATTCTTTAAACTAAGTTAGATACGATATAGAATCTAACAAAGCAAGAATAAAGCAAAAAGAAAAATAAAAACAACTAAAAATCATCCGTCGCTCCCTAAGTTAGCGGCGCCAAAATTTGATGCGTGTCGTAGGTGCAATCAAATTAATCAATATTTCCACTCAATTAAAAATAATATAATGGAAGTCAAGTTCGTTCCCACGAGGAGCAAGAGATTCTAGTTGTAAAAATTGTCACGAAAGGGGGTGTAAAAAGCAAAAGAAAATAAACAAAGCAATTAAAAGATAAAGTTGAAAGCAATAAGAGAGACAAGACCAAGGAATCCTTCTTCGTTACGAAACAATGAATCAAGTTATGTTCTTTTCTACTTGTTATTAGTCACAAATTATCACCAACCGTAGGTAAAGCAGCTAGATCGGTGCTAAACCCCTAAATCCCTTGTATCACATGGGATACGGAAGTTCTCGACTACCGGATTCTATTTACCAAACCACCTAGTAGTAGATCACTCTATATGTAATTTAAATAAACGCATTAAGATTTATGAACTTATTAGGTCAATATTAGTAGTTGGACTCTTAGATCAAGGTCTACTTGCTAACGTTGTTTTCACACACATTTGCTCCACGGAATCCCTCCGCAAGGTCTCGTGTTTGCTACTTATGTAAAAAGTCAAGAAACGATTACTTATCTCCTAACTTTCACTAGCTTTAGATGAAACCGACAAATCAATTTAGTTGGCCACCCAAACAATCTATCAATCAATCATGAATGTCATTAAGATCATTCCTATTAGTAAAAACAAACGATAATTATGTGAAAAACTTCAAGATAGAATTGAAAACAAAAACTTAAATCATATTAAGAACTAGGAATTCATCCTCAATCAATAAAATTAGCTACTCATGTTAAAGAGTTCACACAAAGAATAAGAAAAGAAAAGTGTTGTGTGTGTAGAGATGTGTGTAAAAAGATGTGTAAAACTTCTTTATTTATAGGCTTCAATATTCTCCAAATCTTCCAAGGAATAGAATCCTTTTCCTTTAGCAATTCAATTTCCAAATCCAAGCTTTTCTCAACTCTTCCATCTTCTCTTTCCAAGTTTTAACCCAATTCTCCATCCAATTCCTAGTCCAAGTCTTCACACCCATGAGAGAAGTCCATAGAAAATTCTGGAATTTTGGCTCGCCGGAAAATCGGTATTATGGCCTAATTTGACCGGAATCCATCACCGCAGCAACTGAGTTCTTCTCACATCATCGGAATATTCGACGGAATATTCCGATCGGTCCACCGTTAGGACTAACGGTCAAAATGGTCAAACCGTCTAGTCAATTGGGTCAAAAGGAGGGAAGTTAGACACCGAAGTCACTATGAGTCGGCTCCCTAGGTGGCCGATCGTGGTCTTACTCTGGCATTTGTCTTGGATCTATTTGGATCGGTCATCGCCGAGTTGACTCGCCGTGCAGAAATCGGCCTGAGTTTCGTTTATTTCGTGGCTTTCTCGGGCCAATTCAGCCGATCTTTCTTGCAACATTCCTAACATTCATCTACAGACTCATTCTTGCACAATTGCTGCTTCTTTCTGAGTCTTCATTCAACCGATTTTGAGAACTAGCAAACCTAGGTTGCTTCGATCCGAAATCTCGCCATCGAATTCATCTTCTCAAACCCAAAGATCCAATCAATCTCGCTTACTCGAACCCATTTCTCACCACCAACAATGGCATCAACTCCTTCTCTGCACATTTCTTCATCTCCATTATCCTCGAATCGATTGCAACAAAGAAAGATCGATTTCTTCTATCTGCATCTCAATCACCTCACTTCTTCTCACTGAGTCGATCTCTCACAAACCCATCTCGATTACATCTCAACTCATTTCTCACCAACAGCGCCAGAACCCATATGTTGTTCTTCATCGACCTTCAGTTTGCTCATCACAGATCGAGCAACTTCTTCTCCTCAAACCCTATCTGCTCTTCTCTGATTCGAATCTCCATCAACACCCATTCCATTTGAACTCTAATTGATCCACCAGCATCATCGTCGATTTGTTACTTTCTCTGCCATTAATCTCGATCTATTTCTCTCTGAGCTTCAATCACAAACTCGATTCGAACCCTAATAACTTCTTCTCGGTCTGATCTTCTCTGGGTTTCGATCTGCCGCAGCAAACAAACCAATTAATCCCTCTCCAAACTCTCTCGATTTCTGGTCTCGGATTTAATGGCAGCCGCTGTGCTGTTTTCAGTCTCGATTTCGGGTGAAAATGAGAAGAGGAGAAATGTCGCGACTGAACTGGGTTGGGTTAAAAGTAGGGGATGGATAAGGATACCCCACTACACAGTCTAGGGGACACCCCAAATTGAGTGCCCTATAACACATGTGGTCGCCCCTTAGTACTTCTCCAAAAGTTGGCCCTTAACCTTGACCGGGCTCCATATATTAATCGCCTGTAAAATGACCTTTTTGCCCTTTTTGCTCAAATTGGGTGATTTCTTCTTCTTTTCCTCCGTGCGACTCCAAAGTAGCTATAAAACTCAAAACAAGCGTAAAATACATAATTTACAAGAAAAATAGCAAAGAAAGCATAAACAATAGATAGTAAATAGGATGTATTCTACACCCTATCACCAAGTGATATGAGTCGGACAAAGGATCTACTGTTTATCTTAACATAAACTCCTTAGTCAGGTCCTTAGATCTATCTTATGTTCAATTACCGAAGTAATCGTTTAAGATTAAGCCAACAAAACTCTTAATCCAAAGAATTGTGTTGATGCCGATCTACTCAATTAATCAATCCAATCTATCACAAGGATAAACCGATTATTAATTGGATCCTCTTTACCGAAACAAGTATTGTGCACACCAAAGATTATGAACCCACAAATCAGAAATCTTCAATATCTTTTTTGTCTTCAAATCTTCTTAGATCTTCAATAAACACCTGCACACAATCACTTGAATCTCTTGTGAGCAATCACGCACATAACGGAGTCATTAACAATGGATTATCACAAGATCGTCTTTAGAACTAACAACAGTCTAAAGATCCCTTTCGAAACTCGAACTAGTTTGAGTGAATCTTATATCAGAAGAGAAGATTATCAAGCATAAATAAACTAGGTGCAATCAAAGTTCAACGACCGTTAGTCAATCAAATCAATGAAAACAAAAGATAAACCGCAATTATCTAGTTTCCCACCAACGTTACTAATAGAGCTTCTCAATCCCAAAGAAGACTTTAAACTGAGCGGTTGTAAGAGATTTCTCCTAATTAGGTTACTCTCCTCTCGGAATAGGCGGCTTCACCGAGTAAAGACAACAAGAGGTAGTTTTTGTTACGAAGGATTAGTTTGCTAGAAAGGAAAACTTCAAGTATTTATAGACAAGGAAGTTTGGACACCAAGGAATTTCCAAAACCGAAAACATTCTCAAGATATTCATTAAAGCACAAATTCGGTTTCCATAATTCCTGGAAATGCTCTGTCCAAAAATAATGATCGAAATCTCTCGAGAAAATCTCTAATTAGTAAATGCACATTACTAATTCTTATTTTCCTGAAAATGAAGTTAATAACCTTAATTAAAAGATTCTTAACTTACTTATGTTTCGATCCTTGGATTCTCTTCCATTAGCCGTTAAGGAATATCTTTGAACAATTATAGAAATAAACATTCACAGCCCGTGTTCAAAGTTTGTCGACATCTTAACTTTGTAAGTTCTCTTTCAAACTTACAACCTTGAAACCGATTTGCCACACTTCCAAACAAGTTTAGAATTGGTTCATCTGACTTTCAAGAACTATGCGATTGATCAAATAACATTCAATCACAAATCATGGGTTTAACAGTTCTACCAAAACAAGTTTCGGTTTTACCTTCCATGTGAGTACTGTGCATAGTCACACTAGCTTTCCAAAATTCGGTTGACTAGGTACTAGGATCGATTCCCCACATATATATGGTATCTAACTTATATGTGTTGCACATGTCCATAGGATCGGTTCCCCCTTGCCTAAAAACGTGTTGCACATGTTCATAGGATCGGTTCCCCTTCTGTTATAAACCTTGCTGCACCTCATACAAGGATCGGTTCCTCTTTGTGATGTCTTGCACCTCTTACTAGGATCGGTTCCCCTTTCCCATATTTGGTCGGACATAAAATCACAAATCCGATCATACCATCTCCTGTGTGATTACTTAATATCGGTTCTACTAATAAGAGTTATACCAATACATAAGTCAGGCCTTTGTCAAAATTTGCCATAATCCGTTACGCTCTTATGAAGGATGGATGAGGCATATGTTGGGCAGTGAGCGTATCAGAAGTAACCTAACTAAAGCACAAGTTATTGAAGCTGTCATGGCATCCGTAACACTTCGCATTAGGAAAGATGTTGCGGGTTTGATCACTTTCATTTCTCGATGGTGCCCTTCCACGCACACATCTATATGTAGATGGGGAGAGATGACCATCACTTTAGAAAGTGTATCAGTTCTGCCGAGTCTTCCAGTTGTGGGGAATCTTGATTTTGAGTTATCCGCTGAAGAAGAAGTGATGTTCGCCACTCTAGTGAATAAGGCGGAGGGATATGATCAGAAGAAAAATAATGAAAAATGCTTTTATGCTTGGTGGGTGTCTGAATGGTTTCCCACGAAACCGAAAGTAGGACAAGTGTTGGATGATGTACTCAGCGTTGCTGCATTTTTATCCTTGTGGTTGTCCAGGGACGTTTTTGATGATGGCTCTGGTAAGATGATTATAAGACGGAAACTCGTTATGTTTGCTATTAAGCTGGCGCAAGGCATAGTCCTCCCCCTAGGCAGCTTGTTCCTCGGTTCTTTGTATTCTCATCTGGATTCTCTGGTAGCGGACATTTATGCTTCCAACGGATATATGAATGTGGAGTCACATCTCCACATTGCTTTTCTCCAAGCATGCTTATGGGAGCGTTTCAAAGGTTATGCTCATGTCCCTGCAGCTTCGTTCTCCAGTTTATATGGAGGTTCCAGAATACTCCATTGGCAGAAGAGGCGCCCAAAGCCTGGGTTCAAGCTTATTGATTTTTTTCGACAGCGTGCATGCCATAGATTTTCGTCCGTGGGCACCGGTTCATTCTTCTATAGTTCAGCCAAAAACCTTTGCCGCTGATCCTGATATAGTGTTGCGCACTGATGGAGCGGATATGAGTTTTGAAGAGATCATATTTATGCGAAGTTGCATGTCGGGATATATTCCATCTTTCTTTAATGAATCCTTTACCGTAGTTTCGTATAACATTGACAGAGCCGCTCGTCATATGGTATTTGATCAGGGAATCTCGTTCGATCGCCCGCTAAAACCTTCAATGGGAGCTTTGCCATCTGTTTTTGATGCTAGCCCCTTCGCCACAAAGATGAGCCTTCTATTCGGCTCCCGGGAAGAAAACAAGTGATGGCGGCGATAAGTACAAGGGAATTCTTGAGAGAAGAGCTCTTATCTTTTCGTAAATTCGTGGAAGAAGTTGTGATGATTCCGCGCGACAAGCATTCTTCTAAGATTTTGAAACGACATAAGCTGTTGAAGCCGCTTCCTTCGGGAAAACGGACTAGGGCCAGTCCCCATGAGAAAGAGGCGAGGTCCAAGAGGCGTGCAGGCGGCATTCGAACGACTTCAACAGCTCCGGTAATTTTTAATTCTTCCAATATGCACGTACATACGATTTCTCTTAACCAGCCGATTTTAATCATTTTGAGTCAGCCTCACTAAACATCTTCCTTCTTTTAAAAAATCAGGGTTTCGGGAATGTGGATGCTTTTGCTAGACTCGCACGCAGCTATAACACAGCGCCTTCAGAAGAGAGATCTGGTGATACTGAGTCTCTCGAAGAGGAAGATGAGGTTGAAGACGAGGAAGTTTCAGAACCCGGAAGTGATGAAGGAAGTACTTTTAAGCGTAGTAAATAATCTAACTCTCCTAGCGAGCCGGAAGACGAACTGGTACATCTTTTACATATTTTCTGAAAAATGATTTATTCTTTAATGTGACACAAACATTAACCGGTGATATTGCAGGAGGAGACCGCCATAGAGAACAATCTTGAGGTGGAGATGGATGATGATGCAGGGAACATCGCTGCTCCTTATGATAAGAACAAAGATGTCGTGTCTATGGCTGTAGGTATTATTGCCCCCAAAGAACCTCTCGGGAATGATACAGCATTGGTCATGCATTCCGTTGTTGGAGCCACTTTCGATCCCCCTTTTGATGTCCCCTTAACAGACCACGTGCTGGTTGGAGGATTCAGCGTGCCAACTAAGTATGAGGAGTTGTACACCAAAATATGGAAGAAGCACGGGTACATTGCCACCTTTAAGAAGATTAAGAGTCGTTTTGCATTAGTTAATTGCGTCGAAGAAGCTCTATCTTCCGTTCATGACATGTGCAGCGCGACTGGGTGCGCTGTTTCTGAGGAAGTAGTTCAAAACTGGGAGTTCCACCGGGATGTGTTTGTGAACTTTGATTTTAACGCCTCCTGGTTCTGTGAAGGATTTTCCAAAATCCAAAAGCTGCAGACTGAAATGACTGAAGTCCCTTCCGCAGATTTTATTAACCAACATGAGGCAGAAGTTGAAAGTTATCCCAGGAGTTGAAGTTGAAGAAGGGCTGCTCTCCAAAATATGAAGGATGCTTTCGCTAAGAAGAATGAGCCATTGTTAGACGATTTCCCTTGAATACTTTATGCTTTCTCTTTTTTTTTTTAGGTGTCTTTGAGTGACGTGAGGAATTCCTTTCATGGTTTGATTTTCTGGTTTTGAACTAGCAAGTGATTGCTTTTTATGAAAATATTTGAATTTGTTTTTTGGGATAATTCATGAGTAGTTTTCTGAAAGTAATTCTGCTTGGGTCGACTACTTAAATTCTAATTTTTGAATGCAAGTAATGCAACCTAGAGAAATTGTGCATGTTGCATGAAAATTTCAAACATTGCACGAAAAGGGAAATATGTAGAGGAAAATATAACATGGAGATTGAGAACGATATTGACTTCATTCTCAAAATGGGACGCGTGCGTCGAGTCCCCAGTAATTTTCCAAAAGATCTCTCGCACAAATAATCGTTTAACGAAACTTACTTGTTGACGAGGTTCCAACGAACGAAATTGGGCTCTCCAGATAATTGCTTAAAATCTAAGTTGCGACCCAAGTTGTTGTAGCACGCTTCTAATAATGAAAAGTCCCAGCTGATTTGATCTCTTCTGTGAAACTACACATGTTGACTTGTGGAGAAAGGGAAGATTTCTAGTTCATAGACGCAACTCCCCTGAATTAATTTTCTCCTGGACAATGCGTTTCAGGCCGTTGCATTCACTGGTAGGGTGATGGATGAACCTATGGTAATGGAAATATCTCGGATCTGCCATGTCCCGATCAGTTGGCGGACGCCATACATGAGGTAGTTGAACTACCTCGTCTTGCACCCAAACTTCTAGTAACTCCAGAACCTTCCTCATTGGAAATGGGAAGGGCGGGTATCCCGAGTCTGGTTTCTCTCGTGTTAGCGGTTTTTGTCGAGGGAGCTCTTGCGGGCTTCGGTACAAAGCTCGTTTTAAGAGCGGAGTTGAGACGTGAGTGTGCATTGACATAGACGTGGATCGCTTAGCTTGGCGGTTTTTCTGAAGTACAACTTCTTTCGAGGACCCCCGCATCGGTGACAATAGCACTATGATGTGGTTGAATCGAGTACCGTTCATTTGTGCAGTTCTTATCTTCATGGAGGCCTTGGTAAATTTCCCCTTCTTCAGGCGCTTCTCTGTTTGGTAGAGTTAGAGCGGTCGTGGTTGTGGATTGTTTTACAACTCTCTGAACTTCTGCGAGGGTCTTTAGATACAAATTTTCCAACAAAGCTTCATAAGACGGTTCCTTACCCTTATCCTACAGGTAGTGTGACACTCCTGGCGAGTCCCTTTCCCTGTGAAACTGTTTCGGCTCTTTGTTGTTGTTGGATTTTGTTGATTATTTCCTTTTGTTCATGTCCGTCGTGGCTACGTGATTCTCGCCTGCATTGTTGTTGGCAGGGGCGCAAATTTCAGGTAAAGATTCAACATTTTTGGTGTTGTCTTTAACATTGTGGTGTTCCCTAGATAAATGTTTGTCGACTCCTTCCATAACCGGTTTGTTATACTCCTTAAGAGATAAAGTGTCTCGTTTTTCCGTTTGGAGATATCAACTTGATTTGTGAGGACATCCTCTAATATCCTAGCCATGACTTCTATGGTGATTGGGTTTCGATCATCTGTGACCTTCGGAGAATTTGGCTAGTCGGGATACATCACGGAGCGGGAGTTGGGATTGGTGATTAAAACGAAATTGGATTAATGGCTAAGTTTAGAACTAAGATCTAATACCCGTTCTAGATTTAAGAAAATTGAAATGAAGATTGAAATCAATTTCTTGCAACCGAGAGATTAATCTCCCACTGTGGTCGTGATTGTTTTGGGGTAAAACTGATTTTATGGTTTTTGGTAAATTTGGGTGTGTTGATGAGAAACGAATTCTAACCCTAAACAAATGCACTTTGCACGGGGAGTACTTTTAGATTCGAGAGATCAATCTGTAAGACTCTGGCCTAAACCAAGAAATGGTCGTTCCAGATTCAATTCGGTCACAATGTGAAGGAAAAGGGTTGATCTTAGGGAGGGAAGCGAAGAAGGTGTTTGAGATCAGAATGTTGAATTATAAAGGTGTGGCTGTTTTATGACTTGTATCAGAATATGGCTTCTGGATACTTGTGTTGATAACACTTGTGTTCTCTTTTTTGAAATTGGTTGAAATCCTATTTATACAAGTCATTGAGCACACCCCTGATCTCGTAGGAAGTGGAGGCAATTAAGTAGTGGAGAAGTGGGGTTGTGTAAAAAGTGGCGATCACCACGTTTCTATTACGAGGGAAAACTGGGCACACTTTCACCCACTACTCCCATTGCTGTTAACCGTCCGTCCTTTCCTAACACTTTCGTAATGGGCGCATTACATGCCGCACGCTGTAAACCGCCAGACCGATACCCCAGTGAGCATCCCCCAGTTTGTGACACGTTTGATGTCTCGAGTAAATGGGTGAAGTCGTGAGACTCGCAGCCAAAAGCAGCACATAGTGTTTTTAGGTCAAATAGTAAAATTATTTGTGAAATTGATATTTATAATACATCGCTTATAATCGATGTATATAAAGCATCGGTTTTAAACAAGCAGCTGAAAATAATCGATGTGCAGGAAACATCGTTGTTTTAGAGTTCGTTCAAATTAGTCGTGAATTGAACGTCTTAAAAGGGTAGCATGACCGGCCACCTTTGGACGATCGTTTGAGAACCCTATGGGTGAGCTACCACTTGGTCGATCGCTCCTTGTGGAGGACGGGTGGCCGATGATCACACCGTTACCCTCGTTGGCCTCCTAAAATAAATCTAAGCCATTCGACTTGGCTAGCGAAGTTGGATGGACGAGATGATTTGCGGCATTTGTGTACTGTCGTTGGATTATGCAAGCAGCGCGACTAGCCTCTTTTGGGTGATTGTTCGAAGGCCATATGGGAAAGCCATGGCTTGGCCGATCGCTCTTCATGGAAGAGGGTGGCCGGTGATCACAGTGCCAAGTTTTTGTCCATCTAGAATCCGATCTAAGTTGTTCGACCAACCTGGTGAAGATGGATGGACACGGTCTATTTGCGGCAGTTGCATAACGCCGCTGAATTAATTTTAGGGTTTTAAAGATCGCGCGATCACCCTTCTTTGGGCGAGCGATTCAACACGTTTCTGGTTTGACGTGGGCAAGTCGATTTACCAAGAATGTAGTTGGGTCGCTGATGAACACGCTAGTACCCTTTTGATCATTCGAGGGAAGATCTAGGCCGTCCAACTAGGCTAGCTAAGTTGGGCGGTCGTGATGTTTTTGAGACCGTTTTTGCCGGTCTTAGCTCGTTTGAGATCATCTTTCAACAGCGCGATCACCCATGTCAGGGTTAGCGTTCAAAGGCGTTGCGGGTGAGCTAAAGAAATTTCGACCGGTCGGGATGTCAGTGGGCCCGCCTGTGTTTATCATGATGATCGCCTAGTTCCGCTAGGAGTAAGCTAGGCTTGTTGAATTGCGTGGCCAAATCGTGTGGCCGTGATCATTTTTTAAGACTGATTTGGACAGTCTAGATTTTCCTTAAGGAGTTTAAACGCGTTTGATCACGCTAACTTTAATTAAAAAGTGTGTAAACACGCTGATATCTTTATCAGAGTGTGGTGTAGCCTACGTGAGTGTTTTCATGCAGGTCTCAATACTGACATTTCGGGAGATTCATGCTACTCCGCTGCGAGTGAACATTAATCGTCATGTCATGCCAATATTGAGAGTTCGGCTAGGAACATAGCATAGGAAAATACCATGCAGGTTATGCATTAGTGAATAATGCAATAGGTTAAAATTACAGAATATTTGGGGTTGTTGCTTCACGCACCATTCTGGATAAATTTTATGAATATATTGAATTGCTCAATACATATGTAAGTAAAGAGGTCTGGACACTCATTACTTTTAAAATGGCTCTGTTCCTTTGCAGGATGACAGCGCGTTAAAAACAGGGTTTCACAATTTTAGCCCTGCACTGAAAACCACCGTCAACAAATATATATTAAACCCATGCATTGGATGCAAGTGGGTTTACAAGAGGAAAAGAGGTCCCGATGGAAATGTCGAAACTTATAAAGCGAGATTGGTGGCAAAAGGGTATACTCAAAAATAAGGAGTTTATTATGAGGATACTTTTTCGCCAGTTGCCATGTTCAAATCCATCAGGATACTTTTAGCTGTTGCTGCACATTATGACTATGAGATTTGGCAAATGGACGTCAAGACTGCATTTCTTAATGGCAATCTTGAATAAGAAATATATATGGTCCGGCCATACGGTTTCATAGAACCCGGTCAAGAACATATCGTTTGCAAATTGCCAAAGTCCATTTATGGACTTAAGCAGGCTTCTCGGAGCTGTAACATCAGATTGGATGAAGCTATTAAACTAATTGGTTTTGATCAAAATCTTGAAGAACCATGTGTATAAATGAAATTGAATGAAGTTGTGGTAACATTTTTGGTGTTATACGTAGATGACATCCTGCTCATTGGGAAGGATACATGTGCATTGTCATCAACTAAGATTTGGCTATCAAATCATTTTAGTATGAAATATCTGGGGGAAGCCAGTTATTTTCTAGGAATTAAGATTTTAAGGAATCGAAAAACTAGGACATTAGGTTTATCCCAAGCTGCTTATATTGACAAAATATTGGTACGTTTTGCTATTCTAGAATCTAAGAAGAGATTTAGTCCCTATAGACATGGAGTTCCTCTTTCGAAAATCAATGTCCAAAAACATATGAAGAAGAGGAACGGATGAAGATTGTCCCTTATGCTTCTGATGTGGGTAGTCTCATGTATGCCATGCTATGCACTTGACCAGATATTTGTCATGCAGTAGGCATGGTTAGCCTATATCAATCCAATCCTGGTCAAGACCATTGGATCATGGTCAAGCACATTTTAAAATATCTCAGGAGGACTACAGATTATATGCTCGTGTACGGTGGTGAGGATTTAGTACCGATTGGTTATACTGATTCTGATTTTCAATCGGATATTGACGAAAGGAAATCAACTTCATGATGTGTATTTACTCTTGGAGGTATACCTGTGAGTTGGAGAAGTGTGAAGCACAAATGCATATCTGACTTTACCACATAAGTCGATTACGTGGCAGCTTCTGAAGCTGCTAAGGAAGGTGTTTGGTTCAAGAGATTCTTAACGGAACTTATTGTAGTACCACAAACAAAGCAACCACTTGTTCTTTACTGTGACAACAATGGTGCTTTTGCAAATATTAAGGATCCAAGAGATCACCAAAAGTCCAAACACATTGAGAGGAAGTATCACATAATCATGGATATAGTTAAAAGAGGTGACATCATTGTCACTAAAATTCCAGGTACAAGGAATCTAGCAGGTCCTTTTACTAAGGTTTTACCTCAAAAGGTTTTTGATTCACATGTTACTGGAATGGGCGTTAGATCCACTATTGATTGATTGTTTTTAGTGCAAGTGGGATACTGTTGGGAATAATGCCCTAAAAAATTTATTGTAACATTTTCAAGTAGTTTAATAAATAGTTTTTTGCGTACACTATGAGATATATTGTCAAATGAATTATTATGTGGTTAACTTATATGCAGGGATATGAGTTATCTATCAATGTGATGAGATCATATTGATGGGTCTATTAGAAACTCTTCTACCACGTCAGTAAACGAAGAGTACTTCTTTATTGTTATTTCATAAAGTTCTTAATTCTAAGAATTGATGTATACCTTACATGTTTATCATCTCCATCTTGTCTCGTTAAGCAGTGAGGTCGTAAACGTTACACGTGATCCAATATTTTGAACGAGATGGATAGTTATGATGACATAGTAAGATTACATGATTCAATATGAAGTCCATAAATTGTGACATCCCCTCGTATTACAAAGGCAAAGTAATTATTATTCTAAATCGCCTGTGATCATCAAATTGTTTGAGCGATTATTAGATTAACAATGTTTGTCTGGCACACGTAATAGTCAAGGATATAAGACATAAATAATCATAATGACACTGACAAGCAAGAGTTGTTATGTCATGGATTATTTATGGATGCCTGGTACAATGGAGGGACTGTTATGTGACTGTAACAAGGCTAAAGGGTTTATTAATAAATAGAACATGAATTAGAGTGTTCAATCACAAATTTATAGTGGAGTGATTTGTGATTAATATTCGGAAAAACTAATTACGTGAGACGTGTGGGTTTTGACCGATTATTAAGCTAATGAATGTTTAACCCTAAAATACCTAAAGGTTTTATCTTAGTGTGAGAGTGGAGAGAAAACTACTATCAATGCTTATATGACAGGAGGGTTTGGTGTGTCACCCAGCGGCTAGGATACATTGGAATTTCTAACTACCGGTTGTGATCTTCCCCCACTTCTAGAATAACGTACTGGATTTTGTTAATCCAATGGTTGGTCGTCCCTCCCGTCCCACGCTATGTGTATTGTCTGTAACGCACAGCTCTTTCATTGGTTTTTCATTCATGTAACATCTCATCGTGTTCTCGAGTTATGTAGCTTTTCCTCTTTACTTCCATATCTCATCGTGTTCTCGAGTGGAGAGAAAACTACTATATATAGATATGGTAGACTATTTTTTTATTGCGCGCACACTAGCATTGAAAATACTCTCTCTTCCTTCTGATAAATCTGTTAAGATTTTTTAGGTATAAGAATACCCAAGCAGTAAAAGTGTTTTCCATTATTAGTATATTGTTCTTGTTTGAAGTTTGGGTGAAGAAAACACATGAGCAAGAAGTCAAGGTTGGAGTCTTTTGGTCTTCTTAATTACTGCTAAGTAGGTAAGCTATTCAACCATGTTCTCTGTTTCATATGTATAATCAAAGTAGATGGATCTTCTGGTTTTAGAAAAAAGTTTTAAATCAAGTCTTTCGCTGTGTCTTTGATGTGCTAGTTTCCTAACAATTATCATACATGCCAACCCCCTTATAGTGGGTATGTGGGTGAACAATCACAAAGATGGGAGGATAGTTATGTTTCTTATCATAATTCTCGTAGTCTAGCAGATCTAAATTTGATCGAGAATATCAATTGATGAAGCGAAACCAAAAGATGGATGAGCACATGATACACTCTAAGATATTTAAAGTACTATGGATAGTTTAAGGAGTCGCATGGATCAAATTAAGGATGAAATGAATTTTGGTCTCAAAGCCAGAATTATTCTGGCATGCCCATAGCCAATAATGAATTTAATGACTCTGAACGTGTTCAACCTTTAGAAAGTCCTTGTAACAATTATGAAGTTATTCCAACTCCATATTATAATAACGATCATTCTCCTATTCAAAAGGTGAAGCCTTGGTATAATGATACAATTTTCTAAACGGTGTAACGTACTAAAATGCATATCAAAGTGATGAAGAATATAGGGATTTCAATTACCGGTTGGTTTGAAAGTAGTAGACCTGATTATTTCTTTGGAGGAAACTCACGTTGATTATCGATCCTAGGATCTACACCGGAAAAAAATATTCTTTAAGAGTGACCTGATTTTGATGATGATGTTGAAGAGGTGCTAATAGAGAAAGAAACCAAACTGATTGCTTAAAAGAACTAATTGATCTCTCTAAGACTATGATGAAGACGTGAATGCAGAGATTTTGGTTGAGACAGAAAATGATGATGAATGGTTTTTGAAGAGTTTGGTTGAGGATTGTGATGAGGTAAATGATTGGTTGGGGTTCTTCATAAACAGTGAGGATCCCGTAATACAAGGGATTGTGGAAGGTTTGTTTATATCCTTTACATAATTATATTTTTAATGATTTCAAAATCGGAGAAGAAATTTTTTCATTTACCGCGTCTTGCACAAGACTTGTATTCTTAATCTAAAAAATATTATTTGAAATTTTTGATAAGTCGTTAAGGGAGAAAAATAAGATTATGAGGAGATTCATATACCCTTCGCATCTGATTGTTTCAGGAAATTACCAACTAGAACGAATCATAAATAAATATAGATGCAGCTTGGACATCTAAGGACAAATCATCTGACTTTGGTCTAGTATTAAGAGATGATGGAGGAGACCTCGAAGACGGAATAATTGGACCATCATCATCAACAAATCCTTAAGAATATGCGGCGCAGTGGGCAAAATATAAGGGCTTCAATAATTTTAGCATAGAAGGAGACTGCAAAAATTAGTAAATAATCAGAATGAAATCTGAACTCCAATCTCTTGACGCAAGGCTATTTTGGAAGCAATATGAAAGATTGTTAATTCTTGTTTTGATTTTCAAGGTTTTTCCTTTGTTCACAGATCGGGCAATGCAGTTGCGGATACTTAACTTAAAAAGCAAAACATTTTAGTTGTACTAATAAAAAATTATCAATAGATAAATCTAAGTGGAAATTGAATTATTGTCCCTCCTTTTGATGGGCCTTCACAAATATCCTTGTCCACTATATTAATATCCCTAATCCAAAAACAAGGAAATCTAATTAATTATACTTTCCTTTAATACCCCCCTCTCAAACTTTAATGCACTTTTGTTTTTTAGATCCTAAACGATCTTTTCTTTTCCTTTCTCCGCCATCACCACCCCCTCTCCATTATCGGCACCTTACCACCGCCACCATCAACGTCTACGCTACCACCACCATAGCTATCCTACTAAAGCACCACCACCATCGCTATCCCTACCAGCACCACTACAACGATCTCCACTATCAACAACATTACAGAGAGAACCATATTTCCAAATCAATCTCATATTTAAAATTACATAGAAAAACTTATTTTCAAATCCTAATCTTTATTAGAAATATCAGGTTTATTCCGATTTCAGTTGATTTCAGCTTGAAGAACCTGAAATCGATGATAGTGATGTGTATCGGTTGGGAAGAGACGATGTAAATCTTCATAAGTAAGTAGATGCGAAGTTTCAATTATCAAAAACAAATTAGAAGATAAGTTTGATCTCTCACTGTTATTCTAAGTAGTAGCCTAAATTTGATCTTGGGTTTGATTTTTTGGTGTTGATTCAACATGGTTTCTTTTTTTTATTTCGATTTTAAATTGAGCTCTTGTGGGTTGATTGTGATTCATTCGAAACCAAGCAAATGGAGTTTGTTGTACTATTGTGGTGGTGGTGGTGGTGGTGATAGAAACTTTTTGGTATTGTTGTTGTTGTGGTGATGGTGGTGGTGGAAGGTGTTGTTACAGCGGTGGTGCTAGATGTTTGTTGCACTGCAAGTGATAGTGGTGGCTTTTATTGTATGAGTTGGTGGCAGTGTTGGTATGAGTTGTTGTTACACAGATTGAAGCACATTCTTTGAATGAAATATGGTGGTTATACGGGTTGAAGCGAGCGGTGATATTGGATCAACTATGGTTGTTGATCCATATATTTTGGATCAACTCCTGTTGTTGACCCAATTTTTTATTGGATAAACTATGGTGGTTTTGGTTGGAATGATGAAGTTGGTGTTGGATTTTTGGTTCTGGTTGTTTTGGTGGTGGTGGTGGTGTTGGAGATGTGTGATTTGTTGGTGGCGGTAATGGTGGAGAGGAACGAATGAGAAATTAGTCATGGAAATAGTAATAGAATGGTGGTTTCGGTTGTTGTAGTTGTTTAGATTGGTTTTGTCGGGTCTTGGAGTGTTGGTGTTTAAGCTACTGGGTAATGAAATATGGTGGTTATCTCGGGTTGGAAGCGAGCAAGTGATATTGGATCAACTATGGTTGTTGATCCATATATTTTGGATCAACTATGGTTGTTGATCCATCTATATGGGATCAACTACTGTTGTTGATCCTTTGAACTCATGCTTTGTAGTTTAAATCATGTAAATTTGTTCCAATGTTGAACTTGTGGTGCAATGGTAGCATGACTGACTCCATGTCAGATGATGCGTGTTCGACTCACGCCAAGTTCACTCCATTTTACATGTATCAACTATCATTATTGATCCAATTTTACATGGATCAACTTCCATTGTTGATCCACTAAAATTGGATCAACTTCTACTGTTGATCATTTTTTCTTGGATCAACTATCGTTGTTGATCCCCTAAACTAGATAAACTTCTACTGTTGGTTCTATTTTTATTTGGATCAACTATTGTTGTTGATACAAAAATATTTGAACTGGTGGCGGCGGCGGTGGCGACGAACTTGTGGTGGTGGCGGCAACAAACTAGTGGTGGTGGACTAGTGGTGGTGTAATGGTGGCGGTGAAGGAGTGGTGGTGGAATATTAGTGGTGGTGGCGGTTGGTAGGTGGTGGTTGTTGAACGGTGGTGGTGGAATGGTAAATGTTGGTGGTGGTGGTGGTGCTAGTGGTGGTGGTGAAGTGGTAGAGGAAGAAATTTGTTGTATTTTGATATAAAGAAAAATATTATATGGGTGAGGGTATTAAGGTAATCTAATATTAAATGGATAAGGTTATATAAAAGTAGAGACATATTTATTGTTGTATAAGGACATATTTATTGGGTGTCAAAAGTAGGGACATATAAATAATGTACCCTAAATCTAATATTTCGAGTGGCTCTACATCCTCCGTATTATATGCCTTTACCGTTACTGTAACCATGCCTGCTCATGCCTTAAGTTAGTTCTTTCAATGAATTTCTAATTTGCCACGTTTTTTCTACCGACACTTTCAACTGTGAGCTATTCGACAAGGCATCCACACAAAAATCCTGGGTTACAGTTCAGAGTTTGGAGACTCATGCCTTAAGGAGAGTCCATTACATCATCATACTCCTTCTCAATCAATCTGTTCATTAATTAAAACCTTATAATAAGAAGCACACCTCTCAGTTTCATCAAACCTAGACCGGTATCATAGACGCCTTCTAGAACCAAATTGTTTCTAACAGCTCAAATCTCTTAAATATGACCAACTCTGCTACAAAAATTGCACACTCGAAAAAAAACAAATCTTATCTTAATAATAGTATATAAATAAAGAATCATTTCTTGGGGCTTTAAATGGCTGAGTTTTTTGGGGCTTCATAGGGTCATGAAATAGTAATTCATAGAACCCCTTATCTTATCTTTTTGTAATGCCTAATCTACCCTCAATTGATTAGTGCTAATTAAGATGATTAAGCTAACTAATTAGTATTAATGAATGTATTAAACTAATCAAATCATTAATTTGCAAATTAAAACTTGATTTTCTTGGATTTGAAGAAGGAAAAAGGATGAATTCGGTGAATTTTTTTTGAAAAACTTTGAAGAAAAATGATGAAACCCTTCATCACAATACTCGGGGATACCTTATAATCAACTCCCAATAGCAATTTTATCGATTCAAATCCGTTAAAAATCAGAGCAAAATCTGAGTTTTTTGCCTGTTACGGCTAGGAAAATGTGTCGAACCAGTCGTAAATAGATAACCACGGTTGGAAACTGAGGAATTCCCCGCCATAAATACAAATAACGGATGGGAAGTGAAGAACTTCTGGCGTTATATTTCCTAGAATCACCTGAGTCTATGTTACGGCTGGGTTACGGACATGATACCTAGCCGTAACCAGGAGTCCATTGTTTTTTTGGTTATCAGAGTAATGTACGGCTAGTTACTTCCCAAACGTAAAACTATACGTATGGTTTTCCTAACCGCTTTCTGATTACGGCTAGAAAATTGATAGGTCGACCAGGCCGTAACACAAAAAACCTACAGGTGGTGTGGTACATACGGCTAGTATATCCTAACCGTAAACATACAATTGCGGCTAGGATTTCCTAGTTTCCCAACCGTGTACCTAATTTACGGCTAAGAATTTAACATTTCTCAGCCATAATGAGCTCTACTCTATATGAAAATGAGTAAATAGTTGAACTCTTTTTAGATTGAATATATACTTGTATCATTGTATGACCAGAGAATTAGTATCACTTTATACTCGGTCTTAAACTAAGTATTAACTTATATTTTTTTGGAATCGAGTATAAAGTTATACTCATTCTGAAATCGCGTATAAAGTTATACTCTTTTTGAAATCGGGTATTAAATTCTAAAATCGAGTATGATATGATTGAATCGAGTATGATGTGATATTCTTTTAGAAATCGAGTATAAAATACTACTCATTCTAAAACCGAATATAAATAAACTAGTACTCATTCCAAGATCGAGTATAAAATTAAAATGCAAATATTTTCATTCTGGAATTTTTTGTCAACTTACGGTTAGGAAATTCTAACAGTAAACGACATCTATGACTGGGAATTTTAATTTTTCCAACCGTATTTCTGATTTACGGTTAAGAAATCCTAACCGAGACCCAACCTCTGGTTTTTTTTCTTTTCGTGATTATCAGAATCGCTTACATTTTATGCCCATGAGTTTTAATTGTCCAAACCGTAAACCAAATTACGGCTAGGAAATCCTATTTTCTACTCCCTCCGTTCCGATTTACTTGACGTTGTAGAGTTTTTCACGGAGATTAAGAAATATCAGAGAGAGTAAAATATTTCCAATAATACCCATATTAATTCCTACTTAAAGAGTTAAATAGCCTAGTTTTGTGTTTCTAGATTCTAGGAAAGTTATCAATCCCGTAAAAAATTTACTTGGGATGTACTACCAAATATTCCAAGATTGATTATATATCCTCCATGGGGTATATTTAAAAATTAAATTAATTTTTTGTGTTGATTACGATGAGTATTAATTCTCGGTGTGATTCCAAAGCAGGGTAAATTAGTGAGAATTGGAGAAAAATACTAAAACTATCATCTAATTTGGAACACAAAATAAACCCTAAAAAAGCAAGTAAATTGGAACGGAGGGAGTAAAACGTAAAGTATGATTTACGGTTGGGAAATTAAGAACTCCAAACCGTAAACAGTTTCAGAAATTTATTTATTTTTAACTCTAATTTAATCGAATTGAAGCTTTTTGGCAATCAAAAGCAACGATAAATGGTGGGTTTTCTTAGTTTTTTCTTTTAATGACATCGTGATGCGATGGAGAAGAAGAAAAGAGGAAAAAGAATAATATATTTAAGTTTTTTTTATGATTATCATCTTCATCATGATGATCATCATGTTCATCACGTTCATCATGATATATGATTATGAAGAGGAGAATAAGGAGAAGATAATTGATTAAAAAAGTTAGATTTTGGTTTATTTAATGGTTAGGGTATTTTAATAATTTGCATAGATTAGGTCTCCCCCTATCACGTTTTGGTTGCAATTAGTATTTTAAGCCCCCAAAGACCCAGCCCCCTACAGGCCCAATAATAATATAATAGGATTCTAAAGAAAAGAGGTATTTTTGGTAGGTGACCCCATAAGTTACTTAGTTGTCCTCATGTTTTACATATTTGCAGAAATGCTATTATTTTAAAAATATATCGAAATTTTTAAAACTTAATATCTTTCAAAATATACACCGGGTTTTTATAAAATTTATATATTTGAAAAGTTCTTTCAATTATCTAAGTAACGAGTATAAATAAGAATAGTAAATTTTTGTATTACGCAAAAAAATTTATTGCTTTCAAATTTAGTATCGTTGGACAAGTAAAATTCAAGCATGTGCACCGCACATGTGTTCTTACTAGTACTAATATAAAGAAAATATCCATTTTCGGTGAAGCCTTCTTTTTGGTTGGTCACAAAAAGATAAAATATCTTGGTATCACCCTGATATTACTAATATGACTTTAAATATCAACCACTACTATACATTTGTATTAAAGGTGAAAATGTACATGAATTAATGTTTGTATATTCACGGGAATGCCATTGTTTTAAAAATAGATCAAAAAAATTCAAAACTTAGATATATTTCAAAATGCACACCTGATTTTTGCAAAATTAGTATATTTGAATAAGTCTTTAAATTATCTACGTAATGAGTACAAATAAGAATACTAAATTTTTATTTCAAGATTTTATTTTCTTTTCATTATTATCAAATTTAGTGTTGCTAAAAAAATCAAATTCAACCATGTGCGATGGTTTTACTAGTCCATATAAAAAAACTCGATAGGTTCGGGATTCTGTTCCACTTTGACACGGGCAAAAGTAACAACTCTGTTTAACAACACTAAATTTAAAACTCTGTTTATTTCGATTCTTGCCATCAAAGGAGCACAATGAGATTGGGAGAGAATTGGGATACATATCCAGGGTAAATGCCTACTCGTGTGCGATTACATATTCATTACAATGAAAATGTTGAAGATTTAAAATTTTCACCCAGACAACAATTTTTCTTCGATACATTACTCTCATTCTTAGATGAAAATGCTCCTCCTAAAAATACAAGCATATATTCGCCAAAATTCTAATTTTGGTATTTGTTTTTGTTGATTTTAATTGCTTGAGAAGTCTGAGAGATGCATGTGCATGAACTTTGGTTTGTGTTTTAAGAGAGAAAAATGCACAAATAACTATCTTTCAAATCACATTCTTAGCAAGCTGGAGAGAAACAAAAAACTGTAACATTAAAAATCAAAGCCACCCACAAATTCAGGCCACAATCGTAAATAATATCACCAATCATGTAGGATCAGAATATCGCAACACCAACACCTCTGCGAAATCCATAAACGATACATAGCGAAGGCGTCGCAGACGAGTAATATAAATGACGCAATGGATGACGACAGCCAAAACACGAGAAAGATGTGAAGACCTAGCGAGATCTAGGAGTGTTGCGAGATTATATATTTGTACACTTGCGATATTTCGTAAATCATTCGAAAATAAAAGGACAAACTTTAGTTGTCATCCATTATGTAATACCCTATATAAAGAGCCGAACCAGCCTATTGAGGGGGGATCTTTTCCGAGTGTTGGGGCAAGTCATTAGGAGAGATAAAGTTTAGAGTGATTGTAATTTTTTAGCTTATTTTCCTTTTATCATGTAAACATTCAAAGAGATTAATCAATAAAAATTATAATTGTTCATCTTAAAAAAAA
>JAJJWW010004943.1:600000-888583 GCA_023531295.1 Papaver armeniacum
ACTCGTCCACTAGGGACACCTAGGGGTTTAAAGGCTTAGTGCATACGCTAAATGCATTCGAGAGACCAGCGACGGTGGTATAGTTAGGATTTCTTAATTTCTTTTTCACTTGAGGACAAGTAAAATTCGGGTTTGGGGGTATTTGATGAGTGCCAAATATTGCATATTTCTACACCTTTTTATTGGCATTTAACTCATCTTTTGTACTCAGAAATCAGATATTATCCCATATTCTGTATTTTCCTTGTTTTCGAGAATAAATATTTGTACTAATAAATTTTGTGTTTTTAGGTAGTGAATAAAGCTCGGAGAAATTGAGGAGCCAAAAGAGCAGAGAATTGGAGACGAGCGTCTATGGAGCAGAAAGCCAAAGCCCACGCGCGCATCAGTTGCAACCCAACAAGAAGCAACCCAACTTACAAGACATGGGCTTGAGCTAGCCACGACCCGGATCCGAGCCCGTCCCTCCCGAGCCGTTAGATTTCATCCTACGGTCACATCGGCACACGCATCAATCTCCCCCCGAATCCGATGGTCGCTCCTGCATGAACATCAACTCTTGATGCTCCCGCTCAACACCACACCACCTATATATTCTCCCTTAACCACCCAAACCAAACGCACCCTTCTCCATTTTCTCTTTTCTTTCTCCGTGAACCGTAGACCAGACACCACCCCTCTCCTCCTCTTCTCCCGACCAAAACTTGCAGAACCGCCTCCACCATTTCTCCCGACACCACAGCCACCAACAGCACATCCGCATTTCCTTCACCCCCTACTTGATCTCTATCTCACTCATAGCTTCTTCCCTATAAGCTAAGTCTGAGATAGGAAGAATTAGGGTTAGGTCTTCACAAATCGGGGAACAATAAGTTGAGGAGTTCAGCGCCGAATTCACAGAGGATAGAGGTTTGGGTGTGTGTCAATTGCTATTTTCGAGTGTTTGTGAGTTATAAATTGTTGTTTTCATGTGAGAGAAGAACTTAGTCAGAGTTTTAGGGTTTAGTTTTAGAATTTAATTTCAAGTTCATTTTACTCTTTGCATGATGTTCTAAGTCTTTTAAACTAGGGTGTAAATGAAGCCCTTTGATTTGATATGAAGCAATTAGATTATCAACTTGTTCTCAGTGTGTATTGCTTAGGAAAATAGTTAGCTAATAAACCGAATTTTCGTGATCACCGGTATCGTAATAAGACC
Organism: Papaver armeniacum; assembly: GCA_023531295.1. NCBI lineage: Eukaryota > Viridiplantae > Streptophyta > Magnoliopsida > Ranunculales > Papaveraceae > Papaver > Papaver armeniacum. Next base: position 601,199 of record JAJJWW010004943.1, read on the forward strand.
GGTGATACTAGGGGGACCTTCAAGGAAGGTCTAAGAACAAAGTGAAAATTTGTATTGCATTAATATAAGATCAGAGGGTGGATTTAATCACCCTGGTACCACTCAACCAATAGTCTACAACTTCTTTTGATTATTTACTGCCTTAGTTTAGAGTCACAACTCCAACTCAGTCGTATCGACACCAAAATCAGTTCACAATTGCATTACAACTCTGTCACTTCTTTAGAAATCAGTTAGGAAGCCTTTAGATCAACATTACACACACAAATTTCCTGAGGATCGACCTGTACTTGCCCTTGCTTCCACTGGCAATGTGCACTTGCAGTTTGACGTAGGAAAACCATCTTTAGAATCCTACCAAACACTTATATCCCTTATGCAAAGAACTATAACCAAGAAAAATACACTTTATAGATTTTGGAGAAATCTTATCTGTTCTAAGATGAGCTAAATGAGGATAACAAAGAACACCAAATTTTTTTAGAAAAGAATAATCAGGAGCAGATCAAAACAAAACTTCAAATGGAGATTTGTAATTCAGAATTTTTGTGGGAGTTCTGTTAATTAGATATGTAGAAGTTAAAAAAGCATCATACCACATTTCTTTAGGACAAAAATCATTAAACAAAAGTGTGTTACCCATCTCAGTAATATGTCTATGCTTTGTTTCAGCTAGACCATTTTGCTCAGGTGTTTTAGGACTAGAAATCCTAACAACAATACCACTCTGTTCAAGAATTGTTTTGAATGGACCTTTAACTAACTCTGCAGCACCATCCACTTGAAAAGAAACAATTTTTGTAGAAAACTGATTTTCAGTATGAGTTTTGAAATGAGTAAAACATTTAGAAGCATCTGACTTGAGCTCCATTGGATAAATCCAATTAAATCTACTAAAGTCATCTATAAACACAATATAGTATCTATAACCATTCAAAGAAGGAATTGTGGGACCCCAAACATCACAATGTATCAAAGATAGAGGTTTATTTGCATGAGAATCTGACAATTGAAAAGGCAACTTTTTACTTTTTGCAAGTTGACATGGATCACATAAAGAAACAGAATGAGGAGTAGCTAAAACAATATGTTTTGAAGAATATAATTTTTGAACAATACTATGTGATGGATGACCTAACCTACTATGCCAGACATTTGAAGGAGCAGAAATAGCAGTAGATAAAGCAAAGCTATCATTGGATGAAAAAAATGGAATGATAAATAGGATAAAGGTTATTAACTACAGTTCCGAGCAAGCAAAGCATGTGTAGAAAGATCTCTTATTTCATAAGTAGTTGGAGTGAGTTTGAAGTAGCAGTGATTATTCCTTGTAAATCTAGCTATAAAAAGTAGATTATGCTTCATTTCTGGAACCAATTAGACAGTGTTCAACCTAAAACTAGTTTTAGGTGTTATAATACTAGACATTTCAGTAGAAGCAATAACAAGAGACTTACCATTTCCTACTTGTACATGCTCCTTGACCTTGTAACTAGAAGTATGCTGAAGTAAATTCTCATCGCTAGTCATATGTGTAGTTGCACCAGAATTAGCAAGCCATTGTGGAGCTGTTGAAGTAGAAGCACCAGAATTATTGAAAGCACCAGAATAACCCATGTCTTCACTCATAGATGTAAACGTAGACTGTTGTGCTACATTAGTTGTAACATTTCCAGAGATTGAACCAGAAGCATATGGTGGAGGGTAATATCTGAAGTGACACCTACTAGCAAAATGTCCCTTCTTTCTACAAATTTGACACTCAACTTGAGAATAATCTCTTCTGCCATTTCCAGTAGTAGAGCCACCATCATAAGAAGTATTAGATTTAAAAGTACCATTGCTTGAATTCTTGTTATTAAAATTTCCATTGCTTGAGTTTTTATTGCCATAATTGCCACTCCCTGAATTCTTACTTTTACTATGCCTATTGTCAGATTGCATATTTCTTGAATAAAGACCACTAGGATTTTGAGCATCAAATGACAAGTTAGTGTCATGATTTTGATCAATGAGCCATTGCTCATGATTGAGCAATCTAAGTTTTAACTCTGCAAAAGTAAAAGGAACTTCTCTATTTTGTGCAGAAATCACAAAATTGTCATACTCTCTCCCTAATCCATTCAAGACATGCATCACTAAGTCAGATTCACTAATCCTTTCACCAATGGCTGCCAAAGAATCAACTATTGTCTTCAAATTTTGCAGATAAACTAAGACATTGAGATTTCCTTTCTTCAAACTAAACAATTGATTCCTTAACATACTTTTCCTTGCCAAGAATTGATTTTGAAAACTAACCTCAAGAAAAGACCAAATTTCTTTTGCAGTTGACAAACCAAATACATCTCCAGAAACAGATGGAGTAAAAGTTGCTTTCAAACAGCTCATAACAAAAGAATCAACTTTCTTCCAGTATAGCCATCTTGGATTTAACACATAAACTCCATCAACAGTATTATATTTAGACGGTTCTCTTTCAGTACCAGTAACATAACCATACATATCAGTTGAAACTAAAATTGGCTCAAATTGGTCTCGCCATAGAAGAAAATTTGTTGAATCTAACTTGGTCGAAACAAAAATTGAAATATTTGAGAATGGTAACGAAAAATTTAGAGAGTTACCATCTTGAGTTGTACCAGCGGAAGCCATATTTCTTCTTCGTTGATAAACGATTACTGACATTAACAATCTCGATCTAGAATTACTGACATTATCAAGAAATCAGATTTGATTCTTGATATGAAAATTTTAACCTAGAAAAAGATCAGATATGAATCTGTGAAGAATCTCTAAAAATTGTTGTAAAAAATATATGATTGATTCTTTGATCTGCTTGAAAAGATTGTGTTTGAAAGATTATTTGCAGAAAAAATTAGAGTAGGATCGTTCCCAATGATACCATGAGAAACCAATGATATGAATATTATTCAATAATGTGATTATTACAAAGCTATCATTGACTATTAATACAGCCAACACATGTGTGTATGTAGTGTTATTACAGACACACAGATGACTCACACACTTACAACATAAAAGCTAAGTCAAGTCAACTAAGGTTGACTTGACAGTCATACATATTATCTAATATAACGCACCAGGGTGTCAATGGGACTGTAATATTCAAGTTTATAGCTTAAATTTCAGTGTCGAGTAGTGGCATATACGTCCGACACACAATGTACATAACTTGCATGGATCTTAAAATTTGGATTATATCAAGAAAAATAATTATGTACTAGAGAAAGTGGAGCACTAGAGAAGATTTGGATTATACATCTATAGAGGCGATTGGAGCACCGGAGAAAATGGACCGCATGAGGATACAAAAATCCTAAGCAAGCAAGCAAAGCGTAAAAGAATTCATGAATCAAACACTATGTTTGTTTATTCGTGACTCATCTGAGTCGTCTGGGTCTGACTTATCTGGATTTGAGTCAAAATTTGAACAATTCGAGAAGTATGCAGCCCTTATCGGATAGTAAATGATATATATCAACATAGTGAAATTAGGGGTGTAAATAAACTAAAACCCTAACCCTTCACACACAGTTCACACTTCACACTCCCATCTCTATACTATTTGACACAGACAAATAGCTTTAGAGGTTCTGCAGGTATTTGAAAATAGGGGTGTAAATAAACCAGCTATTTGACACAGACAATAGCTGAAGGAGGAAACCCTAGTACGAAATTCAAGTTTTTGAGACCATCAATCTGCACAACACCAACACCAGCAGTAGCAAGGATCCGATATGGAAGAAGCTAGTCTAAGAGAAATCGCAAAGTATAAGCTGTTACTAAAGACTAGAGTAATACAGAAGAAGAAAAGGAAGAAGAACAAAATGCTTGGTTTATGTTGGATGTTTGGTATGAGCGGATTCGGAAATAAAATACTGGTTTCGAATTTATCTGCATCACTTGATATATCATCTTCTTTGTAAGGTAAGAGAAGAAATCAGGCGGACCAAATTGCTCGTAATGATAGTAGTTTTCAGATCCAAAATTTGGGTTAGTGATTTTTTTTATTTTTTTTCAAATTTCTTTGTGTTTGCAATTGTTTTCTAATTTTTTTTTTCTCTCTGATTTGTTTTTTTACAGGGTTCAAAAAAACAGTGCTGTCCATTGTTCTTCGATACAATCCACGGTAATTAACTTTCATACAAACTTCGAGATTTGTCTGACCCTCAAATTTAGCTTTGAAATAATCTTTTTTTAACTTTTCAGATCGATGGGTTGAAGAAAGATTAATTTTTTAATATTTGGAGTAGGAAACCGTCTGTTTGAACTCCTGCTATTTGTAAGTAAACTCATCAATCATTCGATTCTTCAAACTTTTTTTATTAGAATCTTTGAATCATGTATTTGATTGTAAATTTTCCTGGGGTTATATTCATTTTGAGATTTAATTGAAATTGTGTAGTTTTCAATTGAAATTAGGTAATCTTCTTTCGCTGAAGCATCAGTTCCTCCTCAACAGGTAAGTTCTCTTTCCATTTTAATGTTCTCATCATTTTTCATCTGCATATTCTCACCAAAAAAGGAAAAAGGCTCAGCAAATTTGCCAGAACTATTACCCATCTCAGATGAACTGATGCTTCTTCTGTGTGCAATTTTGAACAGGAAGATGGACGCCACACATTTTAATTTGACGTACACCCATTGGGTTAAGCAAGCTCAGGTAAATAAGAAATGATGTGCGCCGAACTTCGGGGTGAACATACTCAGCATAACCTGCAATTTTATCCTTCTTTCCATCGATAATTATCATTGAATAGCCATTTTTTTACTCTATTATTTTAGCTTCTTCCGCGTGCCATATAATTTTTTCATGTGACTTATCTATTTCAGGATTGTTTTATCTATTTCAGGATTTTTTCGTACTAGATGAACGTTATAAAAAAGCTACCTTTTCTATTGCGCTGTGGAATATATAGTAGGAACAGGAAAACAAACTGGAGAAAACGTCACCATACTCTCCATTGAAGATGAAAAAAGCTACCTTGTGTTGCAGATAAACCCAATGCGTAACCGACATGGAGTGCAAGGATCTTGTAAAATTATGGACCTCTGCTCTGAGGGCATCAGGTAAATTTATAACTCTGTTATGTTCAATTAGTAGTTTTCTTCTTTACATCCATGTCTAATTTATGCTGACTTGTGTATTCGCTTGAATTCCTGCATCTTGCAAGCTCTTCGAGGTTATTATTTAATCTTAGAATTTGACTATTCATGGTTGAAATATTTCACATATGGGAATACCATGTGCTAGCAGACATTGGATAGTGCTACCCCATGTTTTACGGCTACAAAAATTTATGCAACTTCCATTCTTTCACGTTACTTGCATATACACTACTGCCTACCCAATGTCTCAATCTAGTAGTTTGCTTGTGTTATGTGTGGTGGTAATTATTAACCATGACAATTGACATGATTCCAGGCCAAATCAGCTGCTATATCTTGTGGTTTGCTTGTGTAATTTGAAAATATGGTACAACTGGTACTATTCAAAAAGTATGTTAAGATGAGTTAAATATTTGATTTTCTATGAAATTGTGGTGTTTAATGTACATGGATTGGCAGTCTTGTGCGGGGAAATTTTCTGTTCCAAACCATGAAACTCCAATTATCTTCAGCACCTGACATTTAAGATAGTGGATGTTGTCTGATTACTGGATACTTGGCTTGGTTGGGTCCCCCTCATATACGTGTCCAACCTCGTTTGAGAAGTCATTGGTTAACTTACACTATCTATAATTCAAGTTTATGCATCGTTTTTATCAGTGAACGTATTGCTCTTTGGTAATAAATTTTAATTTGTATTGATATGTTAACTGCCGTCGACCTTTTTAATAGATGGTTGGCAAGTCTTTGGCTCCAATCCGATTAAAAGAGCAGGAAAACGGTCTGGTGATCAGGATGATAGAGATATATGTTGTATATTTGGTTGAAAAACATGTAAAATGTATGTTGAATATTAGACATGCAAAAGCTACATACTGAATCTTCATATGATAGGCGAGTAACTGATGTGATAAACAATGAGTTGAACTTAAAATTTTCTTAATGTTATGTCAATCTGAAGAATTTGGTGGTGATACTCTTTACAGCCTTACAGGTCTGTATATATAATTTCTCAACTGTTATGTTTTCTGTTGTGTGTGAAATGTCAGACTTTATAAATTTAGAGCATCCCTGGTTGACTTGTTGAGTTGTAATGTGGGTCTAGTAGACCCTATCAACTGGATCTTCTTGAGATTGATGAAAAGCTCACATGATCTTAAACAGTTTGTGGGATAGTGGAGTTGATTAGTTAAGGTCCGGCAACCACACGTCCTGTTCTCTAACTGAAATAAGAGTATAAACCAATCGTACGCCAAGGTAACTGTTTGCAGCAAGAATGTCTCCTTTTCTGTGGTGCTGATTGAATCTATATTGCTTTTATATTTTTGTTTTAGAATCCTGCATCCAAAACCTGTAATTGTAATTTGTTGATTTTAGCAACCCTGCTGGAGTATTCTATGCTCAGCTAGGCTGGTTCTTCCTCAAATACTTGACCACTGTTGTGGTTCTTATCAGTTCCAAAGTATCTCTGTTGTGGTTCTTATCAGTTCTATGGCTTGAACTAGTGTTATATACTGTAGTAGTTAGGTATATGACTTGAATGTACACTAGTAGTTAGGTGTGTACTATTTTCCACGAACTAGATTAGACAAATAGAATGTCCATGGCATAAGCATTGGAATGTTTTGTTTTCATTCTTATCTACATAATTTGATCCATCTCTGTGTTTGTGGCTGTTTACAATCTTATAAAATTGCTGGCAAATTCAACTGTTTCTGGAATCATATATTCTTACGCATACTCCATTTATTTCAATTGCCGTTCTGATTGTTGGATGTTTGGCGACCAGGTTTGGGGAGGATAAATTTTGTGCTCTTGGTGCTATAAAAGACTTGTGCCCAGACTTATACTCTGCCTCCTCTTTGAAAAGCATTTCTGTTGCTTTTGCTAGGGCTGGCTGCAATGCTGGTTTGTCATGGAATTTGGATTTTCAAGAACAAGACTATGATGCAGAGATCTCTGAACTGGCTATTCTTTTGCCAATTCTGGATATAGTTAATCTTGGTCCTAATATTAGTTGGATTGTTTTCTTTTGTTCACATAAATTCAAGTTGTTTAGGGTAAATTTTAGCAATTAGCATGACCTGTTTTATGAAATTAAATAGTGCAGTCAGAGCAACAATGGATGTTTTAGAAGAGTCCACACCTTTTTGAAGTCTAATACAACTCTTCCTGAACAGACAGATAACCACTGCCAGAGTGCATGGTTGTTCATGTCTTTTGTCTCTATATCTTACTATGCTGACAATGTCATTACACAGGCATCCCATTCCTGTATCCATAGAGTGGCCTAAACTGTCTAGTTTCGGCTAAGTTAAAAAAATCAAAAAATGAGCAAATAAGATATTTGGCTAAATTTTGATACCATCTATTACCAGAACATTTCGCCCACCGTTGGTCTCATCCACTTGGTCATCCATTAAGTTTTTATTTTTGTTTTGCATTGGAAACCAAAATGTATGTACAAAATAATATTTACACAAGGCAATTTTAGCATCGGAGAAAATAAAGCACATGCCAGTAAGAGGATACAAAAGCCTAAATAAATTAGCATCGGAGAAAATAAAGCACATGCCAGTAAGGCCTCTTCCTATGCACATGCCAAAAAAATGGTGTTTGGCATGCCAGGTGGCATGCCAAACCATTTGCGCCACTATGGGGAAACCGTTGAGCGATCGACTCCCTAGCGAGCGATATTGACAATATCCAATGATGATAAAGACTTTATCATTTGACGATATTGTCAATATCATTGGCGATATTCACTCTAGCAGTAACGGCTATTTCTTCATCGCTATAAATAGGTAACTTTCAAACTCAACACTTACCTCAAATTTTTACACAAAAATTTCTCTTCTTCTCGATCTATTTCTCTTTTCTCAATCTAATTTATTTCTTCTATTTGATCCAAATGGCACAATTAACCCAACTTGATTCGGCAACACAACTTGATTTTTTCCGAGTAGTACTTGAAGGTGCCGTTGAGAAGATATGTGATAGATTCAAAGAAATAAGTAAGAAGCAAAAAGAAGTCTCCAAGTTTTGGATATCAACCAAGTCAAAACCGCAACCAAGAGAAGGCCAAGAAAGGTTAAAGGCAAGGAAAATCAAGGCAAAACAAATTTGAAGCCAAAGAAGAAGATAAACAAAGGAGACTCAGTTCATGAGCGCATTGATTGGAAGTTTAGTGAAATGAAGAAGATGAACAAGATGAAGAACATTGTTCCAAATTTTTTTTTTAGAGTCTTTCCAATTATTGTCTAGTTTTATGTCTTGTAAAATGACTATTTTAATTATATTGAAGTTTTTAATTTTGTGAAGTTTAATGAATTTGAAAATTTGATTGAATATTGTTGAAAATTAATATTAATTATATTCTTAAACATTAAAAGTATTACAAATATTTAAACTTAAAACACAAAATTAATATTAATTACAAATATTGAAATTACAACACAAATGTTGGACAATATTGGGGCAAATATCTTAAAACCTCGAAACAACTTTCAAAATGGAATTTTTGCCGTAGATGCGGCGATATTCCACACGACACCTTTCCCGAAATTCCACCGTGGTTTCACCACTTCTCAAGGTTGGACCTTCTCGCTTTGAAGTAAAGCAACATACCTAGTAACTTCCCGCTTAATTATACCGGCGCCGAACCAAATCAAACACTACGACCGCGTAGGTTCATTGTTTGTTCTTGAAATTTAAAAAAATCCTTTCCCACAATAGTTGGTGATCAAATACTGGCTCCATTGTCAAATCAATATAATTCCCGCAAATACATTCATCTTCTCAGTTTTGAATTTTAGGTTTCTCTCACTTGACATCTCCTAATTTGACTTCTCCTAGTTTCACTTGTCTACAATTGCACGACAAGCGGCTCTTCGATTTTGGATAATACGGTGGTTTGCCATGCACTCACCGGATTCATATTATCACCATGCTCTCTAAGGAACTGGAAGAGTGATGAAAAGAATTGGAGATTAAGAAATTTAGAGAGATTGAGAAATTCTTAAGAGATTAAGAAATTTCGGTGTGAGTTGAAATGAGATTAAAATTAGGTATTTATAGAGGGGGGAAATATTAGCCGTTGGATGAAGATCGATGAGCGATTATCAAAGTATCGGCGACGACTTGACTGTCATTGTCGATTGAATGACCATCGAACGCGGTGTGACCATCGAGCGATGAAGACTCTATCGCTCACCGGAAACTCTGTCGTGTATGCCTATATGCCGAAATAACATATTGGCATATGAGTTTGGCAGTTTGGCATACCCATAGTGGGTGCATATATGCCAAATACCATGTTTTGGCATGTGCATAGGAAGAGGCCTAAGAGGATACAAAAGCCAAAACAAAAAAGCAAAAATATAATGGTAACTAAGAGCAGTTCCTATGGAATGAACAAACTCAGAGTTTGTTCATTTTGCTCCCAAAAAAGCAAAACATAGTGATAACTAAGAGCAGTTCCTATGGAATGAACAAATTCAGAGTTTGTTCATTTTGCTTCCACCATGGGCTCAACAAACATGAAAAATGGATGTTCAAACCAACAAATTTGTACATTTTTGTTCATTAAGTTAAAATATGTAGCGCGCACTAGATTATAGGCCGGGCGAGCTAGCCCCCAACACTGGCGCTTGAGCCCAAAGTGTTGGCGCTTGTCACTCCCATGCCAGTTGTTACTTCACACGCCAGCGGTTTTGGTTATAGTGCCAACGGCTGAATCTGGACGGCTGAAAACTCTTGTGATTTAACGGCTATAATTTTTGAGTTCTATAAATACTCCCCATTTTAACTCTAATTTCACACATTCTACACATTCTTCACTCTTAAATCATCTACAAAAATGCCTCCCAGAGTTCGTGATGTTAGATTCACTCAACAAGAGGATTTAGCTATTTGTAGAGCCTTTATTTTTCACACATAAGATGTTGTCATGAGTAATGTAGCCGATTCGACGTTGACTTTCTGGGAGAAAGTTTACAGAATATTCACCGCTGAAACGGAGAACATCCATGGGCGGGATCAAAACGGATTGTCGCATCGCTTTAGTTCAATTAGTATGAGAACATTCATTAATATTGGAAATGAGAATTTATTGCTGCTTTGATTCGAATCCCTTTCAAGAAATTTGTGAATTCAAATTGCAAAGTATGCCAACACAGCCCAAAAAATCCAATTTCACCACGAGAAAAATGCCAATGTCTCTTAGTTGCACCTTCCACGAAATCATTAACAAGCACTGAATATACAAAGTCATATCAAAGGTGCTAGCTCAGAGATTCTAGAAGATTCTACCAAAACTAATTTCAGAAAATCAAGGGCTTTCATTGCAGATAAACAAATTTTGGATGGAATTTTAATTGCGGGGGAGTTGATTGATTCCGATTCAAATCAAAACAAACCAGAATCCTATGCAAGTTGGATATTCAAAAAGCCTTCGAAAATGTGAGTTGGCAAACTATAAGTAATGTGCTAAAATGCTCAGGCTTTGAAGATAAGTGGATTAATTGGATGTTGTGGTGTGTATCATCTGCACAACATTCAATCTAGTTAATGGAAGCTCAACTGCAAGGTTTAAACCACAAAAAGGGATCCGATAGGGAGACCCACTCTCTCCATTTCTCTTTATACTAGTGGTAGAAATTTTTGCAAAATTGATGAATAATGCAGTCCAACTCAATATGATCTCTGGTTTCTCAATAAATTAAGTTCAGATTTCTCACCTGCAGAACGTTGATGATACTCTAGTATTCTTAAATGGTAATGAAGATGAAGCTGAAAATCTGGTTATGATTTTACAAATCTTTGAAGCCATCACTGGATTGAAGGTGAACTTCAATAAAAGCTCAGTGATAAGTATAGGAGCAGATGCCAAAATTGAAGCCATTGCAGCAATACTAAACTGCAAGATAGAGAAGCTCCCTCTCAAGTATCTTAGAATGCCAATTGGAGCTCAAACTAGAAATGCTGCAATTTGGGATGTAGTGATTGAAAAAATTCCAAAAGAAGTTAGCTCCATGGAAGAGAAAAATTTTCACCAAAGAAGGAAGATTATTGATCATCAAAACAACACTTTCAAGCCTTCCCATATACTCCCTCCGTTTTAGAAAAAGTGATACTTTCACTTTTTCAATTTGTCCTATTTTTAGGCAAAAATGAAAAAGTGAAAGTAACACTTTTCCTAAAACGGAGGTAGTATTACATGTCAATCCTTTAGATGCTTGTTATGGTAGAACAGAAGCTCAATCAAATAATGAGAAGATTTCTGTGGGGTGCAACAGCAGAGAGAAAAAGAATAAATTGGGTGGCTTGGGAAAGAGCTTGCAGACCAAAGAATCTTGGTGGTTTGGGTATTAGAAATCTAAAACTTACCATTAAAGCATTGATGGCCAAGTGGTCATGGAGATTTGCAAAAAAAAAAACAATTATGGAGAAGAATAATACAAGAAAAGATGCAGACTCAGAGCAAAGCTTTATGGGTGAAAGATTCAAATAAACCCAAGGGCAGAGGAATGTGGAAGAATATATAAAAACAAAAACAGATAGGGGAGCAGCTCACCACAACACAGATCAACAAAGGAGATGCAGTTAGGTTTTAGTGGGATTGCTGGACAAGAACTCAATCTCTGAAGCTTCAATATCCAAACATTTACAAACTCTCAACAAACAAAAATGGCGATGTCAAAGACATGATACACAATAATGCTTGGAATTTGAAACTTAGAAGAAATCTGACTCAACAAGAAATCCCAAAAATGATGGCATTGTTTGCAGCTTTAGGTACTCCCCCAACACTTAATGATGAAGAAGAAGATGATCTAGTGTGCACAGCTATTGGAGGTTTTAATGCAAAGCTTTGTTACAATTGATTGATGGAACAAATTCCAGCAACACATCCAACAGGTTCCACATTCATGTATCTCGGATTCAAGCAAGTGCCTCCAAAAGTACAGGTTCTTTATCTAGACAAGCAGCTCAGAATTCAATCCCTACAACCGATAACTTGGTAAGAAGGGGTTGTCAAATACAAAATCTTACATGTGCTTTGTGCAACCAAGTACCAGAAACAGTAGATCATCTTCTTTTACACTGCAATTACTCTCATGCTATATGGAATTATTTCCTTGGAGGATACAACGTAAAATAGGTTCAAGCTGGTTCACTGACATTGCAGCTACAAGCATGGAAATATAGGAGAGGAAGGAACCGAGGTCACAAACTCTAGCCACTGATTATATTTGCAGTATGCTGGGAAATTTGGAACGAGAGAAATAGATTAGTAATTGCGCATAAAAGGTCCAAATCAGAGAGGGAAACAATGATCGAGATTAAACATTCGATATATGTATGGGGAGGAAAGCATAACATGTTCAAGTTTATTTTCTTTAGAGAACTAATCACTGGCTGGAAAGTGATTATTGATATGAGATAAGTTGTAATTTCTAAAATGGGGGCTTACAGCCTTATTACATTTTCTTTTTTATACATCAACCTTTTAAGTCAAAAATAAATAAATTAACAAGCACTGAATCAAACATAAGTATGTAACGCAATTATGCTGAGATTAGTTTTTGAGTAAAAAAAACACGTCTCAATAGCTGGTATAGCATAGTACGTAGCACGTGAAACACGCGGCTTCGTGTGCCAGGCAGGCAAGTTTTATACCGGAAACTTCAAAATTTTATTATTAACTTAATGTTATGTTAGTCGTTGCTGCATACTCGTTTATAGCGAGTAAGACGTCAGTTGGTGTGATGATGACCCCACAGTCCCAAGTACCAACACACATATCATAGTGTCTAAAAGTATATGTGTGTTGGATTTTTGGATCCACTTTTAACACATGTTAATTTTTATTACGAAAGTGTAGTTCTATATATCTGCACATTAATGGCCCTGTGTAATTTCTTGATTTCATGAGTACTTCGGAGAAAATCTAATATCATAGCAAGTGGTCTCACCTTCTTGTCGTGCTTAAGATTAACTGCTTCCTTCACTGCCCAAGACCTTCTCCAGAACAAAAAAAACTATGCAAAAATTAATCAAGAACACAGAGAATAATACTGTTTTGACGATGTGCCTACTCCACTGTAGAAGAGTATATTTCTTATTGAAAACTTAGAGAATAGTCAACTTGTTTCTTCTCACACCTCTCACAATTCAGACTGATACAATAACCAAAAGGTTATGACCCCTATTTATCGGCTTATGATCTGCCTTGAAATAAAAGTCTTAAATAGAGAACTAATTCCTAGTATAACTTAGAAGTTATATTCCTAAAATAACTTAAAAAGGTGCAATTAGATTTAGAAAATCTGTTTGGTGTCTCCTAAATCGAGCCAATATCTAACAATTCTCCACCTTTGCAAGATTTCAAGGACAACTTCACTATTCTCTGATTTCTCGACCTTGGCATGAAATCAGTAAATGTATTTAAAACTAACTTGGCGTCTCCTTTGAAATTCTTACGTGATAAGTTCTTATAGAACTTCCATTACTTGAGTAATAATTCGAGATTTATCAAATACTAGCTTGAACTCAAAATTTCTTTTTTTGGAATATTCATAATATCACTAAAGTCATACAACATTGTCTCATTAGATAGAATGGTAGAAAATATGAGTAAATAGGATAGTCAGTCTTCACATACGGTTGTTGATGAAGTCCTCGTGGTTGTCTCCGTTATTCTTCAGTTTTCAATATTCAAGGTCAATTGGTGAATTCTGATATTCAACTACCATGCTCTATTCCTAGTCCGAGACTGACTTTAGTAGGTTATAAATCAAGATATAGTTTTCATTAACTAATTTAATAACAACCTTGACATACCAAAACTTGTAAGTTTGTGATCAATGCACTTACATACTTTACTCTACTTTATATCTGGTGTAAATATTTATTTTGGAGATTGATAAGTGAGTTAGTCCTCTGTTGTTTTGAGTTACGACCCAAAAGAGTTGAGAGAGGAAGTCTTCACAGCAGTGAATCATCTCAAGATAGTGGAAGATATCTATGTATTCACGTGCGTAGATCGGATTGGATCTAGGCGTATGAGTATTTACTTGGTCTCAACTATACAAAGTTGTGGTAATAAATTTGTATAACGACTTAATTAGGAGAGTATGCGGAATTGACTGCGTTTCGGGTTGTTTTGCTAAGAAGTTTTCTTTGTTAAAAAAATCTTGTTTGTTGTGCCATCACTTTACATTCTACATTATAGTTACTGTTATTGTTATAATTAAAATTGCACTTGTATGTTAATCCACATGGTGACAATCCCACAGTTAGTTCGGTGTCAAACTCTAATTATGTTCACCTTGTTGAAATAATCTTTCGGCAGTATAGGGAATTGTGAACCTTTATACGAACTGATGAGAATTTTTATTATCAGATGAATCATTAGAAAGAATAGTCGATGCAGATGAACGTTTTATATTCGAATGTTTACATGGAATTGCAAATTGAGCAGTTATGAACAGAGCTAATCCGAGTCTTGATAACTGCCAATGAATTTTCTAAAATTGTCAACCGATCCGAGTGAGTCTCCTACACGACAACAACTTATTTTAGTGTTGGTGGTTTATCTCCTCCTCTTGTTGGTGGTTTGTCTGTGCCCATAAAAGTGTCATTGATGCCAATTGTCATGTTCTAAAATAAGGACGGTCTGATTAATCACATACAACAGCCTTCTCTTCTCTCACATAGGTTGATCTAGCCTCAGTTAGAATTTAATTCAACAACGATCCTAACCTCATCGCTTACAATCGTACATCATAAATAGTATTTACTAAATCTATCTCATAAATAGATGACAACAATCTAGCCGTTAAATACAGATATGGAAAAAACTACCATAATCAATTATTATCTCAAATTTTTGGCTATTCTTGTGGATAGTCACTGACGAAGGTTTCATAACCTTCACACTCCGGATCTACCGCCATCGCACCATCAACAACTATTTGGCTAGCTATAACTGTTGTGTACCACACCAACTATGGATTCAGACACCGAGATCAAGAAATAACAAAGATTGTGACGAAACTATGCAGGTATCAGGAATCAAAATCGCAGCAATATCAACGCTATCAAGGGGATAAGGTATAATCGAACAAGACGGTTAGAAGTGAATGCTTTTAATTGGGAATTAGTTATGCTAATGTTTAATTTACCTGATTGTAAAGACTGGGAATGCTAAGTTCCTAAACTATGTAACCCTCGAATTTCGAGCCTTTAAATAAAATTCTCCTATTCAAAAAAAAAAAAAGAACAAAAGAAAAACAAAAAAGACAAACAGACAGAATTAGCTAACTGAAACTTTAAAGCCCACCAAAGATACTCGAGCCCACGAGTATTTGACATCCATTTGTCAGCATTCAACATGCCACAAACAATTTTTATAATGTTGTAAGGGTGAGCATTTGGCCCGTAATCCGCGGATTTAGCCGGACCAACCGTTCATTTGCGAATGGATGTCCGGACCGTTCGTTAATAGGTTGGATGCGGATGGAATTTTTGAAATCCAACGAATAACGGATCGGGCCCGGATGCAACCTTGAAAATCCGTTAGACATCCATATCCGTTAAATCAAGAGCATGTATATAGTTATAGAAAATACTATGGATCATTTAGGAATTTTTAAGATGTTTGCTTGGGGTGTTGTAAATTGCATTTTTATATTTGTATACATAGGTATAAAATGTAGATTTTATAAGGAGTCATTTGTGTTAGCTTTAGTTTCTTTACTATAAATTTTAACAAAAACAAATCCATTGGATTATCCGCATCCAATCCGTCCATCCGTGCATCCATTGGATATGGATTGGATGCGGATGTCAAATTTGAAATCCGTAGTGCAATGGATTGGATGCGGATGAGGTGAAAACCGGTCCATACCGGCCCATGCTCACACCTAGTACTTGTACTACTTTTAACAATACCAAGCCCACATATTGTTTTATACAAAAATGATTCTGTCTTATTTGAATTTTGTAACACCTTTGGATTCCGGTCCCCTATTTGCAGTCCTTGAAATATTATCGTGCACTACTATGATAAAAAGAGCACTAGATTTTGTGCCCGTGCTACGCACCGGGCGGACCCGAAAATATCCAGCATCATTGTTTTATTGTTAACCATATTTTTGCTTCGCCTCGTCCGAATTTATTTGGTGTGGCTCAGCTTCACCTCGCTCAGTCGCTTAGGATTTTTGATTTGGTGTGGCTCGGCTTCGCCTCGCCCCCTCCCTTAGGATTTTGGATTTTGTGTGGCTGGCCTCGCTCTGTTTTGATGCGTGCTTAGGATTTGTGATTAAAATAGTAAGTTCTGTTGGGGTGATCCTTTGTTAAGTTAGCAGGTAAATTTGTTGTGCGGTGAGATTAAGGTACATTTACATCCAAATAAAAACTAACATTATGGAGTTCGATGGAAGAGCGAGATTGAGAGTGGCAAAACATTTCAAGCTCAAGAGAGTCCGGCGACAATAATGACTACAATACCAATACTGTGCGTGTATCAGCAGAGAACAAAGGGAATGCAATGAATCAAAAAGAGTCAAAACCATGAAACTAATATAATCACATTCGCATCAATTGATGCTGATCCATGGTATTGTTAAAACTAATATATAACAAACTGATGCCGGAGCCACAATGTATGTTTACAACTTTTACTTCTTTCTTGATTGAATACTCGAAAAAAGTTGAACTCTAATAAAATTAAATATACGTTAGTGTATATATATGAACCTTAAAAGAACATTTGATTCAGACAGTGACCCTTTAATAACATAACAATGCCAATAAAAGAGTGAATAGAAAGAATGCCAATATGTGAAAGTACATAAAAGCATTTGGATCTATACCCTCATCTGATGACACGGCCTTACTTCCTTCTTCGGAAAGCAGCAAATTAACAACGGGTAAAGTTGATTTATGTCCCATAATAATTTTTGCATTAGGTGTTTAGACTTTCTCATAATGCATTACCTGTCAATAATAACACCAATAAGCAAAGAACTTACAGAGAAGAGAATGACCTTGAGGCTGAAGGTGTGCATACCAAACTATAAGGTGTGCTACGCATCGGGCATCTTTTTCTTTGAACCATATTTTTGATTTGGTAAAGCTCGGCTTTGCCTCGCCCCGTCCCGATTTGATTTTTCTGAAACCTTGGCGTAATTATTTTTCCAGACTCTCCTAGCAATCTGGAGGCCCCAATCAAAATATTGGGGCCCTTTCCTTATACAATACCCAATTCCTCCGATGCAAAATATTGTACAGGCCCTTGCCTACTCAAACAGTATGCACGCAATATCCATTCTACTAAACATGCATGCAAATTACGTACAATATGATGATATTTTGGAATCTAAGATCAGGACTTACCAATACCAAGATGTCAACTGACCAATATCAAGAGACCTTCAACTCAACATATTTCACTATAAATCAGAAAATTCCAACACTTTCAAGTTCAGTAAATCCCAAAGAAACCCATGTTACGGTTTGCAATATATTAGGATATTGCAATTTTGACCTTTCGAAAATCAAGTTCAAATCCTCTTCATATACTGCTACTAATCCTCCCAATTTTACAACACCCTATTTTCAAAAGTCAATCAAACCAAAATTCGGTAATGCTGATATATGAGAGGAGAAAAATTGTACCTGAGATGAAATTGCAGATTGGAGGACACCATTTGAATTGAGTTTCTTCACCAATTACTGTTTTCATAATAATCACATTACTATTCTTATTGAGCATAATCCTTGCACCAGGTAGCAATGTATCAGTCGGATGATCAAAACTCTGCCAATGCACGATGGATGCATTATCCTTGTCCCTTAAAACCATATTCCCATCATCACACAGCACAACTTCAGTAGTATTGGGAGAAGAATTCCGAACAATGCTAATAAAAAACACTTTTGAATCGTCGTATATAGCAAGATTGCCGTTTACTGCAATAAAAAGCAGATCATTAGCACCTGTGAGTGGCTTGACAATATCATTGCCAACTGCCAAGTAGGACCATGTTTCCAATCAAATTCCTTCATCATATACTTAAATGTGTCTGTGTCGCATTGTGTTCCTTCAATGCTCGGTGAAACCAAATCAAAATCATATTAAAAAAAATCTAATAATTTCAAATGGAATGAAGATTGAATCTTTGTTAACAAAAATTTGAAGTACACAGGTTATCTATGGGTGTATTTTGCACATCAGAAAACAACCCTTTTTGACAAAAATGCAACGCAACTTATCTGCACTTTAACCTCGCGCCAAAGCACATAATGCACAATTGCTTGGTCACCATTATAACTCACTCTTTCCTTCTATCGACTTGCAATTACAAATTTATTTAAACAGCAACTAAAAGTTTTGGTAATCAATAATTATTGACTTGCCTTTGTACTTCTCCTCCATGCCATGATTGCTAATAAACTTGTAAGAATATATTCAACTCAACATATTTCACTATAAATCAGAAAATTCCAACACTTTCAAGTTCAGTAAATCCCAAAGAAACCCATGTTACGGTTTAAAATATATAAAATTGTACCTGAGATGAAATTGCAGATTGGAGGACACCATTTGAATTGAGTTTCTTCACCAATTACTGTTTTCATAATAATCTCATTACTATTCTTATTGAGCATAATCCTTGCACCAGGTAGCAATGTATCAGTCGGATGATCAAAACTCTGCCAATCCACGATGGATGCATTATCCTTGTCCCTTAAAACATGATTCCCATCATCACACAGACATTGGTGCCTGCTTACAGTGTTGAATAAAAAAATTGTCATTCTTCACTTCCTCTTCCTAAACCCCTAAACTAATCAAGTGTTGAAACAACAATGTAAAAAATTTCCATTGAAGTAGGACTCAAAATGAAACAACTTGTCTGCTGTCTCAAGAATAAACGATAATTATCATACTCCTACTCATGCTTTAGAGTTATCGCTAAATTTAATACATAATACATTCGGGGAAGTTGTAAGCTGGACTTGTATTTAGTAAGAGGGTTTGACAAAAGGATAGTAGGACTCATATCTAGTAAAACAATCTAACCTCGTCATGACCTACAAAAAAAATTTCTGATCAAATAAAAAAAAAACCTGTTTAGTTGTTCTCTTGGTTTTCTGTGTTACATGCTCATAGCTTAGCTACGTCAAAACAGAATACACTTTTCACAATAAGGATGCAGCTAACTTCTTTATTTTTGAAACATCCTTTACTAACACAGTTAGGTGATCCCAAATTTAGCAAAGAAATGCAGTAATTTAAGAAATGTAATCAAAATGAAAACTCTAGAAAGAGAGAGCACATTCAAAACTGGAACAACTCAATCACAATCCCCCAATTGCTACTGGTTAGTCAATGTAAACAAAATTGCAGCCACTTAAAGTCAGCAAAAATTACTAAACATTCAAGGAAAAATATCCCTAAATTGTATCATAAACCCTAAATCACTCAAAAGAACCAAAAACGGCAGAAAAGGAAGAAATTTCCAACTCTATAGGCAAAGTATAAGAAATAAAAAATCACTCACTGAAATCATTTGTCATCGTTTCCGAAAAGTAATCGAAGTTGGGAAGCTAATAAACCAGTAGAATCAAGAGTTGCTTCATCGAGGAGACTACGCTTAATATTCTTCATTTTCTCAGTGAGTTTTTCATGTTCTTCTCTGAGATCATAGTTATCTTCTTGGAGACTATGGAGACGGTATTTTTGACCTAAAGATTTCATGCTCAAAAGTAAGATTCCACCCATTGCAAAGAAAATGAAAAAACACTTTTGAATCGTCGTATACAGCAATTTTGCCGTTTACTGCAATAAAAAGCAGATCATTAGCACCTGTGAGTGGCTTGTTTCTTAGAGCCACCCAAACCACCTTTTGTTACTAATCCTGTTTGGTGAGCGTATTTTTAGATGGAAAACAAAATACGCAGATGAAACCCCTTCGTGATCTGAATTAGATCATGGAATTAGATCATGAAAACAAATACGGGTGATTTTAGTTGCTCGTTATCCCACGAACTCCCTTTTTGGCCATGGAATTAACATCTGCAATATAAGAAAAAAAATATGAAGAACTGTTTTAGGGTAAACTGTTTCTGCAAAATATGATAAAATAAAATCAATTAATAATTTCATCAAAATATGAAGAACTTACGGAAGAAATCCAGTGAATGAAAAAAAAAAAAAAAAAAAGAAAGAATGAGACAGTAAAAATGGAAAACAGGGTTAGGGTTTTGTAATCGAAGATCATCTTTTTAGTGAAAATCAAGGAAAAGTAAAAATCAGAAACCGGTAGTCGTTAGGGTTTACCAATACATGACTTTGGCTATTCATCTCTTCTTTATATTGAGTAATCCGAACATATGATCGATCAGAGAAAGAAAAAGAAAAAACGAACAATCAGAAAATATCAACGAACAATGAAGAACAAAAAGACAGGGAAACAATCTCTTGGTTTTAGGGTTTTTTTCTCTTATGTATTCTTTCGTGTGTTTTTTTCTTTGGTTTGTGCGAAAAAAACCGTTTTTTTCTACCGAAAGAGTTTTTTGGTGTTACATTCACGTAATTAGAGAAAAAGTGGAATGGAGAATTTTCAAGGGGTGGTGACGCTCACCCAAGGGTGGGTATTCTCACCGCGGGACGCATGACCTCGCATGGCTTAGGGCTTTAAAGGAGTTGATTTGCATTCATACATTCATACTGACTATAGTTAAAAAAAAATGAAAGCTAGAAAAAAGATGTTATTGAAATATTGATTAGCAAACTGATTCTCAATCTCGTCATCATTATTTCTACAAAAAAAAAAAAATTGAGACATGTCATAAACAAGAGGCCCTAAATATAATCAATCTGATAATACATTATAGATCTCAAAAGTGGAATAAACCAATTCAAAAACCATATACGATGCAAGCCTTGTGTATGTGCAAGCAAGTGTTGGTACGGCAGAAATTCAACTTACCTGACGAGTTCAAGTCTTGTATTCAAGTCTGTTGTAACAATAACTTAGCTGCAGCTGTATCTTATCTTATAATTAGTTTTAGATTAGGATTGACTGTAACAATCTATCTCTTGTATCTGTGTATAAATATTGAATGAAACAATACTTATTTTCTATCTTTCTTATAAATCTAAGATGATATCATCCTTTTAGATCCTAGGATTTTTTTTTGTCTTCCGCAATTTTCATCTCTGATTTATCACAATGGCAGGAAGTTATCAATCTTGTCCTCCATCTCAAACCCATCAATCCACATAAAATAACCAAAGCTCAGAAAACCACTCAAACCAAGTTTCAGGAAATCCTAGTGTTTTTAGATCCTTATGTGATTCACCCTTCAGATAACCCTGCAACTGTGTTATTCTCCCCACTTCTTCAAGGAGACAACTACGCATCTTGGGTTTGTAGCATCACCAAGGCTCTGAATGCAAAAGGGAAGCTTGGGTTTGTTGATGGCTCTCTATCTTACTTACAAATGCTGGAAGAGATGTGAAGATCTTGTGGGAAGCTGGTTGCTTAACTCTGTGCATCCTGACATTCGAGCAAGTTGCTTATATGCAGCCTCCTCGTATGCTATCTGGAAGGATCTTAGGTACGGTTTTGTATTTCCGATGCCCCTATATCGTTTCGGCTAAAGTCTGCCATTGCTTACCATTCTGATAAATCGGAGATCCTTAATCCTTAATGGCAGACTTTAGACGAAACAATATGGGGCATTGGAAATACAATAACACACCTGGAGATCTTTCCAGATAGCATACGAGGAGGATGCATATAAGCTACTTCCACGGCACCATAGAACGCAGCATAGTGAAGTGCACTACGCGCCCATCCCTGTCTACCTCCTTTACCATATGTGGTTTATTCTTCAACAATACTCTACCATGAGACCTGTCAAATTTGTGTGTAGATGTTTGGAGGAATTCTAGACTCTTCATTTTTCCTTAGTTGAATCATTTTTGCTCGTGCAAACAAGTGAAATAGCAAAACTAACTCGAGAACAATAATTTTCGACATTCTACAGTAGTTATTTGCTTATAATTTGCTTATACAGCACCGCGATGTGCAACACGGTCCTTACACCGGGTGCACTATGATTCTGGCATGGAAAATTGTCAAGGATATAATCAACATGATGCCATTCTCCATATTTGACAGCCAAGTATAATGGGGTTTCTCCATTCTCACTAGTTGCTGCAATTTTAAACATCCACTTTCTTCCCCAGCTACATTAGTCATGCAACCAAGTTTCATACACAGTAGAGTTCATCATATGGTTCTTCTGCAACTTCCTTGGGTATGATTTTGCCACTATTTGCAAAATATTAGTGTAACTTTTAGGAGTCAATCTGAGACAGAATAGATCTCAGATGAGATGATGGAAAGGAAAGTGGTCTTGGAATGAGCACTGCTGAAGCATACAAAATTGACTTCCTCGGATAATGGTGCATATTATTATATGGCATACAAAATTGACTAAATCGGATAATGGTGCATATTGGTATAATTTTCCAATATTCATTACACAACTTTTGAAAGAGGATTATTGTATAATTTTCCAACATTCGGATAATGGTGCATATTATTATATGGCATACAAAATATAGAAGATGCCTCATGCAAAAAGCGACTACCTACAGCCCATGAACTGAGCAGTTGCCCGTCTAGCTCAGTTGGTAGAGCGCAAGGCTCTTAACCTTGTGGTCGTGGGTTCGAGCCCCACGGTGGGCGTTTACTGTCTCATTTTTAAATTGAGCTCGGTTGTGGAAATCCTAATTTTACCCCATTTTTTTAGAAACGGAGAGAGTAGTAAGTTATTATGATCTGCGCCTGCTTGAAATTTGAAGAGAAATGCAGAATAATTTGAAAGGCTTTCCCAATCTTTTACATATCATATCTAAACTCTCGAGAATCCATAAGGCTTAGTCCTATGGGAGAGATATTTAGCCGCTAGATTGGCCATCCACGTCAGCCTGGCCAACCTCCTAAGTCCTATGGGAGAGATATCTAGCTGCTAGATTGGCCATCCACGTCATCTGTGAGCGCCTAACCATTCGGCGTTTTGGTTACTTTTTCTGAGCGCCGCACCATTCGGCGTTTTGGTTACTTTTTGAACGCCGAACGGTTCGGCTTTTTAAATCTCAGCCGTTAGATTTTGTGAGCGCCGAACGGTTCGGCGTTTTGGTCACTTTTTGAGCGCCGCACCATTCAGCGTTTCAATCTCGCCGATAGTGAGACTGCGAGCAAATGCTAGGCAATAGAAGTAGCCAGATTTAGTGTTAACTTTTTTCCCACACTTTTTTCATGATTTGCAACACTTTTTGGCCAATCTAGCACTCCAAACTCTCCCATAGGACTTAGCCTAACGAGAATACTATGTTATATCGCAGCTTAGGAATGAAACCAAGCAGTGCTGCGGTGGTACTACTTATTACAGCAATGGGACCATAATATTCAAGTTTATAGCTTGGATTTCAGTGTCGAGTAGTAGTATGTCTGCAACAATGTACATAACTTGCATAGATTTTAAATTCGGATTATATGAAAAATGGAGGATACAAAAATCCCAAGCAAGCAAGCAAAACGTAAAACCATCCATGAATTGAGACGGCTATAAACATCACGACTAACCAATTTTTTTTTTCTCCTAAGGTAAGACGAACATTGTTGAATGCATTGGCAGAGTGATTGTTAGAATGGAGGAAGGTCTCATTCATGACCGGTATGCCCAAACTGGGGCTGCAAAGAGCACTTTAAGAAGAGATGATTAGCATCAGTTTACACTTCGTACGAATCACATTTGTCTGTAGTTGACTAGTTGAAATTCAAAATTTGAACAATTCACATCTGCCATACTAGTTTCCCCGACCGTCTTTAGGCTAAGTCTTATGGGCTAGATAAAGCTGCTAGATAAGCAAATGTGTTGCTATTAAAAAAAAGTTTTATCTATTTGTTAACACTAGTTCTCTTTCATAGTAGTTGCTCGCAGGTGAACTAACACCTAGATAGTTACGTTGAATCATTCAGCGCTGGGAAAACCATCATTTCGCGAAATGGTACAACACTTGGTGATTTACTTTTTGATCTGACGGCTGAGATTTAAAGCGCTGAACAAAATAGCATTGGGCGATGGTCCCAGCTGACGTGGACTGCTAATCTAACTGCTAGATTTAGATGGTTGTCCTAGCTGACGTGGATTGCCAATCTAGCTGCTATATTAGCACACCATACGACTTAGCCTTACCCAAAATCGTTACTGACATAAAATTTGAACAATTCACATCTGCCCACAGTGAACAACAATCCAGAAAGTGCAATCAAATCGGCGAATAACTCAGTGAAACTCGGCGTGACTCAGATTGATTTTTCAGATTTATTTTCATCTTGAATCTTTGATTCCTAGCATTGCATGTCATCTCATATACTTTCTTAATCTAGTTTAATCTGCTTTTTTAATTTGATGGCATCTTTTATTCCTTTTCACTAGGTACAGGTCTCGGTGCTTGAAGTTTGGATTGGTTTTGCCTAATCTTCCAAGTAATCTATTTTGGTTCAATGGCTCTACTGTTGATGCTCGTATGGCACGCTCTGATGCAGTTATTACCCTCTATATCTGATACCATCTACTTCATAACTAAGAAAATTGGATTTTTCACACTCAAGATGACTATGAAGTCGTACTCAAGTTCAGGCCTTGGTTTCTGGAAGGTCATATGATGGTATTAGAACCATGGAACCCTCAAATTCCAAAAAGTTCAGTTGATTTAACTAAACAACTCTTGTGGTTACGTCTTTACAACATGCAGCCAGGTTTTGCAAGCCCAAATATAGTAAACGGTATAGCATCTGCAATGGGAGAAGTTAAGGACTTAGATCCAAAAGATGGCATTGTTCCAAAAGGAAAAGTGCAGAAAGCGTTAGTTCTTACAGATATTAGAAATCCCCTTCATAGAGGATTTTGGATGAAAAATGCTGCTGGTGAAAAAGTGTGGATAAGATTGTTTTATGAAAAACAACCTTTCAACTTATGTGGATTTGTTGTACGATAGGTCACAAAGAGACGGAGTGCGAGACTATTGCTGCTTATCTTCCAGCAACAGAGAGGATACTTATCCTCTACCTCTATACTTGATCCTCCACCATGGACTAATCCGGATACAAGAGAGAAAAAAGAGCTGGAAATCAACATGCAAGTGTTGAGCAAGTAAATCAGAACAATGAGAATGATAGCCAACTGGAAACTACTCAGAGAAATGATGAAGGTACAATGGTGATTGTTGGTTCCTCTTGCATGCATGCAGATAATATGAATCTTAACCTGGTGCAATTTAATGTAGAAGTGTCCAAGGATACTGAAAATGCGGGGGTCTTACAACCTCACCCAATATTTCGATTAGCAATCTGTATGGACTAGCTAACTCTAATATACTTTTAAGAGAATCAACTAGACAGTCAGACTCAATCTTAATAAAAAGTATATCAAGGAGTTAATATCTCTATCTCTTGATTTAAATCTTACTCAAGCAATATGCGAGTCTCGATTAAATACAAGAGAGATAAACTTGGATGGTAACAAAGACCAATATCCAAGGATCAATCAATTTCTAATCAACAACCAAAAGTTGGATTTCACTATTGATCGATACAACGTACAACCTGTGATATTTCAATTATATAACAAAATATAATGCAGAATAGAAATAACACAGACACCAGAAGTTTTGTTAACGAGGAAACCGCAAATGCAGAAAAACCTCGGGACCTAGTCCAGATTGAACACCACACTGTATTAAGTCGCTACAGACACTAGCCTACTACAAACTAACTTCGGTCTGGACTGTAGTTGAACCCTAATCAATCTCACAATGATTCAAGGTACAGTTGTGCTCCTTACATATCTGATCCCAGCAGGATACTACGCACTTGATTCCCTTAGCTGATCTCACCCACAACTAAGAGTTGCTACGACCCAATGTCAAAGACTTTAATAAACAAATCTGTATCACACAGAAAAGTCTACAAAGATAGATAAATCTGTCTCCCACAGATAAACCTAAAAGTTTTATTTAGTCTTTTGATAAAAATCAAGGTGAACAAGAACCAATTGATAAACCGGACTTATATTCCCGAAGAACAACCTAGTATTATCAATCACCTCACAATAATCTAAATCTTATAGTAGCGAAACTAGATATTGCGGAATCACAAACGATGAGACGAAGATGTTTGTGATTTCTTTTTATCTTGCCCTATCGGAGATATAATCTCAAGTCAATTATTCAATTGAACTCGTACGATAAAAAATGGCAAGATCAGAT
This sequence comes from Papaver armeniacum, assembly GCA_023531295.1. Taxonomy (NCBI): domain Eukaryota; kingdom Viridiplantae; phylum Streptophyta; class Magnoliopsida; order Ranunculales; family Papaveraceae; genus Papaver; species Papaver armeniacum. The sequence goes on from JAJJWW010004943.1 coordinate 627,693, forward strand.
CGCTCAACTACAAGAGAAGTAGTTTCGTCTGGCTTCACAATCCCAATGAAGTCTTTCAGTTGTTGATCGACATGGTCTCGAGAAGAAACCTACGATTAAAGGAGAATCGACTCTAGCAAACCAACTAGTATCACACAGGAGGTGTGGGTATTAGTTTTGCACAGTTGTTAGACGTCTCCTTATATAGTTTTCAAATCAGGGTTTGCAATCTAAGTTACCTTGGTAACAAAGCATTCATTAATCACCGTTAGATGAAAAACCTGATTTATCCAAGCTAATATCTTTCAACCGTTAGATCGAAACTTAGCTTGTCACACACAAATGAAACGTATTCATTTATGTTTGAGTAACCATACCTAAACGTGTACATTGGTTGGTTCACCAATGGTTAGCCATATGAGTGCTTTCATATCAACCGTATTCATCTTTCTCATAACTAGTTCAAATGACTCATAAGAACTAGTTCAAGAGTTGTTCAATTGCTTAGGTCTTTATACATAGGCACAATTGAAACAAAATCGGTTTGATTCATTTGAATCAATTCATGAACAATATAGCCATGGTTTGCAAAAATTGCATTCCTTATAATTTATTGTTTTAAGTCCATGAACTGCCTATTGAGAAATAAGTAGCTTGGGTAAGCATACGGGTATGCGTACATTAGCTACCGGATTTTGAGTTGGTTTTAGTTTCCAAACTCATTAGACTTTTTCGGGTGAAAAAGTTCCGCCAGTACGCGTACGGGTACACGTACCTAAGGTAACTGGTTTTTGAGTTCGTAAACTTCAAACTCAGCAGAATTTCACAGACGTTAACTTCCGCCAGTGGCGTACGGGTACGCGTACCTAACCTGTCTCCTTCACCAATACCGCATGCACACATATGCACACACTTGGTTTGCGGCACATGGATTTATACACAAATGTGCGAATACACTACATGCTTACATCCATAGGTGGTTACATATTATCAACTCTACATTTCAATCATTGAAATATTCTTCTATAATGTTATAACAGTCGTTAGACATAAAGAATCGACTATCGTCATCAAATCTATTTTCAAGATTGAAACGTCATCATGACTTTCGTCACGGGTAAAGATGAAAATGGTTAAAGCAAAAGCTTACCAACACTTATTTCGAGAAAAAAGATAGGCGAGTAAACTCGGCTCGAAATAGCAAATGTGTATGTATGAAAACTATCACACTTATACGACTGTTGTCTCAAGAGTAGGAGATAGAGTAGATAGACTTTTGAGTGACAAGATGAGTTCAAGTCTCCACATACCTTTTGGTCGGATGAAGTTCCACTGGTTCCTTGAGTAGTTCTTCGTCTTTGCAAGATAATCCCCTTGGAGTCAGGAGCTCAACTATTCCTAACTATCCTAGACCGAGAGTTAGTCATAAGTATACTAGAAATCAAGACATATAGTTTTGATCACTAATATTGACAAACATGCTTGAGATAGCAACGCATGCGAGTTCGACCGAGCAATGCTCTAACAGATACAGTATGTTTGAATGAGCAGGATGCAAACAACAACATAAGAAACATTCCTTTGGATGCTTCCTCTCCAGTTACTGTGGTTGGCTGCAATCATCAAGGTATGATCCAAGTCCAAATATTAAACAACAATGAAAAACAAAATGTAATCCATAGACAAGGAAAGAGAATCATAATTGAGGATGGGGGTCCTAGTGGATCTAACAACATGAATTAGAGTTTGAATCAGAGTCTAGAAAGAAATAATATTCTAGGGAATATGTTGGAAGAAAATGTGGAGAAACAGTTGCAAATTTTTAATGCTTCAATGGGTCGGGAAGGTGGATACGGGTCGAATATGGATCTCCTCAAATCTTACACGGCATTAAGAGAATTTGATGTCTCTTTTGATGATTTCAATGCTAGTATTTGATAGACACATTTTTGTGTCTGATATAATCTCAATTGTATATATTGTTAGTGCTCGATTTTGTGCTTATTTTGGTGTTTTATGTGTGTAGGTATTTTTGGCCAATAAACAATTTTGGAGAAATCGGCTCGAAAGGTTGCTTAAGGGACTTCCGGAGGACACTTGCTATTCGGACCTTTCATATTGGATAAGGGGTACCCTACTGATAAGGAGCATCCACCGTTATTTGCACCCCAGGGCCATTGTTCCCACCCCTAGTGCTAAAGGCACTCTAGGAACAGATAGGGGCACTCCATCCCCATCGTTTAAAAGTGAAAATATGCGGGAAAAGAATCACAGAGCAGCGTACTTTGCTTTGAAGAATTTGGGCGAGTTTTACTTGGATTCTCCTATTGGATAGGTTCGATTTGGGCCTGTTTCACTAGAACAGGATGGGTAGGAGTTTTAGAAATCGAAAAAAATAAAACGAGTTACACGGAATCACGATTAAACAGGGCTGTGAGATATTATCTCCGGTGATGGCTTAGATTTGGAAGTTTCGTGGAAGAAGAGAAGTTACGTGAAGGTTTGAAGAACAAATATATCATCTGTTATATTTTGGGAAGTTTCAGACGCGTTAAACAGAAACAGAGGAGGCGAAATTAAGGTAACTTGCCGCGGGGAAAGAAAAAAATCCGAGAGTTTGGGAGAGTACGTGGAGTTGAGAGAGTATATTAACGGCTGGGATTACTTTATATGTATTGAAGAGAGTTTGGATGATCACAGTTGACGCATAAATAAGATAACAGGATAGGAAATAAGCCATGACTTCCGGTGAAAGTCAGGGAAGGTTTATGGAAGTTTTCACGAGATATTTTTGGCCTGTGGGGTATATATATGAGCTATGGGAGTCACAGAAGAGTGGTCGGGAGTTTTGGGGGCCGAGCAGAGGGTTTGGAGGAGCTACAGAGATCAACAGAAGGATTTGCGAGTTGCGTCACGGCGGGTGGAGAAGAAGAAGAAGACGAAGAACGAGACCCTCAAAGTCTGTTGGCTGAGCGATCTTAAATACAACGACATCATTAATAAAGTATCGTTGTTAAACAGTCTTAGAAATCGTAACACTGACGTCTGTAACACTAGTGCAGCGTTGCAAAACTCTGTTTTCATATATTTCTCAATAAAAACACCTTTTTGAGCCATGTTTCTATCTTTTGGGTGCGTTTTGAGCATGAGGAGCTAAACCCCAACACTGGGACAAAGGAGGAAGCTAATTTTCATGCATGTGGTAATTCTATTTATTTCTTATATGACTTCTTGCACTTGATTTAATTGTTTTATGATTTTCACTAATTAGTTGTGATTTCGTTTGATGGCGTATGCTTAGTTTTAGTACTTTTGATGCGTCATGCTTGTGATTTACAATTAATCTTTTAAAAATCTACCTTGGCAAAGACATAGAGTCAATATTTTATTATTATTTGAGCTATAATTGTCTAGGATAAATATAAGAATCTCATGAATGAGAATTGGTGGAACCCTGAGTCTCGGTATCTCTCGATATTGTGACATATTTTGTATATATTTTCTTTGTTTTTTTTGTATTTTCTGAAACCAAATCTTTACAAGTCTGAGTGAACGACAACCTTTATTACCACTTTACTACAACAATATAAAACCACATCAGTAGCATAGATCCAGATTCACTCCATCCAGAAAATTCTTTCAAGGAACCTCTTCAAGAACTAATTAATCAAACTGAGGATAACCTATCTAGCTATAACTCTATTGGTTATAATGTAGATTTATCTGGGGATGAGCATGTTAATCTGGAAGACCTTTCACCATCTCCTGATTCTTACTCTTCCTTTCATGGAACTGTTTCAGAGCAAAATCACACTAAAAGGCGTAGAGCAACCTCTATGAGCACTGATGGCCAGGTATATCCCTACTCTACTTCATTTCTTTATCTCAATTTACTAGAACTTCAAAATTTATTATGCATTTCAGTTCATAATTTAAGTTTCAGATTTTTTACTGATTCAGTTTCATATTCTAGAGTCCTTGGTAGTTGTAAATAGCTATCTTGCAAAAATGAAAATTTTGTCTTGGAATGTTCAAGGTATAGCTGGTAAATTAACTAGGGATAATCTACAAGATACTATTAGAATTCACAATCCAGATATAATTTTCTTGATGGAAACCAAGACTGGGGTTGAAAATGCAAAATCTTACACACGGATTTTAAATTATCCTAATTACTCCCATTTTGTAAGTTCAATAGGGTTATCTGGTGGTTTAGCACTGCTTTGGAAGGATGGATTACCTTGTGACATTCTATGCAGCAAGGATAATATGATTCACCTTATTATCACTTCAAATTCATCAAAACAAGAATAGATTCTTTCTTGTGTTTATGGATCGACACATTATGATCTCAAAAAGCAACAATGGGAGTTTCTCAAAGACCCTTAGTGAAAATATTTTTCAAGCTTGGGTAGTTTTAGATGATTTAAATGTGCATATCTCAAAATCAGATGCTTCAACTAGTATTGGTTCAATGGATAATTGGGTTTGTAATATAATTAACAGTGCAAGACTAATGGATATGGGTTATTCTGGATCCCATCATACATGGTCTAGTCGTATAAATGGTCAAGGACCCAAAAGAGCCAGAATTGATTTGGCACTTCATAACACAAATTGCATCAGAGACTTCCCAGATTCCAAAGTCAAGCATCTTCCCTTTCTAGGATCCGACCATTGTGTCATTCTTCTTATTACCGAGCCAGAAGTTGATAAACCAATAAAAAGATCAAAATTGTTCTGTTGTTATAGAACATGCCTGGAAAATCTTGAGTAGGAATAGTGATATAACTCAAAAACTCATTACTGCCAGGGAAAAAATCTCTAGATGGAACGGGGAACACTTTGGTAGTCCTGATTTCCATATTAGGCATCTAAGAGATCAATTATCCACCCTTCAAGCTCAACCTTATAGTGTAATCAACTTTAATAAGATTGATATCACTATACAAAGGTTAAATCATTGGAAAAAGGTGGAAACTGATTTTTGGCATCAGAAATCGGGAGATAACTGGTTGAAAGACTTAGATAATACACAACATATTTTCATACTCTAGAGAATAGAAGGAAAGCACGAAATCATATTTCAGCCGTGAAGGATGAACACGGCCATTGGCGTAATTCTCCTAAAGAGTTGGAGTATATTCTAACAAATTATTTTTCTTCCATTGCTAAGTCTACTCATCCGAAACTATCTACATATTCATTAATTTGAGTTCATTACTCCAACTATTACACAAGCTGATAATGAAGCCTTATTAACTTCTCCTGATGAAGATGAAATTTTAAGGGCTCTTAAATCTATGCCTAGTTGGAATTCTCCAGGTCCTGATGGGTTCCAAGCTGGTTTCTTCTTAACGCAATGGAAAATAGTTGGAAATGATGTGATCCAACTGGTAAAACAGTTCTTCGATACAAAAATAATGCATTCTTCTATTAATCAAACAGTAACTTGTATTATTCCTAAAAATCAACATCCTTCAACACCAAATGATTACAGGCCAATAGGCCTGTGTAATATCATCTACAAGATTATCTCAAAGTTAATAGTCATTAGAATGAATCCACTAATGGATAGGTTAATCTCTCCTACTCAAGCAGCGTATGTTCCTCAATGATATATCAATGATAACATTGTAATGGCTCATGAACTAATACATTCGATGAAGAAATCACGGAAAAAGAAAGGACGAGTTGCTCTCAAATAAGACATGTCAAAGGAATTTGATAGAATAGAATGACCATTTGATAACATGCTTTGTGCTATGGGTTTTTGTCAAGATTGGCGTACCATTATCCACCAGTATATTTCGACAACGACAATGTCAATACGCTTAAATGGTAATCTCTGTGAACCTTATATTCCAGCTAGGGGAATCATTATGCGAAATGTTAGCCACCGTTCCAATGGCAAACCATGCCAGCCACGTCTCTGCGCCAAGGCATGCCAACCATGCCATCCACGTCTCTGTGCCAAGGAATGCCAACCATTCCAGCCGCACCACCGTGCCAATGGAAAACCATGCCAACCGCACCACCATGCCAATGGAAAACCATGCCAGCCACGTCTCTGCGCCAAGGCATGCCAACCATGCCATCCGCACCACCGTGCCAATGGAAAACCATTCCATCCACGTCTCTGCGCCAAGGCATGCCAACCATGCCCGCCGCTCCACCGTGCCAATGGCAAACGATGCCAGCTACTTCTCCACGCCAAAACGAAGGGTTGCAATAATCAACGGCTACCCTTCTCTTCGATATACAAATATCGAGCATCCAAGTTCGCCACCTAATGCACGACAACTTGCGGCCCAAGGCCAAACACCACGGTTTGCACCAAACCCTAGTTTTGGCCGCGCCTATACCATGTCGGCCTCTCCTTCACGTCATTGGCTGCCAAAACGAAGGGTTGCAACGATCAACGGCCACCCTTCCATCTAAGATGCAGATCTTAGCCGTCCAAAGTCACCAGCTGACGCATGACAACCTACGGCCCAAAGCCAAAACACACGGTTTGCACCTAAACCCTAATTTGGCCACGCCTACTCTTTGACAAGGCCATGACTCAACGCTAGCTACTACAAATGAAGGGTTGCAATAATCAATGGCTAACCTTCTCTTTGAGATGCATATCTCGACCACAAAAGTTCTCCACCTGACGCATGGCAACTTGCAGCCCAAATCCAAAACACACGGTTTGCACCTAAACCCTAATTTGGCCGCGCCTACTCTTTGACAAGGTCATGAATCAACGCTGGCTGCTAAAACCAAGGGTTACAATAATCAACGGATACCCATCTCTTTGAGATGCAGATCTCGACCAACTAAGTTCGCCACCTGACGCATGGCAACTTGCGGCTCGAAGCCAAAACACACAGTTTGCACCTAAACCCTAATTTGGCCACGCCAACTCTATGACAACGCCATGCTCAACGCTGGATGCTAAAACGAAGGGTTGTAATACTCAACGACTACCCTTCTCTTTGAGATGCAGATCTTGACCACACAAGTTCGCCACCTGAAGCATGGAAACTTGCGGCCCAAATTCAAAACACACGGTTTGCACCTGAACCCTAATTTGGCCGCGCCCACTCTAAGGCAAAGCCATGCTCAACGTTGGCTGCTAAAGGGTTGCAATAATCAAAGGATATCCTTCCCTTCGAGATGCCAATCTCGACCGTTCAAGTACGCCACCTAACTTACGGCCCAAAGCTAAAACATCACGGTTTGCATCTAAACCCCAAATTTGGTCGCGCCTATTCGTTGGCAAAGCCATGTCGACTCTACCATGTTCACTGGCATGCCACCATGCCACACGTACCACCTTGCTACACGTTTTCCCATGAAAACACTCGAGACATCTAAAACATTTCACAAATTGGGGGATGCTTATAAAGGGTATTGGTTTGGCGGTTTACAGCGTGCGGCGTACACTACGCCCGTTACATGAAAGTGTCATAAGAATGAGTCGGTTAGTAAATAAAAGGAATAATGGTGAAACGCTCCTTTCATTATGGAAAATCAATTCCAGGCGTTACCCATTTATCACCTCCTTCCACTTTACTCAGCCGTTTCCATTTTCTACGAGACCAGAGTACGTTATTTTACGACTTGTATAAATAGGTCTTTACCTATTTCTACCAAACAACAAGTTATGGGTCAAGAGCATACAACACTCAGAAATCACTTGCTAGCTTTCCCATCTGTTAGCTTTCACTTTCTGATACAAGTCAAACAATTACTCTTCCAGAATCAACTATTCTGGTCTGAACACTTTCTTCGCTTCCCTCCCTAAAACCAACCCTTCTCCTTCACTTTGTGACCAAAGCAAGTCTGGAATGGCCCTTTCTTGGTTTAGGCCGGATTTGTACAGATTGATATCTCGAATCTAAACACATTGTTTAGGGTTTAGACTCAATTTCTCACCCACTCATACGAAATTACAGAAATCAGCAGAAACCATTTTCACCCTCAAACAATTGGCGACCACAGCGGGAGGATTAATCTCTCGGTTGCAATACCAATTTCAAATTACGCTTCATAACTCCAATTCAGGAAGATAGTCGGTTTTAGGACTGAATCCGTGGCCCCAAACTCCACTCAGATGAATGGCAATGTTTCCTCTCCTAACGCAGCATCCAACAACGCAATCGACGGAGAACTCGTAAGACTGAGCTCAGGAGATCCATACCAAGAATATGGATCTGATGAAAGAGGCGATTAACATCTTACTAGACTTCCTTATCAGCCTAACGTCAGAATTGAGCGACCCCGCCTACCCCGGAAACTCCAGAACTGGGGACTCGCGTCCTGGACGGTCACTCCCAAGTCAACAGCTTCACTACCAATCAGAAACCAGTGGACCGGGAAGCGGTCTCGCTGGTGGAGAGTTTGTGTGAACTCTTGCATCTTTCAAAGGATCAACAGATGGAAACGTTCACCGCCATCAATCGAATAACATTAAACGTGTCCCTAGTTCCTTCACGATCGGAGACCTTGAGGATACCACAGATGTCCATCAACAATGTCACATTTACCGACAACGATATGATGGCAGAAGAAGAACATAACCGGGCCCTACACGTCACAGCCCGTATCAAGGATGTAGAATTCAAGAAGGCTCTAATCGACACAGGAGCATCCTCCAACGTCATTACACACAGGACGCTCAGAACAGCCAGGGTGCGACCAAACGAAGTCGTGCGAAAGCCCACTATGATGACCAATTTTGAAGGCAACCAGACTAACACGTATGGATACATCAACCTGAATCTATCAATGGGACCAGTCCTGTCAAGGGTGAGGTTCGAAGTAATCGAAAAGGAGCCAGATTACCACATGATACTGGGCAGGTCGTGGCTCCATGATAATAGAATCTTCCTTCGTCATACCACCAGTGTCTGAAAACCATGCTACACGGAAAATTCATCCGCATCGCTGCATCATTATCTCCCTGTTGATGGTGGATTTTCATTTAAGGTTAAAATTGTAAAAACCAGAAAATTATGCGCTGATATCTTGTAAAAGATAAGGCCATCAATAAGTGTTGGATACTCCCTCACTTAGTTCACCTAGAATGGAGCATGTGGCAACAATCCCATTCTATGAATACACGAAATTCATCCAGGATGGAGCATGTAGCAACAATCCCATATACCCTGTGAATTTCTAGCATTATTAATTAATGAGCAATCAGCCTTGTATTTCCTATACTCATTATCAGTGCGGCATGACGACTGAGTGTTGCTCTTACAGAGCAACACGAACCTTCAAGCATTATAATGAAACCATGTACGAAATACCCGTACAGGTGACTCTCGGTGTGTTATACTAGCCCGATTGAGCCTCCGGTGTGTTATACTAGCCCGATTGAGCATCCGGACTGACCGTATCGGTCCGGATATGATCTGATCATCCAACTCCACAAGCATGATTGGATGACCCGGATCAATTCCATCACCCCCAAGCGGTATATGGAATATCCAGTGCCGAACCAACGCGGACCCCGCATGGTCGGCCTCCCTCCATAATTGGCCTAGCTTGCCAAAACGTCCAAACCATAGCAGTATGGGCGGAAAACCCTAAAATTAGGGTTTGCGGCATATTACATGTGTCGCAAAACAGTCTTAACCATCCATCTTCGCAGGTATAGATGGAGGGTGTAGATGTAGATTCAAAGGGCCCAGAGCATGTCAATACAATCACCGTGGGCCGCCTACATACCCGACCAATCGGTGGGACCAACCCATGGTTGGTTATCCTGGTCGTGCGCCCAAACAGAGCATGGTTACACGTACGTGAAACCCAAATTAGGGTTTTGAGCATCACGAGCGTCCATCTTCTCAAGACGAATGGAGGGTCCAAGATTAGATTAAGCTGCGGTCCGGTCATACCCGGCATGACCACCGTGGGCCCATCTATCCCCTCACCCGATCGGCCCAAGGCATATCATGCCCTGGTTATTCCAAGATAGCGCTCAAACTAGCGTGGTCACACCTCCCAAACCGCAAACTAATCTCGACCGCTAAACTTCGCCGGACGATTTGAGTGGTTCGGATCACGTTTTCATGGGATAGTCAGTGTAGGCGTGAACACCAGCCTACCACTTACACGCGAGACCGGTCGGCCAAGACCGAGGCCAAGTTAGGTCATCTTGGAACGCGTCTTAGGAAGTGAGCATGGTGCGCGGCTTTTGCGGTACCAAATTCCTATTACAAAATCGATCTCCACCGCTCCTCTTTGCCGGTCAAATTGAGTGGCCTAGATTGCACCTTCATGGGACAGTGAGATATGGACGTATACACCGGTATGTTGTCTACACGCATGCCCGGTCGGTCCTTTCTAAAAACCTTCCCATGCTTGGTTTCGACCAAGCTGAAGAGTGATGCTTGGCACCTCTTCAAAAACCCTAATCCATTAACGGTCATGAGATAAGTGTCTCAAATATCATCTCGTCCGTCCAACTTCACTAACTTGGTTTATCAATCGGTCGGGAGTTAATTGGTCGGTGAGGCGTCGCCACCCATCACTTTACCACACCATGATGCGTAGACTGCATAAAATACACATGATACTTCACAAATATCAACTTCCCGAATAATGCGGTTATTCAATTCGAAGATTACATGCTACCTTTCGTGGACCCACGATCCACACATTCCAGACATCAATCATGTCACAAACCTGGGGATACATACTTGGGGTATTGGTCTGGCGGTTTACGGGCGTGCGGTGTGCAACGCGCCATCACAAGAACGTGTTAGGAAGTTATGGACGGTTACCGATGGGGGAGAAGTGGGCAAGACTGATCGTGTAACACCGACACACAACTCCACTACTCCATCACTCCACTTCCTCCACTTCCCACGAGAGACGTGAATAAGTCTCAATGACTTGTATAAATAGGTTCTCCTCCCTATTTCCACCAACAAGAGCAAGTCCAGACGAGACAGAAATCAAGTGTTAATACAAAACGTATACAAACACCCAGAGCCTGCTTACATCAATCGTAAGCCTGCTCACATTTCTGTTACAAGTCATAAGCAAGCCAACACCTTCACAATCTCAACACCTTCTTCGCTTCCTCCCTAAGATCAACCCCATCTCCTTCACTTTGTGACCGAAACAAGTCCTGAACGGCCATTTCTTGGTTTAGGCCGAACTTGCCTGATTGATTTCTGAATCTACAAGCACTCACCGCTTGCCAGTGCATTTGTTTAGGGTTTAGATTCATTCCTCATCCACACACCCCAAATTACCAAATCCAGCAGAGTAGTTTTCACCCATAAAAATTTGCGACCACGGTGGGAGGTTGATCTCGGTTGCACAAAAATTGAATTCTCAATTTTTCGGTTTCCATCTCGCAATGTATCCGGAAACCATAGGTGGTTCAGATATCATGGGAAGTGTAGCTAGAATGCTGGAGGATGTCTTGGCAAATCAGTTTTCGGTATCACCGGAATGCGTAGCGAGACATTTCGCCTTTTGAATGATATAGAAGAAGCACAATTACAAGAAGGGTCGGCAGGGCATCTACTCAGCAAAGTGCAAGAAATCTTTGAATCCTTAGTCGAGTCACACCTTTACCGGTGGAGAGGCAAAAAGAGCGCGTAACCGCAGGAGACTCAGGAAAGATGAACAACATGATCCAATCAACAATGAAGAACCGAGGCAACTCCATAGAGGAAAGGACTTGTCCGGAGTACTACAACGTCTACCAGATAAAGAAAGGGAGCATGCAGCCTATGGAGCCCGGTTAGAAGATTTATATCTCAAAACTCTTGTTGAAGCCCGGAAAACTGTCCAATCCGCATCGGCCTTTCATCCAAGCGAATAAATGCTTGAGGAATGAGAGATCGATCAGGAAATACGTGAATACAGAGGATGGGAGCGTTCAATTCGGTCACTCAGCAGTGATATTACGACACCTTCCACATCCCTTTACCCAAGCAAGCGATCCGCGGATATGATGGCACTCGCAAATCTTCCAACTTCGTCTCCGGGACGTGCTCCACATCAAAGCCACATAGAGACATCACAATGCCCACTAACGCAGGAAAAGATATACTCAAAGTACCTACACTTTCCGTTCCCGATGGAAAAGATTTTGGAGTTGCTGGAGATGTGGGTACGAAATAGAGAGGTGGAACTACCTCATGTATGGCGTCCACCAACCGATCAAGAAATAATGGACCCGAGGTAATGTCATTTCCACCGGTTCCTTCACAACCCCACCAAGTGAATGCAACGCTTTGAAGCGCATTGTTCAGAGAAACTTCGGTTCGGTGGGATAGCTCCCATTCTCTAAAAAATTAATGCGGACGACTTCCTTGAGAGGCTACTTCGGTTTGATACAAGTGAGACTTCAAAACAAGTAAGTTCTATTCGGAAATTTTACAAGAAAGATAGTTTTGGAATTCACTGGGGACTTAGCATCCCGCACATGGAGAAAGAGACTCAGTGATCAAACTCATGTTTGCTTCCCTTCATACCTCCCTTTTACACGACATTTGCAATTTCATATGATATGTGCAATCATTCATGACCAAGATGCAAATTCCATTCAAAATAATCTCTTTCAGAAAAATCATTCACAAAACTATCTCAAAATAAGCCCATCCAATTACCTAATAAATCAAAACCCGAAGTCAAATTGTGAAAGCAAATCCTCATTATCACTCAAAAAAGAAAAGCATCTAAAAGACAAGTAGGTGGCACGAATTCTTCAAGGAAAATCCTTCAATAGCAACTCGTCCTTCTGGGCAAGAGAGTCTTTCATCCATTGAAGAATGATTTTCAGCCTTCAACTCCTTAGACAACTTTTCAACCTCTTCTTCCTGGCGAGTAACACGGTCTACGGAAGGACTTCGTCTTGTAATTTCGGAGCTCCCGAATCTTGGAGAACCCTTTGAAGAACCAAGGAGCATTGACGCTGTCTTTGCGCAAACACCTCTCGATGGCACTTCCAGTCTTCAATCATCTCCTCGTAAACCTTTCGGCCTGGCCGTGACGCTCATCCCATGGATAGAAAATAAAGCTTCTTGGACGTGGTTGACCAACGCAAGATGGCTTTTGAGCTTTGTAGTGGTAGCAATGTGGCCGTGCTTCTCCCATATCGCTGTATACAACTCTTCGAACTGAGCCGGCACATTTGAATCCGCCAACCAACACATGGCCCGGATAAGGGACGGTAAAAGAGGATCGAACAAAGCCCCGGGCTGCATCACCGATACTTCACCAACCACAGGAGCCTTGTCGATTCACAGGAGGCCTTTCGGAAGGAGTCACCACGACCGCTTTATTGGCCGAAGCCTCGCTCGAACGTTCTTCAAGGGGAGCGCTTCAACTATAGCGGATGTTGCCTCTCTATATTCCTTAGGCATCTCTACTTCGCTCTGGATGCTAATTTCTATCACGACCCCATCAACAAGATCACTAAGGGAAGCGCCTTGTCCAACCGAGCTTGCATCATCTCTGTCATGGTCTAGAAGAGGAGCGGTTTCGCGCTGGACTTCTCAAAGATAAAGATCGGTGTTACCGGACTCCGAGGATCGTACCGCTGAGACTTCTCAACATGAAGGCCAACATTAGGACTTCTCATTCGAATGCGCGCCAACCTTGTGAAGACATTCTCTTCGGAATTCCCCGATTTCAAGCAAGGATCACTCTTAAAAGAACTTACTCGGAGAAATGAAGGAACCAACGGGAAGAGATTTAAATACCTGCATATTGGAGGAATTAAGGATCACCGAACCACATGCCTGCCTTTTGGATCTCTCTCCTGCTTGGGGACTGCAATCCTCAGCTCTGGTCCGTTTGGCTGGAAGTGGCTTCAACCGGAAATGCTTTTTCAAAACGTCAGAAGATGGTTCACCACGGGAACCTGTCACAACACTCTCCGAGAATTCCTGAAAAATCAATAGTTGCCTCCTCCAAAATTCCTTGTACTTATCGGTTACCACTGGGTTTCTCCCAATAGGCCAGAAAGGAAGGCTCACCTGTTCTAAAAACACGTCAGCGTTAAGAATATTTGGGAGGAATTCTTTCGGAACCCCCGGTGGACGGATAAATGGGATACCCTGATCAAATCCCATTTGACGAGCCGCCCTGTCAATATTGTACGGAGTCACAGTAAATTCTTTGTTGAATAAAGACGGGACATATCCTGGGATGCAGCTGTGCAGGTAAACAATTTCCCCAAATCTCATAGTCTTAACATCGGTGCGCAACACAGCATCAGGACCATCATAAGCAGTAGCAAAAGTATTTTGTTGAACAATGGAAGGGTGGATCGGCCCCCATGGACGGAAATCTACAGAAGACTCATTGTCAAATATTTCCACGAGTTTCGCGCCTATTCTGGGACGCCTCCTATTCCAGCGGAGTATTCTCGAGCCACCATACAAGTTGCTGAGCAAATTTGCAGGAGCAGGAGCATAGCTTTTGAAGTGTTCCCATAAGAATGCCTGAAGAAAAGCGAAGTGAACGTGCGATTCCACCTTCTTGTACCCGTTAGAAACATGCATGTCCATTACTAAGGCGTCCAGATGAGAGTACAGCGATCCAAGGAACAAGGCACCCAGGGGAAGAACTTTACCTTTTGCCAGATTTATTGCGATCTTAACGAGGTCACCTCTAATGTTCTTCTTTCCAGAACCGTCGTCGAATATATCTCACGGATAGCCATAAAGACAGAACGCAATCACGCCTGAGCTCATTTTCCAACTCTTGATCCGGCTCTGGGTCTGCAGGAGACCACTCCGACACCCACCAGGTGTAAAAGCATCTCGTATCTTTTTTCTCCTCCTTGTCCAGACTGTCGAATCCCGCCACCTTTTGAAGTATAGCATCATAGTTACGTTGCTCCGTATCAGAGAGATCGTAAGAAAGACTTCCAGCAATAGGCAGGTTCATTAATGCAGCTACACTCTCCAGAGTAATAGTCATCTCTCCCCATCTAGATATGGCTGTATGAGTAGAAATGCGCCACCGAGAAATGAAGGTAATCAAACCCGCAGTGTCTTTCTTAATTTCAAGAGCAGCAGATGCCATGACCGCATTGAGGATTTGCGCTTTGGTCAAATTATCTTTAATGTCCTTATTACTCAACATGCGTCTCATCCATCCTTCATAATAACCCAGTGGAGTATGACAAATCTTGAAGTCAATATGGGAAGGAGGATATTCGTTTCTCAGGAGACAAAATCTCATCACAAGTGTCAAGAAGAAAATGGATCAAAGCATCCATATTTTCCGAATCGGAAAGCGGGACTATCTTATGGGAAGGATGTCTTCTAATGTTTGGAAAAGGCGAGGTGAACAACTCATCATCGATGTTCAGCATATCTTTGAAGCCGTCAACACTTCTCGGCTTGGCACAAAGATTATCTCAGGAAGACATCTCAACAGAATTCCTTTCTTCATTCCACAATGAAATAAAAGACAGGAGTTAGAACTTGTATGAAAAGCGCATGAAGCGTGTAGTCACACACGACAAGACACGTTGAAATGCACAAAAGTCGGGATTAGGTCCAAACACCAGTATTACTCAAGTCAAGTCTCAGTATTGGTTTCAAGTGGAAGTACAAGTTTCATCAGTATTGATTTCAAGTCCGGTATAAATTTCAAGTTCGGTGTTACTCAAGTTTCAAGACCGGGCACAAGACTAATACAAAGTCGACTTTCAGTCAAGCATATGTGGGTGAGACCCACGTTCAATCAAGCATACACGGCGGCTGCGTTCATCCGCACACATCATAACACGATTTTCTTTATTCATGGGAATCGTGTCTACGAGATTCAAGCCAAGGGTTTTTCAAGATATAACCTAAAAGCTAAGTTCTGCATGCAACGGTGGAAAAAGGAAGCAAAAACAACATGGATTAACGGCTTGTTTTACTAAGCAATCCTGGGGCATTTTTGCTATCAATTTAGGTGGAGGAACTAATCATGATGTATCTATCAAAGGATTTTACCTAAGAAATTAGGGTTTTTCCTAAAAAAAAAAAAACCGAGACTTACCTTGGACGGACGGCGGCAGATTCTGCGACGGCAGCTCCTAGCATGCAAAAGAAGATCACGCGGAGCAGCCAAACAAAAAAAAAATTCGTGAGAAAAAGCAAAGGGGTTGGTCTCTTTTATAGACAAAAATTAGAAGAATCCCAATAGAACAAGGATACCTCTTTTGGATTCCTTTTCTGATTCAAATACCCAAAGAAGGAAACCGGTCCCACCAAAGGATTCCATACAAGCACAACGGCGTGGGCGACTAGCGGTCGGTCAATACTCTTACGGGTAAACTTCTTTTATCCTGTATTTCTCACATATGTATGTCACCATCTCATGCCTACCCCACAATAGTGTAACCATTATGTGCTAGGCAGGGGACTTAATGTTGATGGTGGATTTTCATTTAAGGTTAAAATTGTAAAAACCAGAAAATTATGCGCTAACATCTTGTAAAAGATAAGGCCATCAATAAGTGTTGGATACTCCCTCACTTAATTCACCTAGAATGGAGCATGTGGCTACAATCCCATTCTATGAATACATGAAATTCATCTAGGATGGAGCATGTAGCAACAATCCCATATACCCTGTGAATCTCTAGCATTATTAATTAATGCGCAATCAGCCTTGTATTTCATGTACTCATTATCAGTGCGGCATGACGACTGAGTGTTGCTCTTACAGAGCAACACGAACCTCCAAGCATTATAATGAAACCATGTATGAAATACCGTACAGGCTGACTCTCGGTGTGTTATACTAGCCCGATTGAGCATCCGGATCGACCAGTATCACCCGGATATGATCACGATCATCCAACTCCACAAGCATGATTGGATGACCCGGATCAATTCCATCACCCCCAAGCGGTATGGAATATCCATTGTCGAACCAACGCGGACCCCGCATGGTCGGCCTCCCTCCATAATTGGCCTAGCTTGCCAAAACGTCCAAACCATAGCAGTATGGGCGGAAAACCCTAAAATTAGGGTTTGCGGCATATTACATGTGTCGCAAAAACAGTCTTAACCATCCATCTTCGCAGGTATAGATGGAGGGTGTAGATGTAGATTCAAAGGGCCCAGAGCATGTCAACACAATCACCATGGGCCCGCCTACATACCTGACCATTCGGTCAGGACCAACCATGGTTGGTTATCCTAATTCGTGCGCCCAAACAGAGCATGGTTACATGGTCGTGAAACCCAAATTAGGGTTTTGAGCATCACGAGCGTCCATCTTCTCCAGCACGAATGGAGGGTCCAAGATTAGATTAAGCAGGTCCGGTCATACCAGCATGATGACCACCGTGGGCCCATCTATCCCCTCACCCGATCGGCCAAGGCATACCATGCCTGGTTATTCCAAGACGCGCGCTCAAACTAGCGTGGTCACACCTCCCAAACCGCAACCGATCTCGACCGCTCAACTTCGCCGGACGATTTGAGTGGTTCGAGATCACGTTTTCATGGGATAGTCGGGTGTAGGCGTGAACACCAGCCTACCACTTACACGCTGAGCCCGGTCGTCCAAGACCGGCCAAGTTAGGTCATTTTGGAACGCGCGCCGGAAGTGAGCATGGTGCGCGGCTTTTTGCGGTACCAAATTCCTATTACAAAATCGATCTCCACCACTCCTCTTTGCCGGTCAAATTAAGTGGCCTAGATTGCACCTTCATGGGACAGTGAGATATGGACGTGTACACCGGTATGTTGTCTACACGCATGCCCGGTCGGTCATTTCCAAAAACCTTCCCATGCTTGGTTTCGACCAAGCTGAAGAGTGATGCTTGCGCACCTCTTCAAAAACCCTAACCCATTAACGGTCGCAGATGAGTGTCTCAAAGATAATCTTGTCCGTCCAACTTCACCAGCTTGGTTATAAAATCCACAGTCGGGAGTTAATTGGTCGTGAGGCGTCGCCACCCATCACTTTACCACACCATGATGCAGACTGCACATAAAATACACATGATACTTCACAAATATCAACTTCCCGAATAACACGGTTATTCAATTCAAAGATTACATGCTACCTTTCGTGGACCCACGATCCACACATTCCAGACATCAATCATGTCACAAACTGGGGGATACATACTGGGGTATTGGTCTGGCGGTTTATAGCGTGCAGCGTGCAACGCGCCATCACAAGAACGTGTTAGAAAGTTATGGACGGTTAGCGGTGACAGGAGAAGTGGGCAAGACTGATCGTGTAACACTGACACACAACTCCACTACTCCATCACTCCACTTCCTCCACTTCCCACGAGAGACGTGAATAAGGCTCAATGACTTGTATAAATAGGTTCTCCTCCCTATTTCCACCAATAAGAGCAAGTCCGCAGGAGACAGAAATCAAGTGTTAATACAAAACATATACAAACACCCAGAGCCTGCTTACATCAATCGTAAGCCTGCTCACCTTTCTGTTACAAGTCATAAGCAAGCCAACACCTTCACAATCTCAACACCTTCTTCGCTTCCCTCCCTAAGATCAACCCCATCTCCTTCACTTTGTGACCGAAACAAGTCCTGAACGCCATTTCTTGGTTTAGGCCGGACTTGCATGCATTGATTTCCGAATCTACAAGCACTCACCGCTTGCAGTGCATTTGTTTAGGGGTTTAGATTCATTCCTCATCCACACACCCCAAATTACCAAATCCAGCAGGAGTAGTTTTCACCCATAATCACTCCCTATGCGTCGATATGCGGCATGGAGACATTTGAGCCCAGAAAAATCCCACAGGCCACAGTCGACAAAGCTCGCCACACCCCACTACCAAAATGGACGTCAATTGTAGAAATCCATGAGCCTGCGGCATTTCACGGAGAAACTCGGTCTCACCCTGCCCTATCGGAAGAGAGAGACACCGGCCTCTACCCGCCATGCCGGGGCTTGGCTCACGCCCGCACCAAGCGAGAACGGAATTTTATCATAAGCCATGAAGAAAAGGGGAAGACCGTATATCAGCGTTGCTGTTAGCAATTAACATGAGAGACTACCACACAGTCTCTCCACCCATCGAGATGTGAACACGGTTACGAGCCGCAAGAGGAAGTACCTGATGCACCTCAAAAGCTACAAGACGGAACCAACTCTACCATGGACGAACTTGAGGTTGTTAATATCGGGAGTGAGGAATCTCCGCGACCCATCTCGATCATCTCGACGCTGCGCGCAGACGAACGTGAAAAGTTAGTAGACCTTCTAAAGGAATATCAAGATGTATTTGCGTGGACATACGAGGAGATGCCTGGCTTGGACGAGAAGCTGGTCACTCACCATCTACGCGTAATACCCGGATCCAAACCGGTCAAACAAACCCCGAGGCGATTCCAGCACGATGTGGAAGAACAAATTAAGATAGAGGTTCAAAAACTACCGGGCCGCTTGGTTTCGTCAAACCGATTCACCACCATACTTGGTTAGCCAACATAGTTCCGGTAAAAACGAAGAACGGCCATATCGGTGCTGTGTTGATTTTAGAGATTTGAACAAATTTTTCCCTAAGGATGACTTTCCACTCCCCAACATTGACATGCTGGTAGAAGCCACCAGCGGACACGGTATGTTCTCTTTCATGGACGAATACATCGGCTACAATCAAATAAAGATGTACGAACACGATGCAAGTAAGACGACTTTTCGAACCCCTCTCGGAAACTTTTATTAAACTGTAATGCCCTTCGGTCTGAAGAACGCCGCCGCCACATACCAACGCGCCATGACCACCATTTTTCACGATATGATGCACAAACAAGTCGAAGATTACGTAGACGACATAGTCGTTAAATCAAGAACTCGGACGACCCATGCGGAGATTCTGCGGCAGGTGTTTGAAAGATGTCGCGAGTATAAATTGAAGATGAACCCATTGAAATGCGCTTTTGGTGTCTCTTCGGGCAAATTCCTAGGTATCCAGGTAACCGCCGAGGGAATCCAAGTTGACCCAATCAAAAACCAAGCCATCCTCACAATGCCACCTCCGCAGACTGTGAAAGAACTCCAGAGTTTCATGGGTAAAATAAACTACTCGCCACTTTATACCGAGGTTGGATCAACTCGTTGCTTCGTTTACCCCCTTGCTGAAGAAAAGAGCGAACTTTGTCTGGACCACACTATAACAGGAGGCATTCCGGAAGATTCAGAAAATTTTATCTTCCCCAGCCGTCATGAAGTCTCCTGCACAAGGAAAACCATTGCACCTCTACACCGCATTTCGACATGACATGCGCTTCCCCGAGAGATATCAAAGGGCAAGTAGTTGCAGACTTGCTATCAGCGTTCCCGGGAGAGAATGCCACGACACTACACGAGGAACTCCCTGGAGATTTTCCAGAAATCTCTTTCATTCAAGAAGAAACATGTCTATTATTTTTTGACGGCTCCGTCATCCCCAAAAACGGTACCGGAGGAGCAGGTGGGGTTCTAGTATCCCCAGCCGGTGAAGTCTTCTCGCACTCCTTCAAGCTAGATTTCCCTTGCACCAACAATTCAGTAGAATATGAAGCCTTCCTCATCGGACTATCATTGGCCAAACAAGCTGGCGCCACACGTCTGGAAATAAGAGGAGATTCTAAATTACTTGTCAACCAGGTGAATGGAGTGTACACACTGAAGGAAGTAACCTTGGCCCCATATAGAGCCGAGGCACAGAAACTACTAAATTACTTTGCCGACGCGACCATAACGCATGTTGGGCGCAGCGGCAACCAACACGCTGATTGCCTAGTCGCATTAACATCGAGACTGCAATTCGAAGGTTCTGAGGAAACCCTGACTGTGAAGAGACGGACCGTAGCTTCGACATGGATTTTTCAACCCTAAAAGGCCGAGGCCGACGACTGGAGCACACCAATTATCCAGGAGCTTAACAGCTCGCTTTCCCAGGGGAGAGTCAGTCTCAAAACTTTACAAGGTTTCTTCATGCTCCGAGGAGTGCTGTACCACCAAAACCCAGACGGATCCTTGTCAAGATGCCTCGGAGAGGAAGAAGCGCAACAACAACTCAAACGCATTCACAGTGAAGTTTGCGGGCTCATGTTGGTGGTAACGCTCTATCGCCGTTTGCAACGCCTTGGCTTCTACTGGCCAGAAATGAAGGCTCAATCTCGGTTACTCCAAGAAACCTGTTCCAATTGACAAGCGCAGCCGCATCAATTGGAAGTCTTCAACGTTGGCCGCACTGGGGACTGACAAGAACCATATATCAGTTACCTTCGTGACGGCGTACTCCACACCAACAAGAAGCACGCGGCCAAGATTAAATAAAGGTCCAAAAGATTCATATTCCATGAGGGAATCTTATATCGCAAATTTTTTGGAGGAAGTTTGCTACGGTGTTTGAATAAGGCATAAATCCCAATCATGCTGAAAGAAATGCACGAAGGTGAACACCAGGGAAAACGAAAACTATTTCTTCAAATACACGAGAAATACTACTGGCCGACCATGGAGGACGATGCAGCTGTTTTTGTTCAGAGGTGCAAAAAATGTCAAATCCACGGAAACCTTATCCATGTACCGTCGACTCCTCTACACTCAATAAGCAGTCTGTGGCCCTTTTACAGCTGGGGACTCGACATCATTGGAAATATCAACCCGTCGTATTCTAAACACCACGAGTACATAATCACGGCAACTGAATATTTCACCAAGTGGGTCGAAGCCATACCTTTACGAGGAACTACTGGAGCCACGATCACAGCATTCATCGAGGAACACATCATCTGCTGATTTGGTGTACCAAAACATATCATCACTGACAACGGTACTCCTTTCGCCAACAAGGAAGTAAGGGCCTTACTTGAAGAGTATGGAATTAATCAAGTCTTATCCACTGTGTACTATCCCCAAGGAAACGGACAGGCGGAGAGCACTAATAAAACTTTGATCTGAATCATCAGCCGAACAGTGAACGATAATCCTCGGACATGGCACGAACAATTGCCAATGGCACTCTGGGCATACCGGACATCACCAAGAAGTTCCATTGGCGCCTATCCCTACTCCCTCGTCTATGGCACAGACATTATCCTCCAAACGGAGGTTAAAATCCCATCATCCAGGATTGCCAAGCAAGCGAGTTAGATGGAATGAAGCTGAAGCATCGAGCGACAGGATAACAGAATTGGACACTGTGGATTCCAGAAGATCCAAAGCGGAAAATCACGCGCAAGCATACAAGAATAGGGTTTCCAGAGCATATAACAAAACTGTGAAACCTCGAGTTTTTCAAGTGGGAGATTTGGTACTGAAGACTGCCAAACACATCCAGTAAGATGCATCCGCACCTAAATTCTCCCCAAAATGGGAAGGGCCTTATATAGTCACGAAAGCATACAGCAGTGGGTACTATAAGGTCATTAAAGAAGATGGAGGAAAACTGGAAGCGGTCATCAACGGAAAGTCGCTCAAGGCATACTACGCCTGATCGCCGCCTCGCGCCTTGCTATATCATAAACACAGATAGCCATGCATTTTTCCTTTTCCAGGGCTCAATTCTCAAGTTTCTTTCTTTTGTTTAAATCAAAGAAAGTCAATAAAATTCTCTTATTCTTTCAAAAAAAAAAAAAATACATGCTCGAAACCCAAAAAGAAGCCAAACATTTCACAACTACATAACTCAGAAAAGCCTATCCAACAGATTGTAATCCCTCGAAAGCATCATCCTCAACCGGTTTTGATACCTTTCAGTTCTACTCTTCAAGTTCCGGGATGACTCTTCCACCCTCTGCGACTCCGTGGCCAGAGCCTTCTCCTCTTCCAAAATAGCCTTTGCAAGAGGGGACCACACCAAAGAAGAATACCGGCCTGTCAACCTTCATAATATCAAAACGATGCCGCAACCAACTCACGTTGAACTCGTGGATTCACATGTAGACACCAGGTTCTCCCACTTCTGAATAACTGATTCCGTAACGACACGGATGGGCGTGTTTTCCATCTCTGCGACCATGGGCAAGAGACAATTCACGGTGGAAACCAAGGCAGACAAGCAATGTTGCACCACACTCCTGGTGGCGATGTGGTCGTATCTCATCCATATCTTTGTGTAAATATTCACGAATTCCTTCCGCACCAGAAACCCACCAACGTTCCGACAATTGGAATACAAGCACCGCATACGGGTTCCGAATGACCAACCTGCGTTGGGATACTCATGACAGGAGATTCCCAAATCGGCGTTCTCCATATCTACAACGGTTGGCGGGATCGGACTCGAAGAAAGGGGGGTAACTGATAGATACATATTTGTGTCTTTATTAGCCTCGATAATATATATTGTTGGTGCTTATTTTTATATTAATTTTAATATTTATCATGTCTTTACAGGTACACGAATAAAATCAACTTCAGAGAATAAAGCGGCTAAAACTGGACTTCTTCACGGAAAAAGTAGGCTTTGGAATGAATGGATTTATTGGAGCTGGCCAAAGGAGTGAGATAGGACTCGGAAGAATTGGACCCGTACACAGTGAGAAAGGATTTTTGGAGAAACATAGTTCTTGAATTTGGAAAGTGACACATGGCAATCAGCCGGTTGGGAAGGATATCTTGGTGATGTAATTGGTCGTCAAAACTATAGTACATGGAGATATATATTCATTCCTAAACGTACAGGGAAGAAAAAAGGTCATTGACCTGGCACACATGAATAAAGTTCAAAGAAACAAATTATTTTATTACCTTTGGTTAGTCATGTGAGTATCCAAGGCAAACTAATTAAAGAATTGAAAGTGGGGAATTTTTTTTTTTTTTTTTAATAAGGTTACCGTTCTATTAACTCAGAGTGTTACATTTCTTGGGAATTTCGTTCCCATAGAGTCATCATTCGTGATGGTATAAAGAAAGTTTGGACACATATTATACCAAATTTTTGTTGCATGTTCTGCCGGTTGTTGAGCCTGGTTCTTTACTGCTTGATTTGCCAGTTCGTCTGCCGCCTGGTTCGCCTCCCTGTATACATGTTTGATTTTTGTTTGCGGTATCTTTTCCATAAGTGCGTTAATTTCTTTCAGCATACTTCTTAGGTACCATGATTGTTCATTTGCTTCTTGTTTCCTTAGTTGTATAACCGTTGTGGAGTCCATCTCGAACCATACCTTTGGCCAGTTTTGCTGATCTGCTATTATCGCCACTATTAGTAGGCCCCGTATTTCTGCCGCTGTTGATGTTGTTATCCCTAGAGGTGTCACCATAGCAAGTAATATTTTTCCCTTATTGTTCCTGCAATTTATTCCTGCTCCTGCCGGTCCTGGATATCCTTTTGCTGCTCCGTCGGTGTTGATCTTGATCTAGTTATCCTGTGGTGTTTCCTATCCTACCATTATGGTCGTTGTTGCTGTTGGTTTTTGTTGTCGGGTTTCTGTTGCCATATGTGGTAGTATTGGTGTCAGGTGCTGTTGTGCCCAAATGTATTCTTCACACATTACTTTTATTGTCTGAGTTATTTGGATCGGTGATAGGTGTTGTTGTCGATAAACTGAAGAATTCCTTGCTAGCCAAATATGCCACATTGTAAAGGCACTAAGTGTCTTAATTTCCTGTGTTATTTTTCGATCTAGCGTTTCTGTATCGTTGTTGGAATTTGGTTGTTTGGGTTCTGATTTTGGTTTGTTGGGTTATTTTGGTTTGTATTGGCCGTAATTTGCCTCCAGACCCGAATTGCTCTGGGGAATCGAAAAAGGAGATGTGATGTTGTTCTGGCTCAGCATTATATATCGGGCAAATATTAGTATTTGTGATGTGTCTTGCTGATAGGGTGTTGAAAGTCGGTATGCCTTCAAGGGTAGCTTTCCATAGGAAAAGCCTGATTTTTGGTGGACACTTAAGGTTCCAAATATTTTTGTATTTTATTGTGGGTGGTTATGTGATGTGTAATGGTTGGGTGATATTGGTATTTGGTTCGGTGGATACGTTTGTACTTGTACCATCGCTGTGGGGTTGGATTGTTTGCGGGATGTGAACTACATTTTGTACTTGGTTGTTGGGGGTGTTGTGTGAGGAGTCTGTAGTAGCCACTTTTGGAGTTGTATTCACCGTTGTTGGTGTGCGTCCAAATGATCATATCTTTGGTTGGTTCCTTTGGTAGGTGGATGTTGTATATTTGCTGAGCGGTTGAAATTGTGAATAGGGTGTTGAGTATTGTGTGGTTCCAAGTGTTCGTGGTATGATAAATGAGTGAAGATACCGAAATATCTGGTATAGGTGGGTGGATTAGTGGAGTTGTTTGGTGTGGGATCCAGTTACCAAGGATAGATGTGTTTCGGCCATCTCCAATTTTAGCTAGACATTGTTCCTGCAAAAAAATAGCTAGGTTAGTCAAACTCTTCCATAGTGGACTTGATGATGGTTTTGGTTTTTGAACTGGGTATGCTAGTAGTTGTTGGTTGTGCATGTATTTTTCTCTGCTCATTGTTGCCCATATCGACTTATCATCTCCATGCACTTGCCAGACTTTTTTCAAGAGTAATGCCTGGTTATGTTCTCTGCTCAAGCGTATTCCAGCTCCTCCTCTTTCTTTTGTGCGTGCTACTCTCTGCCATCCGATTGGGTGTAGCTTCCTTTCACTCTTGTCATGGCCCCAAAAGAAATTCCTTACGATTTGGTCCATTTTGTTGTGTACATGTACTGGAAATAGCTGGGTTTGCATGGCATGATTTGCAGTTGGTTGCAGCGAAGTTGTAATCAGAATGATTCTTCCAGCTTGGTTAACACATTTTGTAATCCATCCTTTTGCCTTCCGTTCCATTCTGTTTAGCAAATCTGTAAACATATGGCCACTATTGCGTCCCCTCTTAAAGTGGATACCCAAGTACATTGGAGGATCTGGTGTTGTTGGTATCTCAAAAAAACATCGTAAGCCATTGATCTCATCTGTTGAAAGTTTTGGGTGATGGATAATATGTGACTTATCTTTGTTGATTTGCTGTCCCGCTGAGTTGCCGTAGGAGTTTAGAAGTGCCCGAATGGTTTGGAAAGTCTTTGGGTTAGCCACGCAAGATATTAGCAGGTCATCTGCATACATCAAGTGGCTGATTGGTGTGCTTTTTGCTGAGATTTTCATACCCTTGATCTGATGTGCTTGCTGGTTGGATGCAAGATTGGTGAAGAGTATTTCAGCACACAAAATAAAGATGTATGGTGATAACGGGTCTCCTTGTCGGATGCCTCTTGTTGGTTTAATGTTTCCATATACCGTTCCATTAACATTAATTGAATATGTTACCATGCTGATGCAAGTCATGATCCAGTCGATGAAGCGGCTCGGAAAACCAATGCTTGTGAGAGCCAGTTTGATGAAACCCCAGTCTAATGAATCATATGCCTTTTTGATATCCAGTTTCATCGCAATTTTCGAGTGTTTTGATGGGGTGGTGGTTCTGATGGTATGGAAAATTTCATTGGCGATTGCGATGTTATATTGGATGGATCTCTTAGGTATGAAAGCACTTTGATATGGGCTGATGATGAATTGTAGTATTGGTCTTAAACGGTTAACAAGAATTTTGGTGATGATCTTATATATTACGTTACATAGCCCAATTGGTCGGAAGTGTGATGGTGAGGTGGGATTTGAAATTTTAGGGATTAAGGTGATGTTGGTATGGTTTATTGGGTTTTGTAAGAGGTTGTGCTGAAAGAAGTGATTCACCATAGCTATGATTTGAGGGGCTGTTGTTTCCCAGACAAATTTGAAGAACTTACTCATGAAGCCATCTGGCCCAGGGGCTTTCTGAACCAATTGACTCCAGGGCCTGTTTGATCTCTACTTCAGTGATCGGTGCCGTTAGTAACTCTTTGTTGGAATCCGTTAATCTTGGATGGATTCCTTCAAGTAAGTGCATATCGATTGTTATCCGAGGAGACTGGTATTGATTGGTGAAGTATTGAACGAAGGTGTGGGATATTTCCTCAGGGGTATCAACCCATTGTCTTCCATCTGGATTTGCCTTATGTGGTTGAATCTGCGGTGGATTGTTGCCTTTGTATGGAAAAAGGTTGTATTCAGATCACCTGCTTGTAACCATTGTACCCTCGATCGTTGTTTCCAGTAGATCTCTAGGCATTGCACAAGTGCTAGGTGGGAGTTTCTCACTTGTAGTTCCTGGGCTAGCCAGAAGTTTAATTCATCGCCTGTCGGTCTTGCACACTGGGCTTGTGCCTGTTGGATTTGTATTTCTGCTCCTCTGATTAGGCCTGGTAGGTATTCAAAGGTGTTTTTGCTCCATGTTTGCAATGTTACCGCTGTATTGTGCATTTTGTTGAGTAAATTTGTTGGAGCATATGGATGAAACATCTGTACCCATGCATTTTGTACGACTTCTTTGAGGTATGGGTGCAGTAGCCATAGGTGTTCTACTCTGAAATTCTTTTTTTTTTTCGGTTTTTGGATGAATTTTTCTAGTAGTAGGATGGGTGCATGGTTTGAGCCAATTCTAGGTAGGTGTTGAAGGATGGAGTGTGGGTTTAGTTGTAGCCATTGTAAGTTTCCCAGTCCTCGATCTAACCTTTCCAGTATTAGATTTTCACCTTGTTGTTTGTTCGACCAAGTGAACGAAATCCATGAAAATCCCAAGTCTATAAGCCCATTATGGTTGATCACCTCTTTGAGGAGTTGTGCTTGATCATGGTGTACCGGTCGGCCTCCTTTTTTCTCCTCTTGGCATATAACCTCGTTGAAGTCCCCCATAAGTAGCCATGGAAGGTTATGAGGAGGGATTATGTTGTTGAAGTCCTTCCATAGATCTCACCGTGCTACTTGCTGTGGAGGTCCGTATATGCCGGTGAACAACCATGGGGTTTTTGGACATCAAGGTGTGCTGCCCACATCAGGCTAACACCTCCTTTCCTTCCATTACAAGAGAGTGCAAAACATTCATCAAACCCTAATCTATTTTTTAAAGTAGCCATATAAACATCTGAAGCAAGAGTTTCTGATAAGAAAAGTAAACCTAATTTGTGAATTCTGTTGTATTCACAAATTTTTTGCACTATCAATGGATTGTGGATCCCTTGACATTTCCAAGCAAGGTAACTCATTGATGTCGCGAGCCCTTGGCCTTGCCATGGGTTCTATGAATATCATTAGCCGCTTGTGCTTCATTCACGTCTTCCAGAGATAGTTTCCAAGCTGGTGTGCTACCAGAAGCCTCATTCTTGTTTGTGCATGTTTTCTTCGGTTCTTCATTTTTTCCGGTTTCCTTGGTTTGTTGGGTTGACATTGATGTGGTGCTTGCTTTACTGCTTCTTGTAGTAGGAACTTCATATTGTTGTTGTTGAAAGGGTCTTGTGGATTTACTTTGAAGAGATGAGATTGACATGAATTTCCTAGATTTTGGTGGTGGTGGTGGTGGAGCTACAACTAAATCAGGGGTTGGTGGAAGGTTGCGGTGTTTAGGTACTCCCTTCCTTGGGTTTTATTTTTTTCCTTTTATATGTTTGTACCTGTGGGTTTGGTTGTGGTTGTGGTTGAGGTTGTGGTTGGTTTTGGGTTTGGGGTTGGGGTTGGGGTTGTGGATGAGGATGTGGGTGGGGTTGCTCTTCTTCTGTAGACTCTGGCATTTGTACTTGGTTATCTGTGACTCTGACATAGGGGATGCCGTTCACTTTTGTAATGAGCATACTGACTATTGTGTGCGGGGTATCATGTGCGTTATCCAGAGTCTGGGCATAGATGGGGTTGAAGAAGTTGTACAGTTGGTTGTACTGGGTATGGATGGAAGATACAGAAGGTTATTGTAGGTGGGACTGATCTTGAGATTGATGAGACATTGTCGGCTGTAGATGATGGGGTGATTGTACTTGCTTACCCTTACCCTTATCCAATGTGCTTCTGTCTGTAGTTTGTGGGTCTTCAGATGTTTGTATCGGCATACCAAAATAGATCGGACCACCCGTTAACGGGTTTGGTATATTATATGTTCCAGCTTTGGCACCCGAGCCCGGACATGAAGTGGAACCCGAACCCGAAACCATGTATGGTCCAGCGTTAGTGCCTAGCCCAAAAATCTTAAAACCCGATCCAGGTCCAAATCTAAAAGTAGGATTATCTTTTCCCTGTGGCAGGTCTGGCAGAGTGTTATCATTCTTTCTTCCTGCAGGAGGATTTGTAGGATTCCCAAGGAATGTTTTTTGAGTGTTGATGTCAGAAGAACTTGAGCCATGCAGCGTATAACTAGGAAGTGGGGACCAGTTGAAACCTTGCTGAGTTTGTGATGGTTTGAGCCGGGTTGGGATCGGTCTTGATATTGTTTGTTTTGGTTGATTCAAGTGGGCTGATTTTGGTGTTGGTGGTGGTGGTGGTGGGTTTCAGGTTGGTGGCTCCCTGTGTTTGTTGCTGGTGATATAACTTCTTCTTTTGTGCTCTCATTTGAAGATGATTCTACCGCTGGCATGTATGATTGCCTGGCTGAGAAGTATGAGAAAGTTGGTCTTGGTCTTGCTGTTGAGTCTGTGATATGGAAAAAGCAGCCGGTTGGGATCTTGTAGAGCATGTTGTCTGTTTAGGAATACCGGAAATTCATCCTCAATATGTCCAATAAGGCCACATCTATAACACAGTGTTGGTAGATGTTCGTATGCGAATTGAATACAACTTTTTGCAGTATTATCAAGAAGAATACCAGGCATAAAAGGTTCAGTTAAAAGCATCTGTACCTTTGCTCTTACCGGTCTGTAATCCAAGTCTACCTCCATCACTTCTCCAGTGTCGCTTAGGAGTTCTCTAACTGAGCTATCATCGCCCAAATAACTTGGTATCCCCAGTAGATGTATCCAGAACATAGCCGTCCTAAAGCAAGCAAGAGGGTTTTGTAGGTAGGTCTTCCAGTCTTCAATCAAGACAACCTGATTTGATATAATCCAAGTTTTTGTTTTCATAATCTCTTCCTTTGCAGCAACATGTTCCAGTGTGCATTGTATGATTCTATTGTCTGTGTTCGGCCAGGTTTCAAATTTTGTGATCTTGTTTGGGTTCCAGTGTTTGCCAACTTCTTGTTTGAGGCCTGAGAAAGATATATTTCCTGCGAGTACCATGACAGCCAGACTTTTATCTTCATGATCATGCATGAGGGTCTTCATTCTTTCAGTGAGTTGAAAAAGAGCAGTTTCCTTGACTTCGAGATGCTTTTGATTGTAACAGTGAACTTTATTCTCCTGGAATGATTGAAGTTTTTCATTTTGGCTAGTACTTTCTTCAGATTTACTCTTTTCGTTTTAATTCTGTATGAGAATCTCTACCTCATCTTTTTCCTGAAAAGTAGATTTTGGTTTTTTTTCTTCGGTTTTTGGTAACTGAAATGGATGGGGAGAGGGATGAGTGGACGAAGATGAAGAGAGGTTTGATGTAGTGGGTTCTGGAGAATAACAAAGAGGTGAAGGTATTGGAAAGGTATGAACTTTGTTTGTGTAAACCTTTCTTGGAACTTGATGGGTTGTATGTATCTGTGGTGTCTTTGCAGGTTCCGCAGCTGCGCGTGTTGTTGGTGATGATTGTTGTTGTCTTTGATGGGGAGGCCATGCATTGTCTTCCTGTTGAGGTGGTAGCTGGTTCATTGGTTCAATTGTTTAATGGTGAAGTTGAAGATAACGAGGTTCTCAAATGGTGGGTGATAATCGATAGTTGATAGATACGACCAAGAAGATTCAAGCAGAAATTCTTTCGTAAAGTAGTCTGTGGAGTTGTTTGGATTTCAATCAGTTACAAGAAATAACCGATCATTTGCGAAGAACCCACGAACTTAGAACACTTCAGAGAATTGTTTGCATGGAGATGTTCTTGACTTAGTCAACACAACGGCCATCTTGACCATGAGAGAGAATTCTCCTTCTTTTTATGAAACCGAGTTTGAGACTGACAAATTTTAGTACTTTTTTTACAACCTGATTTATAGTCAACCATATATATCATTTCCTTAAACTTGAAGATCACGAGGTGGCGTTGAAGGGTAAGAATTGATTTCGGAAAAATCTGATAATCAAAAGATGTTGGTGGTAAAGTGTTCGAAATATGATGTGGCACATTGCTATTGGATGCTTTTGGGTATAATTAACCAAGTGGCGCTCCGCTATTGGGTGATGATGTGGATTAGAAAATAAAAATGGAAAACATATTCTTTTGGGAGCTATATATACGATCACATTTTGGAGGGAGTTCCGGACAGCCAAAAGCCGACACCACTGTTTTTATATTGTTTTGGTTTCGTTTTTGTAATGGAAAGCTAGCTCTCTCTATTGGGGCTAAGGAGGAAGCCAGTAAATCGTGTAAGAATTTTAGTACTCTTTGAATAAATATTATTTTCGAGCTTAAATATTTTAATCTTCTTATTTAGCTTCATAATAATTGTTTTGGGTAGTTTATCTATCGATCTTTTATAAGCGAAGGAGATTATACCGTTTTGGTTTACAACATAAGTTGTTATTTTGTTTTAACTGTAATATTTTCCGAGACATGCGATTGGGTTCAAAACTGTCTTGAGTAGCGTTTCGAGTATTTTTTAGAGAGGAGTGATTATTTTACATTATTGATTTGGTGGAATCCTAACACTAGTGGAAAAAGGCCGATTTAAGATAATCTGAAAGTGTCGTATAAGCGAGTTATAAGACACTTTCGAGGTGCAGCTGAAAGTGCCGTAGATTCAATGTCTTTTTCTGGAACGACACTTTCAAGTTGCAGTTCATTTACGATACTTTCGGGCTGTCACTAAGCAAGACATTCAGATAGCGTCCTAGATTTAATTTATCTAAATATTAAAAAAAACGAGTCAGATCTAGCAGGCTGACTGCATCCATTCTGACTCGGCTGAATAATTCTGATTCAAACTCAAACTAAAGTAAATTGAAACTCGGATTGCACTGAAATTCAAATCTAAATCCCAAATTCAAATCTAAATTTAGATGAAAAATCAAATGACAATTCAAATTCAAATACTAAAATTAAAATAAAATGACAAATCTATAACCTTATTCATCCATACAAGATGACAATTCCATTACATTCAATTGTGCTCATAAATTTAATTCAAAATCATACAAAATGATTCAACTCCTAATTTATAAGTTCAAGCTTTCTTACAAAGAAGTGCTACAAGTCCTAAAAATTTCAACATCAATTTTAGTGATCATCACCTGGGCACCAACTTGAGAGCAGAACTGCAGAAGCACAACCTTTTCATACATCTCCGTATCCAGCAACAACATCAATCTTACCAACAAATCATGACATCAGTGCTCCTCGATCATGAGACCATCGGTAATAGAGTGACGACATCCATAAAGATCATCGGGAAGAGCAGCAACATCAACTGTGGGCTGGAACTACTGAATATTTACATACACAGGCCTTCCCCAACGCTTTACCTACATTGATTTAGGAGGGAAAGAGTAATTCGAGTTGAACTCTCAAGAGAAAGCAGACTAATAAACTACATGATCCAACTTACAGACACAAGTAACTTTAGGAGAAAAATATCAGTTCTCATGGGCGTTTCTCAGTGACACTATGTACTATCAGTTAATTCATAATTCAATCACTCTGTATCATGGAAACTCAATTTCATCGATCAATTTGTGCAGGAAATAATCCATGAAAAACTTGATCGACTGACTCAAAGTAATAGAAATATGTCTTTACTGTTTTGTTGTTTACCTTAATAGCTTAAACTTGAAACAATCTCCCTTCAGCTAAGAAAATATTTACACATCTATCATAGTATTCAGTCCTACAACAAAAATAACCAAAATATTAAAATCTGAAAAATACTAAGGAAGATCTCAGAATCTGTTCACTTTCTAGTTTCTAAGTTAAGTTACTGACAACCGACCATAGAGACAAAGACGAGTGTACGGTGTACCAGTGCGATACTTAATCACATCATATTTTGCTGCTTCCAGTTGAGCCCTCAAGGCAAGGCATGAATCCCCTGAGAAAACAATATTCAATCAATGCCAATAAACTCACTTTGCAAACCCAACCGTAAATAAATGCACTCATAAAGTTATCCAGTCAAGCTTGTTTCTCAGGTTGGATGTTTTTGCATTTTCATTCGCCAACTCATCCTGTATTCCTCTGATACATTGTTGCATAATAATAAGGTTAAATAGGCAGACAGGTAATGAACATACCAACCATAAGATAGATATTCAAAATGAACTCGACTGAAATCAATCATGATATTTGAGTAAAGTACTTGCATGCATATAGCATAAAAGGTTTATTTGGTTACTAACACAGAAGTAGTACTATTCATATGGGGTATCTAATGTAAAGATGAACAACATAAAATCACCTTGGATATGGGTGCAGTCCAACCCATCTCTGAGGTCCAATCGAAGGATGGGCGTAACTCTTTTCCATTGACGTCATAAGATCCTCCTTCACCGTTGGGAGATCTCGGAAATGAAGCTGAAATTAAAACCAAAAAGATAAAAAAATTAATTCAGTCTTAAAATTGGAAAATCTTCAATTCCAAATGAACATAGTCGAATCTTTTATTTTATATATGCAAGACATGTAGATGTACAATGTTAAGGGTGCATAAGCTAAAAGAGAAGCATCTCAAGACGTACTACAAGGTAATATGAGATCTAACCAAAAGCCAAGTTTCTGTACTTCATATTTCCACTTAACTAAAAGAAAATTCAGAAAAATCGACTCAATTTAATGTAGTACTGCACGAAAATTCAGGACAAGGTAATGCACATTATTTATACTATATCACAACACATAGTCAAGCATATAGATGCTATACAGACTTGAACAAGACATGTCGGCTTTGCATCATCATCAACATTATGTCTTCCTTTCTCTACCTATATCACAACCGAGTCATTGACCTTCAAACCAACAAGCATATCAGCAACGACATGAAACAAATGTGTAGAAACTAACACAGTATAGGGAACAATGTGTCAACAGGTAATTTACATCACAAAAGAAAGCAAAAAGACATGGATCAGAGTTAGAAAATATTATTTCAGCCTCTTAACTTGTCCCAATTAACAAGTCCGACTCTGATTGGGAGGATAGGTATGAAGGTTTTGATTCACTAACGCACACATAATAGGAAAATTCGGGGGTAAATACTTGATAATTGCATGCCTTGTTAGAAATACAAGAAGTTTTGTTGTTAAAGCATTAAATAGGACAAATGATTAAGATTACAACAACACTAATTGATGAGGTGAAACAAGATTACAACACATGAAAAACAGAAGATCAATGTAGTACATATAATAAAAGTAAACTAGATAAAAGTAAACAACAATAAGTTTCTTACCCTTTGCGCAGGTATTCTTTAGCCATCATTAGCTTCTCCCTGAAGATCAATCAAAAACTCATTAATCTATATATATATCAAACCGATACAACACAATATCCCACATCCAAGAAACATCACGAATACCATCTAACAAGTATTACCGTTGCAATACATGAAAAAATCAGGTTGTACAATTTCAACCACTCTTGATTTTCATACACTGCATCTGTCCTCACCACTCACAACCACCACCCAAGCATCCATTGCAAGTGGCGGAACCAGGATTCAAGACTAGGGGGGTTGGAAAAAAATATTGCTTACCGGCAAACAGAAAATATTACCTCTTAAAAGAACATCGGAAAGTCCTAATAACAAAACTGTACATCATGTTCTTTTTCGGCACTCTTATTCTCTTTAACGACGACTGCTGTTTCCAACAAATATGGGGCAGCGATTCCTTAATACACTTCTTTGATGGATACCTATAAAGCAGTAAAATTAGATTACTCCAACACTATTGCAAACGAATTATAATTAGTAGTTGTCCCAATATTTAATTATTTCAGTGAGATTCTTTAATCAAATTGCACACATGTTGTACATATTCGTCTCATTCAAAAGTACAAAAGAATTTCTATCTGCTAGCCTAATACAGTGAGCAGAGTTCGAGAAAAATAGTACTCATATAGCTCCCCAAATTGTGGCTGATTATCAACTTCACATTCATTTTATAAAGCTACAGGAAACAATCACCAGTATTATTATTTCCTACTAAAGTATTCCTTGTATTCTCTACAAATTATTGATCGAGCAAGAACCCCCACCCTTTCAAAAATGAGCAAAAACTTATAGGTCAGAACACAAACTAAAAGCATATACCACTAGATGACTGACTAGAGTTGAGTCTAATATGGTACATATCCACTAGATATGACCGACGACCAATAAATAAGGCTTGATGATGGTACTATTTTACAACTGTACATAAGTTGATTGTACCTGGCAGGCAATACAATTATACAAGTTCTCCTCTCGTGGGCATTTCCACAAACAACTAAAGTGCAGGATCCTAATTTACACAGAACTGGCAAAGACTAAACACTTCGAGAATGCAGGGGAAGTCTTGTTGTGCTTCCGCCCCTGTCCACCGCCAACAGCCAACCCCACATAGACGTAACCATAAGATCACATAAAACACACCCAGAAGTCCAAAAGTAAACTTGAAATTAAACTCTAGAATGCCTAAAATCATGATCAAAAATGAAGAATCAAAAATAGGTTTGATTAGCTTAGTTATTACCATCAGATCTTCTCTACACAGTGACCCTGAAACCAAAATCCCTAAAATTAAAATCCCGCAATTGAATTGAAAGAGCGATAAAAGAAAAACTAAGAAGATGTTGAGTAAAAAATCCACCCTTTTCGTTGTAGAGATGGAGAATAATCTTAATAGTGAATCCTGGAATCAAAAGCCCAAAAATCAATAAAACCCCTAATCATGCAATTGTACCAAAACAGTTGATACTTTGTTCCATCATTGAGTAACGAAAATATACTTTGTTCTATGAAGAACAAATAGACGGGGTTTCAAACGAATACCTTTTCAAGAAGCACCCAAATTGAAACATAAATCGAAATCCATGTTTCCTTGATAGAAGAAGAAAAAAAGAAGCCTTTCTTTTCTTCTATGAATGAATGAATTGAAGAAGAAGAAGAAAAAAACGAAGCATTTTTTTCTTCTTCGTGATTTGTATAGTTACTATATAACTTTGAAATTAAAACCACTAACTTTACCTGTAGACAAAATCAAGATCGAAACTGAAGTGGTTGCACAACAAAAGAAATTGGGTTTCTTTCAAACACGAAATTGGTTGAACAAGAAATCGATTTCTATTCGAGGTTTAATGGAGGTTGGTTTTAAGAATTTTTTAAGAACCTCAGATAAAATAGTTTGATGGTGGTGGGTTTTCAGTGAAAAAGGTTCTGATGGCGGATTTCACTGAAGAAATTTCATGGTGTGATTTTTTTCTCTACTGTGGGGTTTTTGTGAGAGATAGAAAGGGAGAGAGAGAGTGTTAGATGAGTAAAGTGAGAGATGAATGAAAGAAGAAAGATGAAGGAAATACAAAAATATTTTACTCGATAATACCGAAGTACTTGCTTCATCTCATCCGTTCCAACAAAGAAGCTAATCCTAACCACAAGATTGTGCCAGCGAAATGACACTACTCTGCATGTCCTTGTACAAGTCAACCAAAGTACCACTACAACACTTGACTTTAGTCAGAGACAAATACCATAGTGTCGCTGTGAAAGTCAACTAAAGTCCAAACACAACGACAGTTTGACCTTAGTCAGCGACATGTTTGATATGTGGCGGTTTCGCAACTTTTGTATAGTGTCGTTTCGTTATGTCCTAGATAGCTTTTTTTCCACTAGTGTAAACCCTAGGTTTCTTCTCACATTTGATCATCTTAGCAATTTTTCTATAGTATTTTCCTTAATTAATCTTAAAACCAAATCTATAAAAAAGTCCGAGTATCGAATCCTTTCTTACCAATTGTAAAACTACATCAGTTTTTGGCGCCGCCGACACAGACTGTATATAGATTAGGTTTTAGATTTTTTTTTTTTTTTTAGTTTTACTAGTATTTTTTTTTTTTAAATTTCTCTTTTTTCTCTTTTTTCTATTTTACGTCTTTGGGTATTTTTCTTGTGTTTTTGGTGTGCAGATTTTTCTTGAAACTAAAAGTGGAAAGTGGAATAAGTAGCCAAATAGGTAAGTATCCAAGATTTTATTTTTGTTCCCTTTTGTAAATATTTATTTTTGAAAATATTCTGATTTTTTTTAGATATTTTGTTTATTTGTACATATTATTTTGGATTCTTTTTATTTTTGTAATTTTTTTATTCTATTTATATATAAAAAAAACATGTTGCACACACCAATTGCATCGTCAGACAACCGATTTTAGGAAAACCTGTGGAAAAGTACTTGAACCCGTTCCTTGGGCCTTATGGGAGTTACCAGCCGAAATTCCACAAACCTTAGCCCAAGTCAAGTTGACCCGGTCTTTGTTGTATGTATATTCAAATTTTTAAGGTAACTCCGAGCCTACCAATTTTAGTCTACCCCGCATTTGCACGTGCAAAAAAAAAAAAATATCACGTTGGTATTATAAAGACCGATATAATGATTATTCAACTGAGAATCTAAATGGACAGTATCCATACTATTCCCGTAGTGTGGATAGTACTTGGGACCACTACCGACCTTCTGAGGGTTATGGTTCATACCATGGTGATCCCAATTACTATTCGCACGTCCACCAATCATATGAACGGGCGAATGAGCAATATTATAATGAAAAAATGAGAGTTCTCCATCTTTAGAGGATCTAATAAAACAATTGCCACCAGATCCTGATGATTATAAAACTCATTCCATAGAAGATGCACTCAAACAGTTTCAATTGACAAGTCTTTCTTTACAGGATTCACTTAAGAAGTTCAATAAATCTATATGTGAATATGAAATAATCATGGATAAACTGTGTGAGACTCTTAACAAGCAGGAGGACCAAAATGCACCTATGACTATTGCTCATAATGAACTTGAATTAGAAAATAGTGTTTCCAATCTTACCCTTGATAATACATATAATTATTCACCTAATTTAGAGGATGAGGTTGGATCTGAATACACTAAATGTTTTGATAAGGTTCAACCATCCTCGTATTGTTATGATGATGAGGATAGTGTTGATGAAGAATTTGAAATGCGTAATCATAATAACGAGGAAATTGTTACACAAATTGATCCTTATGATTATAATGGTGTTTCTAGTTTAAATCCTAATAATATTGTTGATTATTCACATATTCAAAAGGAAGTGGATTTGACTAGAGACACCGTAGTTTTAGATGGTGTAGTATATCATTGTGATTATGAAGCCGATGATGGTTTAGAGGAAAGAGTTTATCCTGAGAGTAGTGTTTTAGAGTCTAGCAATTCAGAAACAATAGTCTCTTATGAGGATTATAGAAATGTAGAACCACCTAATTTCAAACTAGAAGAAATACAAGACCATTTTCCTAAATCTGATAATTTAGAAATTAAGAAAATTATGACTAGTTTATCCAAGGATATTGATAACTCTAGGTTTGGGGGTGAATATCATTCTCCTCGTGGTTCACCTATGACTCTTATAAATGTCCCCAACTTGGGACTTGACGTTTGTGCCTCTACCATCTTAAGAGACTACCTTCATGCACGTTTTTCTGAACCTAATTATGTCCAGAATGAAACTCATTTGTTAGAAACTCGTCATATTGTTGATGTGGTACATCCGGTCTATGATACCGTAATTGACTTTGTTGTCCCACCAAGATTTTATTTACCAAAGGTGGGAGTATCTCAATTTTAAATGTGTCATTATATAGTTTTTACAAATAAACCTAATTATTTTAGGAAATTAGAATCGCCGACACATTTTCTTAAAAATGGCCACCACTTTCATTATAGTGAACTGTGTAAGTCAAATCTGATTGACTTTGAGGATCCAATATTATTCAGGTTATTATTATGTTCTTCTAAGTTCTTATTTGAGTTTTTTCAGGCTCTGCAACCTGATCCTTCGAATCCTGCCAATGAGGAAACCCGGCCCATGAAAATATTTTATTCAGACCCTTTTATAGAGCCTGAACCTGAACCACAACTAGATATAGTTGTCTTAAATAGAAAACTTGATAAGGATGTATTTGGTTGGTTCATTTTTTGGTCTGCCTAGATTTTCTTCTATTTGTGATAACATTATTTGA
The DNA here is from genome assembly GCA_023531295.1 of Papaver armeniacum. Taxonomy (NCBI): domain Eukaryota; kingdom Viridiplantae; phylum Streptophyta; class Magnoliopsida; order Ranunculales; family Papaveraceae; genus Papaver; species Papaver armeniacum. The sequence continues at coordinate 666,770 of JAJJWW010004943.1, forward strand.
TTCAGATGACCCACAGTTGTTCCGGCTACTACTTTATGATTTTATGTGGTGACTAATGCATCTGATGTCTGGCTGAAGACTTTAAAATTAGCACTTCTTGGGAGGTAGCCCAATATTCATGCGACACGGTAATATCTTTCCTTAACTCTTTTGCTTTAAATGGTAACAATTTCTCATTGTTCATGCTTTTAATTGTATCTTTAGAACATTGAGGACAATGTTAGATTTAAGTTTGGGGGTATGGGAGAAACTTTTTAGTTGCATTGTTAAACTCCAGAGCCTAGAAATTTATGATTATTAAGGATGGCACTAACCAATCTAAGTGGATGGAAGCATCTTGGTTGCAGGAGTTGACACTAGTGGAAAATAGAAAAAATAAGTCTGCCAAAAAAACACTTATAATCGTTAAAAAAGACTGTTTCTAGGAGCCCTAATATTGGAGTCTTAATTCTCAATAAGACTGCGGCCGGGAGCACTTTAATATTTTAAATAACGTCTTCCTTGAACAGTCCATGACACTGATAGAAACATCCGTTTATATTGAACATATTTTACAAAAAAAATGTAAATTCATTCAGCTGAATCCTAAGATGATTCAGCTGAATCAGAATTAAAGTGATATCGAACTTTATTAATCAAAAATTAAACTGATAATGACTTTAAACCTGAATTTGTATTAAAAAGTGTGAACATTTTACAACTTTGACCATCTAAAATATTTAAAGTTCCAAACCTTAAGTGCTTAACTATACATTCCTATTACAAGCTTAACAACCAGATCAGATTCAACACTAAGTTGAAGGCAAGAATTCACCATCCATGCCTTCATTTACATACATACTAGCTCTAATTATGTCCATTACCCGACAAGCTCAGCCCCTGTCTGTATGAAATATGTTAATGAACATTCAAGTCGTCTTCCCACTCGGGTATGTTGGCATGTAATTCATGAGCATTATCTGCATACATCACATGAAAGACAACATAAACAAATCAATCTCAGCATTTACACATATCCTAAAATTCCAAAACAAGAACATAGCCATAAATAAATAAACAGTACAGATGACCACAATAATTAGCAGCATACAAATAACAACTCCAAAGTAACCTCAAACATATTCAAACGAACTAGCCGGCGGAAAAATTATGAAGAGAAACTAAACTAACCAAACCAAGGAAACCCGACAACAAAAATGAAATTTCCTAATCCGGCGTGAGTATGATCAACTTAAATGGTCATCAAAAGGAATTCGGATACGGTTAATAATGTTGCACTTCACCGTATTATATACCCAAGGGAAGAAAACAACAGGAATAAATATAGCTTAAATGGTGACATTAGAATCATGTGCACATTGACATCAAGAATCATAAATAGATCTACATAGACTCAACGAAGTATACTATTATCGTACTCATGTATCTCAAACATCATTCTAAATCGCATTTCAAGTGTAATTTCAGTGTATATTGCTTTATTATACATATGGATAAAGGAAATACAAATTCACAAGGACTATCCCTGCTAACAAAATAATCTCAAACATTGCTTTATTATACATAATGGAAGAGTTTTAAAAAACTTACTTTCTGAGTTCACATTGTGCTTCTATTACAGATGCAGGTGCACAAGATATCATAATCCTGACAAGTTGAAATTGAAATCTTAAATAGGGCACACCAATATCCTGGATCAACAACAAATTAACTTGCTCAAATCTCAAATAATAATTACAAGCAATACGCAATATCATATATTAACTCTTGAATAAGCAAGTAAATGCAGTATAGGTAGACATAGAAGCCCAACTCTAAGTAGAATATATTTATGGGTAGACGCATAGCCACCATGGAAAGTTGAACAGTTGATACCGCAGATTCTTCTTGGTCTATATCCAAATTCGCGGATACTTCATGGAAATCCCACGAGTACCAACAGTTCAGAAAATAAAGAGGTCTAACAACAGAGTTGAGTTTAACAACTGAAAGAAAGTAACAATAGTTCAGGCAAGTGCCATGATTACGCTCGTGTTTATTCGGGCGTTTCCTAGACAGTCGGTTGGACCTTAAAAAACCAAACAAATACGCATCGATATATTATCCTAAGCCTATAAGGACACTTCATTTAAACACATTACAAAAAAAAAAAAAAAAAAAAAAAAACACAATTTACCTATTTCCATAACAGAAAATCTTACAAGTATCCTGGGGTTTATGAAGGTATTTACATATCTTACATGGGAAGGACAGATGTTATTTAAAATGGTGGGCATTCGGGTAAGCGAAGATATAGAAATGATCGTAATCTAACGAGAACCAGAATCATGCTTTGAAATTTCAAGATAATCATTAAACAAATAAACTCACGGCATAATCCATCCCTTAACACCCATTTAAGACTCATTACCATTACTCTTAAAACTACGGGTCGCTTTTAACGTTAATCCATATTCCTTCCACTTACGTTATACTTCTTTGCTTTAATAACCAGGACTTGATAAGTATTTTTAAAGAGTTCAAATCAACCTAACTAGTTTGAGAAAATCAAGTAGTACTAACCAATTGAACATAGCAGTAGCACCTACCACCAGCGTTGTATGCACTAATATATTTAGATTTTGTGTAAGGAAAATTGGCATGTAACTTCCATTTCAAGCAAGAAAACAACATGGCTATTGGAATTCAATTCAGAGAAGGATTTTCACTAATATATTGTGGCCAGAAATGAAAACAACATGTTATGTAAAAGGTATGAGAATGAAGCCTTACACACAATGTGATATCCAAATGATGAACATATGCAATCTAAAGGCACTCCTAAAAAACATGTGACCAACCTTATTCTACACAGAATATTTTTTAGCTACACTATTAACTATGCCGCGCACTATTATGTTATTTTTCTAGTCAAAGGAAACAACCCAAATTTCTTGCAAATGCTAAGAAGTGAACTGCATAATCACATGGAAACATGGTTTTTACTTGGACCAGAAAATATATATCAAATCATTCAAGAGGCAACTACACTTGACAACATGACATCAACAACTATTTTGCTAAGACAACAGTCAAATATGCCTTACCCATTTTTTCTTCTTTCGGGATTTCTATCGAGCACCTCGTGAGCGTAAAACTTGTAGTGGTTGACCAGACCATCAATGACTGAAAATCAAAAAAATCAAAAACTATTAAAAAGTTAACAAATTTTCAAACAATGATAAACTAAAATTTAAACTTAAAAAGTATAGAAAGAAGAACCTAACCTCATGAACTTCGACATTCTCCCCATTCTCAATATCCATGTGTGCCTTAGACTTGTGAACACCATCCATATCTGCATAAATAATAGAAGGTTAGACAGACACCATTCATACCAGTGATGTTAGAACTTTAACAGCGCGCAATGCCGAACATATAGAACAAGATACCTTCAGAATATTCTATCTTAAAACAGGCTTTGATGTACACGAGTCTACAATATCTATTCATGCCCATCACCACCATCTCTACCTCCAACAGTAGCCTCTCCTAGTCCACCACTGCCTGCAGCACCAACAACAACACCTCCCAATCCTCCATAGGCACCAAAAAACACTCTTATAACATGATCATCCTCCCTCAAAACCTACCCACCAACACCAAATCCTTCACAAAGTCCTAATATAATACAAAAGAGATCAATACATTTGAGATACGAAGTAGTAAATCCTACAATACAAACATATAATGTAATATTGAGATCAATGAAAACATTATATTCAATCAAAATTTTCAAGAACTCAAAGACCAAGTTAGAGAACACCCTTTACCAGAACTGAATGTGAAGGACGTATAAACTAAGTCATACCACTCCTCTCCAATATATCTTCCACAGAGAATGAGCTGGAGTATTCTTCCCTATGCAATGTACAAACCAGCACCCAATTCAAACCCCAAAAAATTAAACTAAGATTCTTCACTTCAAATAAACAAGCAAAAATCTGAAACCCTAATTTTACTTGCTGATGCTAAAGAAAATGAAACAACAAATCCATCAAAATAAAATCAAATTCGGCAAACATTATCAATTAATCAGGAGAAAAAAATCCGAACTAGATATGCTCAGCATATAATTTCTCGAGCAACTATTCTCGCCCAATTTTGTCCATAGCCATGTCCATACCGATATGCTTCAGCGGAAAAATTAACAAAATCGATGAAGTATAAATTATAGTTACAAGAAAACTGAAAGTTGAAAAATTAGGGTTTTGATTTTGTGTCTCTTACCCTGCAATTAGCTGTTGGTAGATGTAATACTGAGAATTACCCAAAAAACAATGAAATCCAACACCATTTAGGGTGTTCATTTTGTGTTATCAATTGACGACCTTGAATAGACTTGGAATTGAACGATTATTGGGGTTTTCCAATTGGTAAAAAGTTTTGGGTTTTTAGAGATGAGAGACCATGAGTAGATGAAGTAAAGAGGTTATTTAACGATGATGAACATAGTTCGAAGAAGATGGGGTTTTTTCGTTTTCAAGGTAAAACTATTCAGTTATCTTGTGGTTTTATGGAGGAGATGAAGCAGATGAAAATGGTTCAATTTCTATTGGTGATTCATCTGTTTCACCATTATTGTTGAAGAGGGGGAGATGAAGATGGAGAAAGTTAGTGGTTTCCATCCAATGTAAGAAAAATAAAAGAGAGGTAGATGAGTTTAGGATAAGTGAGAGAGAAGCGATAGAAAACGAGGAGGTTTGTTTCTAAAATGCTTTTATAAAATCTAGTCTCTCTAGCGGTCTTACTTAAAGTGGGACCATAGAAACAATTTCCTCCGGTAGTCTTAATAGAAATCCACCTGGAATTTTTTTATATTTTTTAAATTACCCCCTTACATTAAGTCTGCTACGTAGCTTGATTTTCTTTTTATCATAAAAATGACTGTTTTTGGAAAACTTATATATAAAGAATGCCAAGGGAAGTCTTATTTATAAATCCCCAACAGACTTAAAAAATCCATTTTCCACTAGTGTGAGGAACCAATCTGATTAGATGGAAACATCTAAAGAGTCTATTCATAAAAGCACAGAGCTCAGGTGTTAGAAATAACATGGCAGTTTCACCATATCTCGTTGAGTCCTTTTCATTTCTATTTTTATTTTGTTTTCTTTTTAAAAATATTTCCTCTAAGTGATTAGGTGGGGCTCACGATTCAAGTTGTTACCACTGCTAGGGTGAAATAGAGTGATTGAGTTACTAAAAACTAAAAAAAAAAGACCAGACCAATTAGACCAAACGGAATAATTCTCCCTGTCTTCGTCGCCTAAACAAGCGTGGAACGCAGGATCCACGGGAATTACCATGTAATCTGCTGACAAGAAGCATGCGCTTGGATCCGCAAGATCAAATCATGTTAAAAAAAAAAAGAAAAAAAAATGTTAATGTTCAATAAATCGACCAGTGGTTCCCTTGTATATGCCAGTTGAGTTGATCTAGAATTAGGATTATCGACCACTGGTTCCCTTGTATATGCCAGTTGTGTTGATATTAGTCGAGACCAGTATCTCATCCATTAGGATAGGTTCATTTTGGCAAAGTGGCCTTGAGATGAGATATGAGAAACACCGTTCACCTAGTCAACATCGAAACCATCTATGTTTCTCTCTATATCCATCTCTTAATCTATCCTTGTGATTTGTTGACTCCGGATATTGATGTCCATAGTGCAACTATCTAAGTAGAGCTCTGTCACTTATATATGAATTTTAGTATGTGGGTGCAAACTCGTGTATATCAATTGGAATTTCGCATCAGGGTACTTCCTCCTGTAGTCAATAAGTATGCCAACCAAGGAGATTCTTTAGTGCCTTCCAAGGTTCTGCGTAGATAGATAGGGTCTGAAGTAAAGGTTTTGTGGGTATATCTCTGGTAAGCCCTCCCGAGACTATAACTCGGCCACTAGGGCCACCTAGGGGTTTAAAGGCTTATTGCATGCGCTAAATGCAATCGACAATGCCTGCGACAGTGACTTAGGATTTTATTTTATTAGTTTTGCTCGGGACTAGCAAAATATAGGTTTGGGGGTATTTGATAGATACATATTTGTGTCTTTATTAGCCTCGACGATATATATTGTTGGTGCTTATTTTTATATTAATTTTAATATTTATCATGTGTTTACAGGTGCACGAATAAAATCAACTTCAGAGAATAAAGCGGCTAAAACTGGACTTCTTCACGAAAAAAGTAGGCTTTGGAATGAATGGATTTATTGGAGCTGGCCAAAGAAGTGAGATAGGACTCGAAAGAATTGGACCGATACACAGTGAGAAAGGATTTTTGGAGGAACGTAGTTCTTAAATTTGGAAAGTGACACATGGCAATCGGCCGGTTGGGAAGGATATCTTGGTGATGTAATTGGTCGTCAAAACTATAGTACATCGAGATATATATTCATTCCTAAATTTACAGGGAAGAAAAAAGGTCATTGACCTGGCACACATGAATAAAGTTCAAAGAAAGGAATTATTTTATTACCTTTGGTTAGTCATGTGAGTATCCAAGGCAAACTAATAATTAAAGAATGGAAAGTGGGGAATTGATTGATAGTCAACCATATATATCATTTCCTTAAACTTGAAGATCACGAGGTGGTGATGAAGGGTAAGAACTGATTTCGGAAAAATCTGATAATCAAAAGATGTTGGTGGTAAAGTGTTCGAAATATGATTTGGCACATTGCTATCAGATGCTTTTGGGTATAATTAACCAAGTGGCGCTCCGCTATTGGGTGATGATGTGGATTAGAAAATAAAAAGGGAAAACATATTCTTTTGGGAGCTATATATACGATCACATTTTGGAGGGAGTTCCGGATAGCCAAAAGCCGACACCACTGTTTTTATATTGTTTTGGTTTCGTTTTTGTAATGGAAAGCTAGCTCTCTCTATTGGGGCTAAGGAGGAAGCCAATAAATCGTGTAAGAAATTTAGTACTCTTTGAATAAATATTCTTTTCGAGCTTAAATGTTTTAATTAATCTCTCTTCTTATTTAGATTCATAGTAATTGTTTTGGGTAGTTTAGCTATCGATCTTTTATAAGCGAAGGAGATTATACCGTTTTGGTTTACAACATAAGTTGTTATTTTGTTTTAACTGTAATATTTTCCGAGACATGCAATTCGGTTCAAAACTGTCTTGAGTAGCGTTATGAGTATTTTTTTTAGAGAGGAGTGATTATTTTACATTATTGATTTGGTGGAATCCTAAACCCTAGGTTTCTTCTCACATTTGATCATCTTAGCAATTTTTCTATAGTATTTTCCTTAATTAATCTTAAAACCAAATCTATAAAAAAGTTCGAGTATCGAATCCTTTCTTACCACTTGTAAAACTACATCAGTAACCAAATCATCCTCATCAATGACGGTGACGCATGCTCCGACGGGATATCTCTGCACAATGAAAGAACAGAGTAACTATTGATCAATGAAAGCATACCGGTATAATTGGCCGGTTGTCAATCCGTCAAATATAATTTCACTTTCCCAATCAACTAGATATAAATATAGTATTCGATAAGAAAGAGTTCGTATCCACAGGGAGGCGTTTGTTGTTATAAACTTTCAGTTTCTAGAATAACCCAAGGTATGTTTGTTGTAATTAAGCAAATAAAAGTAATTAAAAGCAAAATAAGTAATTGGAATTATCAATAAGGAGAGAATATTGGTCAAGGGATAGTATCATTCACAAACATGTATTTTCATCAATGATTAGAATTGGTATTTAATCTCGTATTTATTAAAAGTCCTAGGATATCTTGATCGCAAGTATAACCCGTTAATTCCCTGTTTTCATCACAACCACATTAAAAGATGCATATGTGAATTCTTCGCCGAAAGCAACCTAAAGTGTAAAAGCACAATTAAGTTTAACTCCCTAAAAGCATTAAGATTTATGGAATAAGACTCATCAATGCAAACGAATGTGTAAAAGCACTAAACGTTTTAACAAAAGTTATGATTCACTTGTGACTAATAGGATATATCACTATAAGCACTAATCACAATTATGCTACTTAGAATCAGGGATAAACAACGTTTTCGTATTGAAAACCCTAATATAGCTCTAGAGATGAACACAAATTGGATTGATTAGGACTCAACCTAACAAGTTTTCAAATCTTATAACAATATTAATTGTGAATCACAAACAATAATTCTGAGACAAAACTAATTCATTGAATCAAAAGCATGTTGAGAAATCAACTTTTATCCCATAACCAATAAGATGTTTAGCTACTCATAGCTATGGAGTTCATCATCATCAATATTCAATAATAAAACAAGGAAGAAGAAGAACAAAACCAAACCCTAGAAGCGTAAACAAAAGTGGCTCTCTAAAACTCCAAGAAAAAGATATCTCATGTGTTGTAGAAAACCTTCCCTTTTATAGCTTTCTCCAACTTCTAAAATTAGGTCTAGTCTTCAAAGTCCATTAGGTGAGAGTCCACCAAGCCCACAAGAAGGAGAAACCCGTGTAGAAAATACGCCCCACAAACGGTCATAGGAAGTGCGGGATTGTGGCTAGGAAATCGGTAGGAAAATTGACCGGTGGAGAGGAAAAAGTCCGCCCGGTCACCGGTCAACGGGTTGGATCGGTCGGGGTCAACGGGTCGGATCGGGTCAAACCGGGTCAGCTCGGAGTCAGACCGAGTCACTGTCTGAGTATGGGCTGAGTTAGGACGAGTTAGCCCCAAGTCAGACTCAGCTGAGCTGAGTGACTTTGTCTTGAACCAGTTGCATTGGCCAGGGCTAAGTAGCACAATCATTGTGCTTCAGAGCCATGATGGCTGCCTTCCCTGAACTTCAAGACTACATCTACATCTACACAGCACCAACTCCATTGAAGTAGACAACAGTCACTGGCAAATCTTCCCTGAATTGCACCACCAGTTCTAAGTATCAACAGCAGCCACATCTCAGCCTTGCGGTGCCAATACCAGCGACAAACACCACCTGCAATGCAGCCTTCACTCCAGTCATCACCACAATTACCCATTAGCTCCATCTGCTTCAATAACAGCCCACTCTCATCCTTATACTTCATTCTATGACTCAAACCAGAGCTAACACCTGCGGTTTTCTGCGCAAATCACACAAACTAGCCAGCCTCAACCTCTGCTAATATCACCAAACAACACCAACAACCCCACTTTCCCTGCACAAGTACCTATTCCACCTGAATTGTGGCTTCCATTCAATGCTGCCTCAGCTTGTCACAAATCTCACCGCTTCACTCGCCTAACCGACCAACATTGTAGCTCCACCTGAGTACCAGATTTATCATTGCCATCACTAGTCTAGACTGCAGCTGTAATTCAGTATCTTAGAGCTTCACACCCCATTACACAGACTTTGCAATGCCATCTCTGAGCTCAGGCCAACCTAGCACCAGCTCCAATTCCATCTCAGGCCTAGTACCAGCTCAATCAATCCATGCTCAAAGCATCAGTTGCTACACAATCAGAGCTGCACCCATACCTGCAACCTGCCTGCACTCAACCACCACTGCATCAGGTGCTTGCAATACACAACAACACCATCATTACCTCAGTCAGGCTACTTGCACCTGCCATTAACTTTGGCTCAGCTCACACTAAACCATGGTAGGACACAACCCCTGCATCTGGTTAAATCACTTCATCATTCCATTGCCCTGAACCACTTTGCCTCCACAGGTAAACCACCTTCTGTAGTTCATTGCCTCCACCTGTAGCTGCTCCTTCCTGACACAGCACCACCACCAGCATTGCAGTGCCTTCCCTTGCCTGCAACTCAATAACTCAACTCTAGCAGAATCTCCATGTACTCCTGTCACAAAACATCACCTTCATGGCTTCAACAGACCCCAGGATCAGCATCACTCATTGATTCTCAGCCCTGTGTTGTTCTAGCACCACCTTACCCTGCAGCAGCACAACCACCACTTCCTTGAGCTCATAAGATATTGGGGTTTCAAATTCTTCCATCAACTCTCTCCTGAGCCAAACCACCAATCAGCTTCATCTCCAGAGTTCTTCATCCAAGCTTCCTTATCAGCTTCTCCACTGATAGCAACGTCAAATCGATCTCACCTCAGCCATCACAACAACAGCACCAACCACTTCCTTCAATTGAATATCGACCTTTCTGAGGCAACAGTGCTTAAACCAAATCACCAAAACCCCTTCCTGTTCTTCATATGAAACCATTACAGCGACCTTTATTCACTGAGTTCTCTTCCAACAGCAACATCGATTTCTCAGACCCATTCTCTTCATAGAAACTTGATTATCTAGCTTCAAAATTAAACCCAGTAACACCCATCTTAGATTCAACCAAAAACACAAACCCCTGAGTTCAATTTCTATCTTGATTCAACAACGAACATCCACTTTCTGATCTCATGGCCATTGCTCCGCTTTTCTTCCTTCACAGATCGAAACAGATCTTCTTTAACTGATTACCCCCATCGATCTCCTCATTTCTGGCCGCAGCGTTTCTTTCTCTCAACTTCATTTCAATTCTTCATCGTCTCAATTAGAGTTTCTCTCGATCCATGGCTGCACAGCAGCCTCTGAAGTTCAATCACACAGAAACCCTAGCGACCACCATACGTGTTAGAACTCGAATGATTGAGAAATGAATTCTCATCTGAATTCTATGCTGTGTAGGAAGTGAACTGGATATTGGCACCCAGTATGTATAAGGGCCACCTCCAATTACTTTGGCCTGTCGGTTCCAGGTAACCGACAGCCTAATTCTCTATCCAACTGTCAGTTTTAGACAACTAACAATTCATTCTTCCGCTCCCTCGCCGCGTTTCAGCCTGCTCCACATATAGCTCGCCTGTGAGATGACAATTTCACCCTTTGGCTCAATTTGGATAATTTCTTCTTCTTTTCCTCCGTGCGACTCCATTGCACATATAAAACTCAAAACAAGCGTAAAATACATAATTTACAAGAAAAAAATAGCAAAGAAAGCATAAACTCTATATAGTAAATACGGTGTATTCTACACCTATCGATTCCCCACACTTAGACTTTGCTAGTCCTCGAGCAAATCAAACAAAACAATAAAATACAACAACTCCGTGTCGTCGAGGCTACGGTCACTTTTAGCATAAATAACAAGCCTTTAAACCCCTAGGTGTCCCTAGTGGACGAGTTATAGTCTCGTGAGGGTTTACTAGAGATATACCCACAAAACCTATATTCCCAACTTACTAGTTCTCCGTAATGATAGTATCCAACGCGCTAAGAAGACATAGAGATTCTCGCACACTAGTCATAAGAAGTTAGACACATAAATGAACACAATCTCATTCTTAAAAGTTGAGAGAGAAGTAACCATCCCTTCTCGACTAAAATTCGGGTTCGGAGTGGTCAAAAGTCTCGACTCGCCTCACAAGAAAGGGTTTTATGATATTGCACTCAATAATAACTGACTTTTTATGGGTCACACATGTGTCCGGGGTTGGAATGAAGAGAGAATCCCGAGACACGTTGAATGGTAGGAAGGCAAAACCCTCCGAATGTTTTGAAAACCCACATCTTTTATATATTTTTGAAAACCCATTTTTTCGACGATCTCTTCAAAGGAAATCAAACCATTAAACGAAGGTGGAAATATGCTTACTTACCTGAATCCGTTCGGCGTGCGGCTAGCACCACTCTCAAAAGATCCATAGAAACGTCTTCGACTCTTCTATCGGTGTCTTCATCTTCGTCTTCGGTCTTCAACTCTTGATGATAACTCTCGAACTTCGTAGAATCTTGACAATATGATTCTTTCCTCAAATTTCTTGTCGCTTGAAACTTCATTATAGATATTCCTTCTTTCCATAGGCTTTATTGAAAGAATACAAAAATAAACTATACAAACCAATTTTTTTTTTTTTTTTTTTTTTTTTTTGAATAAGAACAAATATAAAAATAAAAATAAAACAAAAATAAAAACTATTAACAAACCTAAAAATTTTCTCTTGTCTCTTTTTTTTTTTAGTTTTCGATTTTTTTTTTTTTTTTTTTTTTTTTTTTTTTTGAGACAAGAGAAAGTAAAATACAAATAAAAATAAAATAACAATGTAAGTACAATGCCATGGTGTAAGTACTTTACCGCTTGAATCTTCACAACTTGTATGTCTTGATATCTTAAACTTCTCGAACTTTCATCCTTGATAATTTCTGCTCTTGTATTATAGTCTTCAACTTATAAAAATTCCCTTTGTTTTGTTGCTTTACTCAAATCGAAATCTGCCCATTCTTGTAGTGTTGCTTGTAAACCTCGAACGTATTCAACTTTCCTTCGAATTTGTGATGCTCCTCTTGTTGATGATGATGGTGTTTCTATGGACTGTTGGTGTAGAGAGAGATAAGGTGGATAGTGCTAATCTGCGAACAAGATCACAAGTGGTATGTAAGTTAGCAATTCGATGTCACCAACATGGTTGATAAAAATAGCACTCAAGAGATCAAAATAGTGCTTCTATGGTGGGAAATTGGACAAAGCTCACCATTCTCGCTTCCGGAATTTACGTACGGCGACACACACTCTAAAAGCACAATTTAGACAGGTACAAAGAATTGAAGGTTGGTGCCTCACATTATGTAACATGGGTAGTCTCCACTATAGGGGATCAACGTTCTAATACCGAATTCGATCTGCACCTTATTTGCACATGGCATGGTTAAATCCAACTTTAACTCTCATACAATTAAGAAACCCGATCATGTTCTCTCATCTCTAAGTTCAGTCACTATTGTGAGATTCTCGATGTAATCTTAGCGACATGTATACTATGTGACTCTAAATAACTACAAGTTGGAGTTTTCTTATTCACTAGTTCACAAAAAAGTTGAAAAATTACAAAAATGTACAACATAAACCACTCCCCCACACTTAAACTTTACATTGTCCTCAATGTAAATTGAATCGTCCAAAGTAAATCAAGGTGGGAAATCCTAACAAGAAATCAGCAAAAACAAAGTAAAAACAAAACAAGAAAAACTAAAAACAAGAAAAGAAATAAATACAAGATAAGAAATACTCATCCTTTGGGTTGCCTCCCAAGTAGCGCTTGGTTTAAAGTCGTCAGCCCGACTATCTCCTTGCTTTCTATGACTCCTCCAGAGGGAGCACATCCACAAAGTTAACTCCTTCCACCACTTCGGAAGTGAAGTTCTCATAATATGGTTTCAACAGGGTGCCCATTAACTTTAAGTTCTTTCCCCGTAGCTATACTACGAATTTCCCTTTGCACCATGAGAAAACACATTAGTAACAATAAAAGGTCCGATCCATCGTGACCTTAGTTTACCCGGAAATAATTGCAAGCGAGAATTAAACAAAAGCACTTTCTGCCCAATGCAAAATTGTTTCCTAGAAATCATGTTATCATGAAATGCTTTCGTCTTTTCTTTGTAAATCCGTGAGCTTTCAAATGCATCATTGCGAAGCTCCTCTAGCTCTTGGAGTTGTAACTTCCTTTGCTTTCCAGCCCCATCCACCTCCATGTTGCATTGCTTAATAGCCCAAAACGCCTTATGCTCAATTTCCACGGGTAAGTGACAAGGTTTACCATACACAAGCCTAAAAGGAGACATTCCAATAGGTGTTTTATATGCGGTTCTATACGCCCACAAAGCATCATTAAGTCGCATGCTCCAATCCTTCCTTGTCGGGTTCACCGTCTTTTCTAGAATTGATTTCACCTCACGGTTCGACACCTCGGCTTGTCCATTGGTTTGGGGATGATAAGGTGTTGCAATCTTATGCGACACATTGTACTTCGCCAACAAGCTTTGTAAAATCCTGTTTTTGAAGTGAGAACCCCCATCGCTAATTATGGCTCTTGGAATTCCAAACCTTGCAAAAATATTAGCTTGCACAAAATATGAAACCACTTTAGAATCATTAGTAGGGGTGGCTTTAGCTTCCACCCATTTCGAGACATAATCAACCGCAAGTAAGATATAAAAATTCCCATGGGAGTTGACAAAAGGCCCCATAAAATCAATACCCCATACATCAAAAACTTCAATAAATTGAATATAAGTTTGTGGCATTTGATTTCGGACACCTAGATTGCCGGTTCTTTGGCACCTATCACAAGTTGTACAAAATATATGTGCATCCTTAAACAAAGTTGGCCATATGTATTGGTTCCCTAACCTCTTAAGTTTGTCCCTCTCAGCACGAGACAAGTTCTTTGGGATTTGTTTAGAAACTAAGTAATTGACAATATCGGCATACCATGGTTCTCCAAGGGCAATCGAGAAAAGTTGCTCGTCCAGGGAAACTTTCACGCAATGGGGATAGTCTCCTTGTCCACAGCAAGTCGGCTCAAGTGATCCGATCATAACGGTGTTCTCAATTCCTTTCTTGTCTTTGATTTCAATATCAAACTCTTGCAAGAGTAAAATCCACCGTATAAGCCTCGGTTTCGCCTCTTTCTTTGTAAGCAAGTGTCTAAGTGCTGCATGATCAGAAAAGACAACAACTTTTGTACCAATTAGATAAGAGCGAAACTTTTCTAAAGCAAAAACAATGGCTAATAACTCCTTTTCAGTGGTTGTGTAGTTTTGTTGAGCCTCATTTAACGTTCTAGAAGCATAATAGATAGCATGAGGAAGCTTCCCACACGTTGCCCAAGCACCGCACCAACCGCATAATCACTAGCATCACACATGAGTTCAAACGGCTTACTCCAATCCGGTGGTTTAATGATAGGGCTGAAATCAAAAGTTCTTTCAAACGATTGAATGCCGCCATACATTTCTCATCAAAGTTAAAAACCACATCTTTTTGCAATAAGTTACATAGTGGTGATGCTATCTTGGAAAAGTCCTTGATGAACCTACGATCAAAACCTGCATGACCAAGAAAAGAACGTATCTCCCTCACCGTAGTGGGAGGGGTTAGAGCACGAATAAGGTCTATCTTAGATTTATCGACTTCCAAGCCTTTAGAAGATATTATATGGCCTAAAACTATGCCATGAGTTACCATGAAATGGCACTTCTCCCAATTTAGCACAAGATTTGTTTCAACACATCGTTCAAGGATTAGAGACAAATTGTTCAAGCAAAGGTCAAAAGAATCACCAAAGACACTAAAGTCATCCATGAACACTTCGATTATGTTTTCAACATATTCGAAAAGATACTTACCATACACCTTTGAAAGGTAGCGGAGCATTGCATAGGCCAAAAGGCATCCTTCTATAAGCAAAAGTACCGAAAGGACAAGTGAAAGTGGTTTTCTCTTGGTCCTGGGGTGCTATCACAATCTGATTATAACCTCGAATAGCCATCAAAGAAAGCAATAGTAAGAGTGTCAGCCCTAAACGTTCAAGCATTTGATCAATAAAAGGTAAAGGAAAGTGATCTTTTCTAGTGGTGGCATTCAATTTTCTATAATCAATACAAACCCTCCAACCGGTTTGCACACGAGTTGGGACAAGTTCATTCTTATCATTCTCCACCACCGTCACACCAGATTTCTTTGGTACGACTTGCACTGGGCTTACCCACTTGCTATCGGATATGGGGTAGATAACACCCACTTCCAAAAGCTTGAGTATCTCCTTTTTCACAACTTCCATCATGGGAGGATTCAAACGACGTTGCGCGTCCCTTTTAGGCTTTGCATCATCCTCCAAACGAATTTTGTGCATACAAACCACAGGGCTAATACCCTTGATATCGGCAATTGTCCATCCTATGGCCGTCTTGTACTTCCTTAGCACCCTTAGAAGTTTTTGCTCCTGTAAATCACTAAGCTTGTTAGAAACAATCACCGGTAACTCTTCATTATCACCCAAGTACAAGTACTTAAACCCTGAACCCTAACCTTCTAAAATGTCCCTTGGAACCACTTAGAGCCATGGCATGGTAGGTTTCGCCACAGTAATATTTGGAAGATACGTCACTTGAATAAACTCCCGAATATACGATGGCCCAAAAATCAGAATTTTTGAAAAATAGAGATTTTTCAAATTTTGAACTTGTAATAATCAGAGGTAAATTTAGTTAACCAAATCTCCGATTATTGAGTGGCTCAACAATCCAAACCTGCCAAAATCCTTAGGTTTTGGCATTTTGGAACGACCATAATCCTTGGTATTTCCGATTACTGTGCAGCTGTAATTCAGTATCTTAGAGCTTCACACCCCCATTACACAGACTTTGCAATGCCATCTCGAGCTCTCAGCCAACCTAGCACCGACTCAATTCCATCTCGGGACTAGTACCATTTCAATCAATCCATGCTCAAAGCATCAGTTGCTACACAATCAGAGCTGCACCCATACCTGCAACCTGCCTGCACTCAACCACCACTGCATCAGGTGCTTGCAATACACAACAACACCATCATTACCTCAGTCAGGCTACTTGCATCTGCCATTAACTTTGGCTCAGCTCACACTAAACCATGGTAGGACACAACCCCTGCATCTGGTTAAATCACTTCATCATTCCATTGCCCTGAACCACTTTGCCTCCACAGGTAAACCACCTTCTGTAGTTCATTGCCTCCACCTGTAGTTTGCTCCTTCCCCGACACAAAGACCACCACCCAGCATTGCAAAGTGCCTTCCCTTGCTCCGCAACTCAATAACTCAACTCTAGCAGCATCTCCATGTACTCCTGTCACAAAACATCACCTTCATGGCTTCAACAGACCCCAGGATCAGCATCACTCATTGATTCTCAGCCCTGTGTTGTTCTAGCACCACCTTACCCCTGCAGCAGCACAACCACCACTTCCTTGAGCTCATAAGATATTGGGGTTTCAAATTCTTCCATCAACTCTCTCCTGAGCCAAACCACCAATCAGCTTCATCTCCAGAGTTCTTCATCCAAGCTTCCTTATCAGCTTCTCCACTGATAGCAACGTCAAATCGATCTCACCTCAGCCATCACAACAACAGCACCAACCACTTCCTTCAATTGAATATCGACCTTTCTGAGGCAACAGTGCTTAAACCAAATCACCAAAACCCCTTCCTGTTCTTCATATGAAACCATTACAGCGACCTTTATTCACTGAGTTCTCTTCCAACAGCAACATCGATTTCTCAGACCCATTCTCTTCATAGAAACTTGATTATCTAGCTTCAAAATTAAACCCAGTAACACCCATCTTAGATTCAACCAAAAACACAAACCCCTGAGTTCATTTTCTATCTTGATTCAACAACGAACATCCACTTTCTGATCTCATGGCCATTGCTCCGCTTTTCTTCCTTCACATATCGAAACAGATCTTCTTTAACTGATTTCCCCCATCGATCTCCTCATTTCTCGCCGTGGCGTTTCTTTCTCTCAACTTCATTTCAATTCTTCATCGTCTCAATTAGAGTTTCTCTCGATCCATGGTCTGCACAAAGGCCTCCTCAAGTTCAATCACACGAAACCCTAGCGGCCACACTTACGTGTTAGAACTCGAATGATTGAGAAATGAATTCTCATCTCAATTCTATCTTGTGTAGGAAGTGAATCGGATATTGGCACAAGTATGTATAAGGGCCACCTCCAATTACTTTGGCTGTCGGTTCAGTGGTAACCGACAAACCTACTTCTCTATCCAATCGGTTTTAGACAACTAACAATTCATTCTTCCGCTCCCTCGCCGCGTTTCACCTGCTCCACATATAGCTACTTTGTGAGATGACAATTTCACCCTTTGGCTCAATTTGGATAATTTCTTCTTCTTTTCCTCCGTGCGACTCCATTGCACCTATAAAACTCAAAACAAGCGTAAAATACATAATTTACAAGAAAAAATAGCAAAGAAAGCATAAACTCTATATAGTAAATACGGTGTATTCTACACCTATCAATAATCTTTTTGACTCGGATGATCCGGTAGGCGGTTATCGCAAGAATTAGGCCTCACGCGCTTGACTCAAGAATGGCTGGATCGAGGATGTTTTATTATTTGAATCGAGCATGATGAAGAGATATTGACTCAACAAGAGGAAACCTTTGTTTCAAAACGGGAAAGACGACGGCTCCTTCAGGCATAAATATGGGAAACCCTAAAAAAAAAAGAAACAAAGGCCGAGTAAACAAAATGTGATTACATCACAGTGGGAAATCAGCCTCAAACAGAGTCTCTCACCAAAACCCTAATGAAAGGTAAAAAAAAGAAACACAAGAATGTAACGTTTTTCAAAGTTGGATGAGGGAGAGGCTTCTATTCGAGATACGCATGGAAAGAGGCAACCGGCCCGTCTCACGGTATCAACAATCCCCGGCCGATCCAAGCTAAGCGCGCCCGAGTCAAGTCGCGCCCAGAACCAAGCCGCACCAATCCAAGCCGCGCCCAAGCCAAGCGCGTCCAAGTTGCGTCGAGCCAAGAAGCAGCCAAACCTCTTCCAACGCCTCACCGATCCGATCGCTAGCCACGCAATACCTGCGGCTCCCATTCCAAGGTGACACATGACCAAACCGAGCTGACACCCTGCATCTTAACCAGCAATCGCATCTACTGTTTCACGGTCTGTCCGTGAGCAGCGCCAAGTAGAATTCATGCAAGGCCGCCAACATAAGGATCACAAATTCTCGGGACACTCTCTAAAAAGGTTAGACGAATTTTCCTAGCCATCTTTCATGACCAGCTGCTTCGATTTTGTCCTCGTTTGTCACCATCTTATGCTTACCTCGCAACAATGTGCCTATTCCGAGCTAAGCGGGGACTTAATGTTGATGGTGGTTTTTAGCTTAAGGATAAAATTGTAAAACCGTACATCCGGCATGGCGTCACTATTAACGCATTTATTGAAACAATCGGCGTAGTTACGTATAAATTACAGTGGTACCTTTCTTTTTATACATGTGTCATGTTCCACTGAGAACCCTTAGTATTAACTCGACATCACCTATGTATACACCTAACCCTAACTCTTTCACCGTGCCAATGACAAACCATACTAGCCACGTCTCTGCGCCAAGGTATTCCAACCATGCCAGACCACACCACCATGCCAATGGCAAACCATCCAGCCACGTCTCTGCGCCAAGGCATACCAACCATACCAGCCGCATCATCGTGCCAATGGCAAACCATGCCATCCACGTCTCTGCGCCAAGGCATGCCAACCATGCCAGCAGCACCACTGTGCCAATGGCAAACCATGCCAGCCACGTCTCTACGCCAAGGCATGCTAACCATGCCCGGCCCGCACCCGCGTGCCAATGGCAAACCATGCCAGCCATGTCTCTGCGCCAAGGCATGCCAACCATGCCAGCCGCACGGCCGTGCCAATGGCAAACCATGCCAGACCACGTATCTACGCCAAGGCATGCCAACCATGCCGGCCGCGCACGGTGTTCGCCAATGGCAAACCATGCCAGCCACGTCTCTGCGCAAAGGCATGCCAACCATGCCAGCCGCCTGGCCGTGCCAATGGCAAACCATGCCAGCCACGTCTTTGCGCCAAGACATTCCAACCATGCCAGCCACACTACCATGCCAATGACAAACCATGCCAGCCACGTCTGCTGCGTAAGGCATGCCAACCATGCCAGCCGCACCACCGTGCCAATGGCAAACCATGTGAACACGTCCTGCGCCAAGGCATGCCAACCATGCCAGCCGCACCACCGTGCCAATGACAAACCATTTCAGCCACGTCTCTGGCAAGGCATGCCAACCATGCCCGGTTTTGCACCATCGTGCAAGCGGCAAACCATGTCGGCCACGTCTCTCTAGCCAGGGTATGCCAACCATGCCAGCCAGCACCGCGTGCAATGGCAAACCATGCGGGCATCGTCTGCGCCAAGGCATGCCAACCATGCTGACCTGCGGCCGGCTAATGACAAACCATGCCAGCCCGTCTGCGCGCCATGGCATGCCAACCATGCCGGCCGCATGGCCGCGTGCCAATGACAAACCATGCGACCCGTCTCTACGCCAAGGAATGCCAACCATGCCGGCCGCCTTTGGCCGTTTAATAGAAAATCATGCCCGTACATCTCTGCGCCAAGGCATGCCAACCATGCGCCCGCACCACCGTACCAATAGCAAACCATGTCAGCCGCGTCTGCGCTGCTAAGGCATGCCAACCATGCCGGCCGCACCACCATGCCAATGGCAAACCATGCCAGCCACGTCTCTCGCGCCAAGGCATGCCAGCCGCACCACCGTTCAATGGCAAACCATGTCGCCCACGTCTGCGCCAAGGCATGCCAACCATGCCATCCGCACCACCGTGCCAATGGAAAACCATGCCGACCACGTCTCTGCGCCAAGGCATGCCAACAATGCCCGCCGCTCCACCGTGCCAATGGCAAACCATGCCACGGTGAAGGGTTGCAATAATCAACGGCTACCCTTCTCTTCGAGATACATGTCTCGACCATCCAAGTTCGCCACCTAACGCACGACAACTTGCAGCTCAAGGCCAAACACCAAGGTTTGCACCAAACCCTAGTTTTGGCCGCGCCTATACCATGTATGCCAGCCTCTCCTTCACGTCATTGGCTGCCAAACGAAGGGTTGTAATAATCAACGGCCACCCTTCCATCTAAGATGCAGATCTTAGCCGTCCAAAGTCACCAGCTGACGCATGGCAACCTGCGTCCCAAAGCCAAAACACACTGTTTGCACTTTAACCTTAATTTGGTCGCGCCTACTCTTTGACAAGGCCATGACTCAACGCTGGATACTAAAAACGAAGGGTTGCAATAATCAACGACTACCCTTCTCATTGAGATGCAGATCTCGACCACACAAGTTCGCCACCTGACGCATGGCAACTTGCGGCCCAAAGCCAAAACACATGGTTTGCACCTAAACCCTAATTTGGCCGCGCCTACTCTTTGACAAGTCCATGACTCAACGCTTGCTGCTAAAACGAAGGGTTGCAATAATCAATGGATACCCTTCTCTTTGAGATGCATATCTCGACCACACAAGTTCGCCACCTGACGCATGGAAACTTGCGTCCCGCAGCCAAAACACACGGTTTGCACCTAACCCTAATTTGGCCGCGCCTACTCTATGACAAAGCCATGCTCAATCTTGGCTGCTAAAACGAAGGGTTGAAATAATCAACGTCTACCATTCTCTTTGAGATGCGGATCTCGACCACACAAGTTCGCCACCTGACGCATGGCAACTTGTGGCCCAAAGCCAAAACACACGGTTTGCACCTAAACCCTAATTTGGCCGCGCCCACTCTATGGAAAAGCCATGCTCAACGTTGGATGCTAAAACGGAGGGTTTCAATAATCAACGACTATCCTTCCCTCTGAGATGCGGATCTCGACCGTTCAAGTTCGCCACCTAACTTACTGCCCAAAGCCAAAACATCACGGTTTGCATCTAAACCCCAAATTTGGCCGCGCCTATTCTTTGACAAATCCATGTCGACTCAACCATGGCCACTGGCATGCTACCATGTCATACGTAACACCTTGCTACACATTTTCCCATGAAAACACTCGAGACATCTAACACATGTCACAAACTGGGGGATGCTCATAAAGGGTATTGGTTTGGCGGTTTACAGTGTGCGGCGTACACTACGCCCGTTACATGAAAGTGTCATAAGAATGAGTCGGTTAGTAAATACAAGGAATAATGGTGAAACGCTCCTTTCATTATGGAACGTTAATTCCAGGCGTTACCCATTTATCACCTCCTTCTACTTTACTCAGCTGTTTCCATTTTCTACGAGACCAGAGTACGTTATGTTACGACTTGTATAAATAGGTCTTACCTATTTCCACCAAACAACAAGTTTTGGGTCAGGAGCATACAACTCTAGAAATCACTTGCTAGATTTCCCATCTGTTAGCTTTCACTTTTAGATACAAGTCAAACAACTACTCTTCCAGCGAGAATCAATTATTCTGGTCTCAACACTTTCTTCGCTTCCCTCCATAAAACCAACCCTTCTCCTTCACTTTGTGACCGAAGCAAGTCTGGAACGGCCATTTCTTGGTTTAGGCCGGATTTGTACAGATTTATCTCTCGAATCTAAAGTACTCCCTTGCAGTACATTGTTTAGGGTTTAGACTCAGTTTCTCACCCACTCACGCGAAATTACCGAAATCAGCAGAAACCGTTTTCACCCTCAAAAAAATACGTAAAACAGTTTCATAGATAGGAAGTTAGAGATGGAAGGCAGATTCTAGTTTGGTTTGATAAGTGGATAATATGGTTAAATAGTCCTCTAACACCTAGAGACACTTTTCATGAACCAGCTAGAATTGTGTATGTGTCAGACTTGATTTTAGAACAACCTAGAAGATGGAATGAGCAACTAATTTGGTCATTGTTTCCAGATGAGATTGCTGAATTAATTCTTCGAATGCATTTGGTTGAACATGGGATAGATAAGCTTATATGGGAACCCTAGTAGAACAGGGGAAATTTCAGTAAAATAAACTTACAAGGCACTAACATAATACAAGCATTATAATAGAGCAGGTGCACAAATCAATTGGAAAGGACTCTGGAAGTCAGAGGCACCTCATAAGGTTAAATTATTCTTCTGGAAGTGTCTCAGAAAAATAGTTTCCACAAGAGAAAAACTACACTCATATAACTAATCAATATAAAAAATATGTCATAGATGTTTTCAAGCAGCAGAAACCTTACAACATCTTCTCATTGAGTGTGATCATTCTAGGTCAGTATAGTTAGCCATGAACATTAATGTAGAGTCTTTACAAAGACAACAAATACAAGTCTGTGACTGGATTGCTAGTTGGTTCATTACAGACTTAAACTCAACTTTGAATAAAGAAGACAGACAAATCTGGATACTCACTCTCATGATCACTGCTTGGTCATTGTGCAAGAACATATGTCTAAAGGTTTTTGAAAATAGAAATCAGAACTTGCCTTATACAGTGCACTACTTTAACAATATGGTCAAGCAATGTACTTCATCAATTCAGCGTCCTAAAAACAATTTACATGAAGTTTGGTATCCACCAAAACCTAATTAGTTAAAAATTAATATGGATGCTTCTTTTGATAATAATACTCATTCCTTTGGTATTGGTTTGATCATCCATGACTCAACAGGGAACTGCAGCGGCATCAGAGGCAAATACATCAATGTAGGAATAGACCCAGAGTAAGTTGAATGCCTGCCATGAAATAAGCTATCATTTGGGCTAGGGATTGCGGCTTCAACAATGTCATCTTAGAAAGTGATTGTCAAAATATTATAAACTCTATCAGATATGCCAAACCTTCAATTTAATGGATGAACCAAGGTGTTGTAGATGAAATAAGGCTTATGTTATCTCTTGCTAGTTATATTTCAGTAAACCATGTTAAAAGATCGGCAAACAATGCCGCCCATGTAATAGCTAACTCTAGTAGATCTGATAGACAGTCTTTTGTTTATTTTGGCAACATCCCAGACAAATTTAGAACAGCAAGTCTGTCAACTTAAGTTATGTACAAATCTTAAGTTATGCATATAAATCAGCTGTTTCGTATCAAAAAAACATCAGTCCAAGACTCATATATATGTCTAAATAAAAAAAAAAGGCGCGTGTGTAGCCCTTATCTAAAAGTACATGGTAAATATCAAGATAGTGAAAGTAGGGGGTGTAAATAAACTAAAACCCTATCCCTTCCCACTCCGATCTCAAAACTAACACAAACAATACCTTTTGAGGTCCAGCAGCTGAAGGAGGAAACCCTAGTATGAAAATCAAGTTTTTGAGATCATCAATCTGCTCAACACCAGCAGTAGCAAGGATCCGATATGGAAGAAGCTAGTGTACGAGAAATTGCGTATAAGTTGTTACGAGAGACACGGGTAATTCAGCAGATTAAGAAGAAGAGGAAGAAAAGGAAAAAGAAGAAAATGCTTGGTTTATGTTGGATAATTGGTATTGGCAGACTCGAAAATAAAATACTGGTTTCATCTTATCTGTAGCTCTCATAGATGATCATCTTTTGGAAGGCAAGAGAAGAAATCAGTCGGACCAAATTGCACGTAATTATAGTAGTTTTCCGATCCAAAATTTATCTTATTTTTGGGTTGATGTCTTTTTTTTTTTTTTTTTTTTTCAAATTTCTTTGTGTTTATTAATTTTTTTTTCTCTCTGATTTGTTTTTTACAGTGTCAGATAAACAATGCCGTCTGTTGATCTAGGATCTAATTCAAGGTAATTAACTTTCATAGAACTTCAAGATTTTTCTGACCCTCAAATTTGGTTTTGAAATAATCTCTTTGAACTTTTCAGATCAATTTCCGAACAACGAAACTGTCACCAGCAGAGGCATAGGCAGTAAGAAAGTCTGCAGCAGTTTGCAAGAGGAAGACGTTGGAGAAACATTTGTGCGTTGCCACATTTGACGTTTGTAAGTAAACTCATCAATCATCCGATTCTTGTAATTTTTCATATTAGAATAGATTGAATCATCTATTTCCATTGTAAATTTTCTTGGGGTTGTAATCATTTTGAGATTTGATTAAAATTATCTAGTTTCTAATTGAAATTAGGTAGTCTTCTTTCACTAAAGATTCAGTTCCTGCCATACGATTAAGTTGTCTTTCCATTTCGTGTTCTTATGATTTTTCATCTGGATCTTCTCACCAAAAAAATGGAAAGTGAAAGGCTCAGAGAATTCGCCAGAACTATTACCCATCTCAGATAACTGATGCTTCTTCTGTGCAATTTTGAACAGGAAGATTTTTAACGTACACCTACTGGGATAAGCAAGCTCAGGTAAATAAGAAATGCCGTGCGGGTGAACATACTCAGCATAACCTGCAATTTCGATCGGATAATTATCATGGAATGGACATTTCTCTTGTTTTGCGCGCGACATAATTTTATCGCGTGACTTATGCACTGGATGACACAAGTTTATTGTTTCATCTATTTCAGGATTTTTTCGCACTAGATGAACGTTATAAAAAAGCTACCTTGTCTATTACGCTGTGGAATATATGGGAACAGGAAAACTAATTGGAAAAGGCGTCGTCACTGTACTCTCCATTGAAGAAGAAAAAAGTGACCTTGTGTTGCAGACAAACCCAAAGCGTAACCGAAATGGAGTTGAAGGATCTTGTAAAATTTTGGACTACTGAAGAGCATCAGGTGAATTGATAACTCTGTTATGTTCAATTAGTAATTTTCTTCTTTACATTCATGTCTAATTTATGCTGACTTGTGTATTCATAAGGTACTTTTTGATCGCAATGTCAAGAGCAGAAGCCATCAAGAAGGCACACACACAATGGGGAAACTTTTCTCGATACAAATCTGAAATGGTACATACATACATACGTGTCACTTGCATTCCTGCATCTTGAAAGCTCTTCGAGGTTGTGATTTAATCTTTGATTTGACTACTCATGGTTGAAATATTTCACATATGGGAACACCGTGTGCTAGCAGACATTGAATAGTGCTATCCCATGTTTTACGGCAACAAAAATGTATGCAACTTCTGTTCTTTCACGTTACTTGCATGTACTGCCCACTCGGTCTAGTAGTTTGCTTGTGTTATGTGTGATAGTAATTATTAACCAAGACAATTGACATGAATCCAGGCCAAAATCAGCTGCTATATCTTGTGGTTTGCTTGTGTAATTTGAAAATATGGTACAACTGAAACGTATGTTAAGATATGTTAAATATGTGAGTACCAACGAAATTGAGGTGGTTAATGTACATGGATTAGCAGTCTTGTGTGGGGAAATTTTCTGTTACCAAACCATGAAACTCCAATTATCTTCAGCACCTGACATTTAAGACAGTACAGGTTGTCTGATGATATACTTGGCTTGGTTGGGTCAACCTCATATACGTGTCCAACCTTGTTTGAGAAGTCATTGGTTAACTATTTTGGATTGAATTGCACTATCTATAATCCAAGTTTGTGCATAGTTTTTTTTTTATCAATAATGGCATTGCTCTTTGGTTATATTATAATTCCTAATTTTTATTAACTGCCTTTGACCTAACCAATAGATGGTTGGCAAGTCTTTGGCTCCAATCCGATTTGAAGAGCAGGAAAATGGTCTTGTGATCCAGATGATAGAGGTGTGTGATGTATATTTGAAGTTTATGATGAATTTTAGACATGCAAAAGCTACATACCGAATCTTCATATGATAGGCGAGTAACTGATGTGATAAACAATGAGTTGAACTAAAAATTTTCTTAATGAGAGGCAAATTTTGTAGGTCTTCAGACATCTACTGATGCCCAGGCATTTCACAAATATCTGCGAAGATACCGGAGTTTCAAACAAAAACAGAACTTTAGTGGTCCAGTATTCTACAAGCAAGGCATCAAATATGGTGGCGGTTACATTAAGCTTTCTTTTCAGTTATGTCAATCTGAAGAAATTTGGTGGTGATACTCCTTACAGCCTTACAGGTCTGTCTACATTTTCTCAACTGTTATGTTTTCTGTTGCGTGTGAAATGTCATACTTTATAAATTTATAGCATCCCTGAGTTGACATGGATAACTTATTTTGTTGAGTTGTAATGTGGGTCTAGTAGACCCTATCAACTGGATCATCACGGGATTGATGAAAGGGTCACATGATCTTAAACAGTTTGTGGGATAGTGGAGTTGATTAGTTAAGGTGCGGCAACCACATGTCCTGTTCTCTCACTGAAATAAGAATGTAAACAAAATTGTACGCCAAGGTAACCGTTTGCAGCAAGAATGCTTCCAGACTTTGCTGTTGCACGTTGCACGAATCAGTTTCCTTTTCTGTAATGCTAATTGGTTCTATAATCTTATTTTTGTTTTGAAACCCCGCATCCATCTGTGGTGCTAATTGGTTCTATAATCATATTTTTGTTTTAGAACCCCACATCCAAAACCTGTAACTGTAAACAAATCAGTTTCCTTTTCTGTGGTGCTAATTATTTATATATTGCTTTCATATTTTTGTTTTAGAATCTTGCATCCAAAACCTGTAATTTGCTGATTTTAGCAGCCCTACTGAGTGCTGAGTATTTTATGCTCAGCTAGGCTGGTTCTCCCTCAAATACTTGACCACTTGTTCCTATGCCTTCAACTGTTGTCGTGTAATTGCCGAAGTATCTCTGTTGTGGTTCTTATTAGTTCTATGGATTTTTAACTGGTGTTTTATACTCTAGTATCTAGTTTTCTGAAACATCCGCTCGGCATATGACTTGAATGTATACTGTATTTAGGTGTGTGCTATTTTCCACTAACTAGATTAGACATATAGAATGTTCATGCCAGAAGCATTGGATACTTTTGTGTTCTCTTTCTTATCTACATAATTTGATCCATCTATGTTTGTGGCTGTTTACAATGTATAAATTGCTGGCAAATTCAACTGTTTTTGGAATCATATTCTAACACATGCTCCATATAATTCAATTGCAGTTCTGATTGTTGGATGTTTGGGGAGGATAAATGTTGTGCTCTTGGTGCTATAAAAGACTTGTGCCGAAACTTATCTTTGAAGAACATTTCTGTTGCTTTTGCTCTCCATGAACAAACAGATAACCACTGCCAGAGTGCGTGGTAGTTGTCTGATATACAAAACTAAGAAAATTTGGATTATCTTAAGAAATTATGTATGTGCAAAATATTTACAGGAGGCAATTGTAGCACTAGACATAGCAGTAAAAGAAAAATCAGGCAGGACGGAAAGCCTTGACCAATGGAAAATATAGGAGAGAATGGAGGAAGGTCTCACTCATGACCAGTATGCCCAAACTTGGGCGGCAAAGAGCATTGTAAGAACATATGATTAACATCAGGTTACACTTCTACGAATTACTCCCTCCGTCCCTAATTAGATGAGCTACTTGGTTTTTAGTTTTGTCCACAAATAGATGAGCTATTTCACTAACCAAGAGGATATTTCTAAAACTACCCTTTTAATTGATTATTTTTTCTATAAGAAATATGTATAATTTGATAGTCATGTTTATATTCGTTACGTAGGTGTTTTAAAATGATTTTCAACGGTATAAAGTTTATAAAAAACCGTGGTATAGTTTAAGAGATAAATCGTTTCTAAATTTTACTAATTATTGCCCATAAGGGTATACTTGTAAAAAATACTTAAATATACTCCACTTTCCTCATTGCCTTAAAATTTGTGCAAACTACAAGTAGCTCATCTAATTAGGGACGGAGGGAGTACATAATAGAATTACCAAACTTGGTAGTTGTAATTCAAAATTTCACATCTGCCATAGTAGAAATCTCCCCTCTTGTAAACCAAATTTTTCCCAAAATCGTTAACACGAGTATAATCCAAGATTCATGTCTAAATCCAATTCGGTCGGAAGAGGTGAGAGATGCGAGCAGCCCTTATCTGATAATACATGTTAAATATCCAAAAAGAGTAAGTGAAAGTTGGGGTGTAAGGCCTCTTCCTATGCACATGCCAAAACATGGTATTTGGCATATATGCACCCACTATGGATATGCCAAACTGCCAAACTCATATGCCAATATGTTATTTCTGGCATATAGGCATACGCGATGAGTTTCCGGCGAGCGATAGAGTTTTCGTCGCTCGATGGTCAAATGATCGTTCGATGGTCATTCGGTCGGCAATGACTTGACTTGATAATCGCTCACTGAGATCTTCATCCAACGGCTAATATTTCCCCCTCTATAAATACCTAATTTTAATCTCATTTCAACTCACACCAGAATTTCTTAATCTCTTGAGAATTTCTTAATCTCTTGAGAATTTCTCAATCTCTCTATATTTCTTAATCTCCAATTCTTTTCATCACTCTTCCAGTTCCTTAGAGAGAGCATGGCTGATAATATGAATCCTACAGTGCATGGCAAACCACCGTATTATCCAAAATCGAAGAGCCGCTTGTCGTGCAATTGTAGACAAAGTGAAACTAGGAGAAGTCAAATTAGGAGATGTCAGTGAGGAGAAACCTAAAATTCAAAGCTCAGAAGATGAATGTATTTGCAAGAATTATATTGATTTGACAATGGATTTTTTTTTAAATTTCAAGAACAAACAATGAACCTACGCGGTCGTGTGGAATATCTTAGCATCTACTGCAAAAATTCCATTTTGAAAGTTGTTTGAGGTTTTAAGATATTTGCCCCAATATTGTCCAACATTTGTGTTGTAATTTCAATATTTGTAATTAATATTAATTTTGTGTTTTAAGTTTAAATATTTGTAATACTTTAATGTTTAAGAATATAATTAATTTTAATTTTCAACAATATTAAGTCAAATTTTCAAATTCATTAAACTTCACAAAATTAAAAACTTCAATATAATTAAAATAGTCATTTTACAAGACATAAAACTAGACAATAATTGTAAAGACTCTAAAAAATTTTTTTGGAACAATGTTCTTCATCTTGTTCATCTTCTTCATTTCACTAAACTTCCAATCAATGCGCTCATGAACGGAGTCTCCTTTTGTTTATCTTCTTCTTTGGCTTCAAATTTGTTTTGCCTTGATTTTCCCTTGCCTTTAACCTTTCTTGGCCTTCTCTTGGTTCGCGGTTTTTGACTTGGTTGATATCCAAAACTTGGAGACTTCTTTGCTTCTTACTTATTTCTTTGAATCTATCACATATCTTCTCAACGGCACCTTCAAGTACTACTCCGGAAAAATCAAGTTGTGTTGCCGAATCAAGTTGGGTTAATTGTGCCATTTGGATCAAATAGAAGAAATAAATTAGATTGAGAAAAGAGAATAATAGATTGAGAAGAAGAGAAATTTTTGTGTAAAAAATTTGAGGTAAAAGTGTTGAGTTTGAAAGTTACCTATTTATAGCGATGAAGAAATAGCCGTTATCGCTAGAGTCTTTATCGGCGCGATATTGTCAATATCGCCGCTAGGATTCGATCGCTCGCCGGTTTCCCCATAGTATAAATGGTTTGGCATGCCACCTGGCATGCCAAACACCATTTTTTTGGCATGTGCATAGGAAGAGGCCTAAATAACCCAAAACCCCTATTATCATTCCAAATCGAAACTCAAAATCTATTGACACAACCAAAATACCATTCTGAGGTCCAGCAGAAGGTGAAAACTTTTTTTTTTTGATCGATAGCAGAAGGTGAAAACTGAAAACCCTAGAAAGAAATTCAGATCACAAACCTGCATCAACACTAGTGATATGGAAGGAGGTGTAAGAGAAATTGTTAATTATAAGTTGTTGCTACTAAAGACACGGGTGATTCAGCAGATCAAGAAGAAGATGAAGAAGAAAAGCAGGAAGAACAAAACGCATAATTTATGTTGGATAGTTGGTACGGGCGGAAACGGAATCGGAAATGGCAGGAGGCAATAGTCAGAAAAAGAAACGCAAAGAAAATTACGTTTTCTTTCTACTAGGTAACTCTCTTAGAAGAACGAATCAAGAAGCAGTGAACTCATTTTATCTGTTTACTGATATTTAGAATTCTTAAAATCTTTTTATTGATCTATTCATTTTTTTGTTGATGAGGGTGTTTATGATATGTTAAGAAATTGATAAATCTGAATAATTGAAAGCATTAGCTGATGCAGTGTTATTTATTTGAGTGTGTACTGTGTAGTAAGGTTTTTTCTTTAATTAGATCTTAAATAGTTATTAAGTTATGGGCAGTTTTGATCCTTTCTTTTAAATGTAGAACTGCAAATTGTTAGTTGGTTTGGGAGATACATTAGGTGAAACTTTGATGATAATGATAATTATAAATGATGTAGGTGAAATCGGATTTAACTATTTTCATAAATCCTTAAATTAACAAACTCTACTGAGAATTAGTTTATACCTCGTTGTCCTGTAGCCAAAACTATACTACTTCCACAACAGGGATGGACATCAGTAGAAAGCTATTGTATGGGTACAGGAGGAAATGCCGCTTTGAGGTTCTGAGTGAGCCGAATCAGGTGAACACACTCAGCATAAAGCTATTGGGCAGTTATGTATTCTTTTTGAGATTTGTGTTGATTTGTGTGGTTTTTAATTGAAATTAGGTAAGCTTCTTCAGTGAAGAAACAGTTCCTCCCCATTCCCGATGAACTGATACCTCTTCTTGTGCAACCTAAGGAGGGGAAACAATTGTTCTGCATTCCAATTAAATGTCGTAAAAAGGTTCTGAGACAGGATCATCACTACACCCATTTGGATAAACAAGCTTGGGAGAACAAGAAATGGCTGTGGGCCGAACTTCAGGTGCACATACTCAGCATAACCTGCAATTTTATCCTTCTTTCGATCGCTGGCATGTGCTTTACCATAGAACTATTGGATAAGTTATCTTGGAATAGCCAATTCTTTATTATGTTTGCTTGTTTTTCGTGCCATATGACTCGTTTGTGTGACTTTTGCACTGGATGAAGAGTTTATTGTTTTCATCTATTTTGGTGTTAGATGAAAGTTGTAAAATAGCTACCTTGTTTATTGCCCTGTGGAGTATATAGGAACATGAAAACTTAATGGAAAAGAAATCACTATACGCCCCACGAAACAAATGAAATGTGCCTGTAGATAAACTCAATGTGTAAAATGGCAGGGAGTGCAAGGATCTTGTGAAATTTTGGACTACTTAACATCAGGTAAATTCATAACTCTGTTTTGTTCATTTAGTAATTTTCTTCTTTACATTCGTGTCCAATTTATTCTGACCTGTGTATTCATAATCTACTTTCTGACTATCAAAAGAAGAAGCCATCAAAAGGCCAAGCACACAATGGGGCGGAAAACTTTTCTCGATGCAAATCTGAAACAGTACGTACATACATACGTCTCACTTTGCACTCCTGCAACATGAAAGCTATTCGAGGTTTATTATTTGGTCTTAGATTTGAATGGCTGAAATATTTCTCATGCTTGTCTGTCTATAACATTACAAAACCTTGTCAAGAATGGGTATGCTATTAGACATTGGATGGTGCTGCACCATATTTTACGACTAAAAAAACTTACATAACTTTCATTCCTTCACATTAACTTGCATATATAGTACTGCCTACTCAATCTAGTTGTTCGCTTGCGTAATCATGTGGTATTAAATATGGACTATGGCACTTGACATGATCAGGCCAAATCAGCTGCTACATCTAGTAATTTGCTTGTGTAATTTGAAAATATGGTACAACTGTTAAGAAACGTTAAATGTGTGGATGTCTATGAAATTGGGTTGGTTAATATACATGGATTAGTTGTCTTGTATGGGAATCTTTTCTGTTACCAAACCATGAAACTCCAATTATGTTCAGCACCTGATATTTAATATAGTAGACGTTCTCTGATTACTGCAGACTTGGCCAGGTCGGGTGAACTCGTATATGTGTCCAACCCGTCTCATAAGTCGTTGGTTACCATTTTGGATTGAATTTCACTATCTATAATTCAAATTTGTGTATTGGTTTTTATCAGTGATGGTATTGCTCTTTGGTTATAACTCCTAATTTTTATTGATATGTAATTGCCTTTGACCTATCCAATAGATGGCTGTGCAAGTCGTTGGGTCAAATCCGATTTGAAGAGCTGGAAAATGATCTGGTGATCATGACGATAGAGGTATGTGTTGTATATTTGGTTGAAAAACAAGTCAAACTTATATTGATTTAGTGAATCCTCATTTGATAGGCGAGCAACTGATGGTATACCATGAGTTGAACTTTCAAGTTTCTTAATGAGATAAATTTTTTGCAGGTCTTCAGACATCTATTGACCCCAGGCATTTCACAAAGATACCAGAGTTTCAAACAAACAACAGAACTTTGGTGGTCCAGTGTTCTATATACTTGGAGCAAGGCTTCAAACGTGGTGGTGATACTTCTTACAGGTCTGTGTACGATTCTGGGCTGTTGCATTCTCGGTTTTGTGAAATGTCATACTTTATAAATTTATAGTTGAGTTGTAATGTGGGTCTAGTAGACCCTATCAACTGGATCATCACAGGATTGATGAAAGGCTCACATGGTCTTAAACAGTCTAGTGGAGTTGATTTGTTAAGGTCCAGCAACCGCATGTCCTGTTCTCTCACTGATTTTTTTTTTTTTTTTTTTTGAAAAATGGATTCTTCAATTGATGTTAACAAAATCTCTCACTGAAATGAGGGTAAACAAAATCACATGATAAGGCAACTATCTGCACCAAGTTTGTCTCCGGTCTTTACTGTGGCATGTTGCACAAGGAATTATAGAAAATCTAATTAGTTTGGTTTTCATAATTGAAAAGTGAACAATGAAGCAACTTGTCTAGAAGTGGTTTTCCATACCTGGGATGTCTTTTCACTTTCCCATGATCGTACTCATTATGTTTTAGGGTAGCTGTTCTAATTAACTCTTTTTTTCTGAAGTTTGATGTTCAGGTCAGATATATGTGGTTCACAGACGAAAAAGTTCCCAGTTATACTACCAAGAAGGATCTATAGTGTGAAACAGAAAAGTTCACTCAATTTTATACATTTAAACTCAGGCCTGATGCTAGTCACAGTGCTTGGATGATAATCGAGAAAGAGAATCTGGAATCATGCTCACAGATTGGCATATACTTCCTCATCCTCATAGGGATTTTTCCGTATCTCTGTTTCCACTGGCCACTTCTAAGGTTGTAGTAAATAAAGCTCCAAGCAGGATCTTACTGGGTTCTGCCCTCTTCGATGCAGAAGTAAAAGCTCTCCTTGCTGCATTGCAGTTGGTTACAAAAGGCAACACATTTTTTTGTTTTTCGTTAAATAATATTTTGCAGAATTCGGGTTCATGTTGTGATACAGTTGAACAAGAAGGGCTATGTAATATGGGTTTGTCTAGCCGGCGTACAATATGGTATAGGCCTCGGCCTCGACAGTTCCAGAATTCCTGGTTGTCATGAATTTTTGTCTAGTTTAAGTTTGGGTTATCAGAACGTGAATTTACTCACTTAACTGCAAATTAACGTTGGAAAGTCATTTCTTGATTCAATTTTTGAGACGGTTCTAGTTTTTGAAACTCAATATCTTTCATATCCACCCCAACACAGTGGGTCATAAGCTGCCCTTATCCACTTGGTCACATGGTTAATATAAACAGTAAGCCTTAACCCGTATAAAAAGGAAGAAATTGTCTCTCTCTAAAATCAACCAGAGAGTATGAAATGAGTAGTAGATCAGAGTCATTGGTAGATCGAAGTAGTTGAACAAGATCAGAGTTACTGGTAGACAGACTTTCTTATTTTCTAAAGAATCAGAAGATCAGAAAAAAAAAAAAAAAAAAAAAAAAGGTCATCTTCAATCTTGACATGAGGGGACTCGGAAAAGTTGAATGCCCTCGTAAAGATTGGCTGAAAGATGGTTTGACGTGATGGGTTGATCCATCTCTGTTTGGAAGCTTGGCAACTAGGTAAACACTTGCACCATTTATGTTTACAGTATTTTATTATGTGTTATTGTAGTTTGTCCAATTATTTTTTGATAGTTCGACCTCTTGAATGAGGGCAGTTTGTCCAATTCTTGTTTGTAGGAAATACCAATAGGTCATAGGAATAATATATTAGGATGAGTTTGGTCCAGTTGACTTAGTCAACTATCTGTTTGGTCATTTTTGAAAATATAAATTATAGTTTGGTTCTAGAAATTATAGTTTGGTCCTAGGGTGATGTCATGGATGATGTGGTTGTCATCATGTAGTGGGAGAAATACCTTTTGGGACCACATATATACAAAAAATCAATAAAAAATATCTCATTATCAGATTTACTTTCTATCTCCTCTCTATTTTCAGATCTAGTTTCTTTCCTCTCCATATTTTTTTCCTGCAGCTGCAAGAAACGATGAAGATTTGAGTTTTTTTCTAGGATTTTTGATTTGTAGAGAGATGATGAGGACGATTTGCAGACATGATAGAGACGATGAATCATATAAAGATTATGAATACGACGACGATGAAGATGCTACTTTTTGATTTTTTTGCTACTGTTTTGATGTTTTCTATGGTGTTGAAGACCAAGATGATGATCTTTTGTTTGCTGCTCGTGTTGAAGATCTCGATTGTTGATGTTTTTCGTGTTGATGATGATTTATATATGTTTGTTGCTCGTGTTGAAGATCTTGATTTTTTCGCTCGTGTTAAAGATGAAGATCTGTTCTTGTTGAAGATGATGATGTTTTGTTCGCCGTTGAAGACGCATTTAAGATGATGATCTTCTTTGCAGTTCATTTCTGGAATGAACTCTGATTTTTATGGGTTTTTATCAGGAATTCATTTCTGGAATGAACTCCGATATATATAAGTTTTTATCAGGAGTTCATTTCTGGAATGAACTCTGGTTTATATGTTTTCTGAAAATTAAGTAGAAATTAACAGGAGTTCATTTTTACGAATGAACTGTTACAAAAAATAAGTAGAAATTAACACGGAAGGGTACTTTAGTCCTTTTAATATTTTTAAATAATTATGAACCAAATGGAAAAGGTGATTTCTGAAAGGACTAAATAGACATGAAACTACCTAAAAAGGGATCAAACGATATTTTTTCCGTCTTGTTTTGCTAATTATCTTTTCGCACCATTTGTCAATTTCATGAGTATTTTGTTAGTTCTTTTGGTTTAAAAAATAGAAGTTACACGCTCTTCTTAGTAGGATAAATTAAAATAAAAAGTACAGAACTCTAGAATCGCTTATCCAAGATTCCAAATACATAGATGATCTGTTAGTCTTATCCATCCCCATATCCTCTTTTAAGTATCACAGGAGCATTATTTAAGATTAATGTTCGTCGTTGTTTGTAGCTATCACATGCTACATCTTATGAATTTTATGACCATAATATGTTTTACGCAAATTATATATGTTAGTTGAAGTCCCTAGAAAAACAGACTGTTCGTTGGAATCGAATCACATGAGTAAAAATTCAGAATACACCATCAATCAATACTTTAAATAAAAAATAGCAAATTTAGTAAGTGAAAAATGCTAGAATCCCCCTACTATATGGGTTCAACATTTACAAGCCCCACAAAATGGATCTTCCACCCTCAACTCCATACTTTCAAATTTTCATATTTCTAGGCCTAGAACTTTTATTTTTGGGGCCAGTTTTTAAAAATTCCCGGATTGCTGACGTCATCAATATTTTTAATAAATCAGAAAATACCCAAAATAACCTCCAGTATTTATAGACTATTTATACCTAACAATTCGTTAGACGTTTTATACCTAACAGAAACCGAAAATCAAATCAAATTTTTTTTTCTAACTCTCTCTTCTTTCTGCTCTCGTTCAGAAACAACATTGGAGATTTTTAGTGGGACGAATCTTTTCATTGAAGTTAGTTTGATAGTGAAGAAAACGAGAAGAAAAACAACAATTCGTTAATTTCCTCTCAATTTTGTTCATCTTAATTCACCGGTTTTCAGATCTGACGAGTTTCAAGATGCATTGATGAACGGCAAATAGGTTTGTTTTGTTTTATCTTTTTGTTTCTATCAAATACGTTTGATTCAATAGTTTTTGAACGATTTTTTGTTTTCGATCTTCTACTGATTTCCGTTTTTTTAATTTTTTTTAATCTGAGAAGAGGTTGAAGACAGGTTGGAATAGAGGAAGCTCAAATATAGGTACGAATCTGATGTTGGTTGAGCTTATTGATTTGATTTTTCTTAATTTTTCTTAATTTTTTTTTTCATATTTTATTATTTTTATCTTACTGATTTTTGGATTTCGATTTGATTATTAGAAGATGAAGTATAACCAACATTTGTTTCTGAAGAAGAAGAGAAACAATCTAGGTATGAATTTTGTTGTTTGTTTGATTTCAATTTTGTTTTCAATTTTTTCAATTTTGCATGTCCGATCTGGGAATATAGTTAGCATTTGTTGAGAATTTGTTGTTGATATTGAGAAGACGATGATGGAACAACATTGTTTCAGAAGATCAACTACAATTTTAGGTAGAGATGCTGTTTTTTTTTTGAAATGTGTAATTTAAGGTTACACAGTAGAATGTGTAACTTGAAGTTACACATATATGTCCTGTAGCTTGTGTATTTGTAAATAGTTATAGCAGTTGCATCTTTTAAGACACATTGTATCTCTTGTTTTCCTTTTTGTTGAGTATGTTGATTGCTCCTTTGACTTTTAGCTTGTCGCATAGAATATACTTCTCACGAGGGGCAACGCCTTGGGAGTGAATTGCGTTCGTTTAAAATTTTCATATTGTTATTGTGTGTTTGTTATTGGTGGACCTCGAACACGAGACTTGCATCTAT
Organism: Papaver armeniacum; assembly: GCA_023531295.1. Taxonomy (NCBI): domain Eukaryota; kingdom Viridiplantae; phylum Streptophyta; class Magnoliopsida; order Ranunculales; family Papaveraceae; genus Papaver; species Papaver armeniacum. Next base: position 703,968 of record JAJJWW010004943.1, read on the forward strand.
CAAAGGTTTGGTTTCTTATGCTTTTTCTTCTCTCTGTATGTTCTTTTTTTTAGAATGTGTATATCCACCTTTACATTAGATATATGCATGTGTAAATACTAGTTAGACATCTATTTTTCAAGTGTAACTTAAAGATACACATCCTGTACATGCACCTGTAGCTAGCTAATTTTGAATGTTTTATGATTTGTATGTGCAACTAACTAATATTTGATTTGTTTTTGTTTTCTTCCAGGTGGCGCGTATATGGTTTTCCTTGTGCTCATGCTCTTGCAGCCATACAGAAGATTAAACGTGAGGCTATTGATTTCATTTCATCGTATTTTACAAGCGACTATTTTAGGAAGACTTATATGCATGCCATACAATGTAGATTCCCAACTACAACAGGCCTGTTGAATATCATCCAGACGACACCGTCAACCCTCCTACCATGAAGAAGCAACCAGGTAGACCACCAGGGAAAAGGATTATAAGTAAACGTGAGAAGAAGGTGAAGAGGAAAGTTCATTGCAGCAATTGCAAGGAAACAGGTCACAACAAGGCAGGTTGCAGGAATCCTCGGAAGTTGAGCCTGCCAAAGTTCATTTTTGCAAGTAATGATTTGATGTGTGGATAGTTATTTGTCTTGGATTGTTTGTTTTTTAGTTTTCTTCATTTTGGTTCGCATGGACCAAACGTTTTTATTTTTCTGCAACGTTGATTATGTACAAGGATCTATTCATTCAGATTTTATATTTTGTCAGTTAACAGTTGAAATGCATTTTATTCTATTTTTGATTTATTGTGTATTTCTGATCAGTGGTCAAAATGCTTGTGTAACCACGATCGATGTGTAACTTGAAGTTACAATCACTTTGTGAATGCATGTGTAACATTAGCTTACACATGATAAATCTTTGGTGTATCTTTATTTTATTTTGATTTATTGGGCAAGTCCGATCAATGACTTGTGTAACTTCAGTCTACACTCAAATATATGGATGTGTAACCAGAAGTTACACTGCTGTGAATGCATGTGTAATATTAGGTTACACATGATAAATGCATATGTAAACTCAGGTTACACCTAAAGCATCAAGTTAAGATGTGTAGTTACTTAACCTGTACACACAGCAGTAAAAGTTCTAACAAGATAAAGTTTTTAATTCAAAGAATTTCAATCCAAAAATATTTTCAAAACCAAGAACGCAAAAATCTACTAATCGATGAAATTTAAGAGTTTCTAACAACATATTTTCCAAGTCTAAATTGAAAATGCATATTTCTTGGCTTGAAGAAGGTGTTCACCTCCGAGTTCCTTAACGTTTGATGAGTTCATGTAGGACCAAGCATTAAAGCTCTTCAACTCATACTCAAGAGTCCGAAGTGTGTGTTGTTGTTGCACATTGGGGCGAAAAGTCCCGATTGCATCGTTCTTGTACTTGACATACTCCTTCCCAATCTTTGGAATCCAAAATCTTTTGAATTCTCCGTCATCCTTCACGTACGTGATCTGCAAAAACCATTTGGAATGTAAAACTCACATTTTTAATCAAAAGTTTACAAATGAACAAGTGATTATGTAAACAGAAGTTACACATAGGGCCTTGGGTTTTACACTGGAAAAATAAGAATGTGTAACTTCATATTACACATTATAAATGGTTGTGTAACTTCAGATTACACATTATAACTCATTTTCCGACATAAAAAAAAACTCTTGAATATGTTATCATAATCTTACAACACACACTACACATTATAAATGCAATAAGATTTCAAATGTATCAAGTACTTACGTAACCTCAAGCTGAGGATATCTATATCAGTAAAGGAAGTTTTTACAATATGTTTGTTCAAATCCATCATCAGCCAACCTTTTTACAATGTGTAACTTGAAGTGACACTTCCATTACAAACAAAACAAGCCAAAATAATAATGTACTATATGTAACCTCAAGCTACACATGCCTTTTACAATGTGTAACTTGAAGTTACACTTCCATTACAAACAAAACATAAAGGAAAAATAAAACGGAAGATTGGTTACCACTTGAGCTAGGTTCGCATTCTCCATCACCTGCAGTCCAGGTTCAATTTTGTTAATGTTGATGACAATCTCATCTAGCATTTCACTCATTGCAACATCCGTCATATCGGTAGGGTTAGCTCCGGTTGCACCAACCCGTAGGTCTGGGCATTTTTCGGGATGTGTTTGCGGTGTTGTGTGAGTTATCACCACGGAGTCCTCAAAGCGTGTTGAAGCAAAACTGTCGTCAATAGTTATGATGTTAAAATTTTTTAATAAAATTTCAAGAAGAATATATCATGTGTGATTGTCGGCTTGGATAGCTAGCATGTGTAACTTCATGTTACACATGAATATGGCATGGATACCTAGTGTAACATACAGTTACACATGCATCTAACTAGTGTAACCAGAAGTTTCACATGCATATAGCATGTGTAACTAGGGATTACACATCCATATGATTAGTTTACTCAACAATAATCAAGTGTAATCAAGTTAAACAAGCATATTAAAACTGAACAACTAAAATATGAACCTAAAAAGGTTCAAAGACCTTAGTGTCAACTAATTGGGTACCTCTATCAAGTTAAAGAAGCATATTAAAAATGAACAACTACTTACATTCTTCATGGAAGGACTATTATTTACAAACACAATACAGTCGTAGGTTATATTTTGTATGTGTAACTCCAATTTACACACTCAATATACAAACCACAATACAGTCAGTGGTTAGATTTTGAATGTGTAACTTAAAGTTACACATGCTCTATTTCTAAAGTTACACAGGCTATATCATTTTCAATGTTTTCATTTACATTTTATCATCACAAAACATACACCATAGCAATAAATGTTTTCATTTACATAAAGCTATATCATTTTCAATGTTTTGAATGTGTAACTTAAAGTTACACATGCTCTATTTCAAGAGATAAATGAAATCAAAACTTCAATCAACTTACAATTGATGTAGTAATTAAATCAGATTTTAGTTCAACTTATCATGTTTCTAGGGTTTTGAAAACAGATTCAAAACCTCTGTTCATCTTCTTCTTCTTTCTTCTTCTTCTTCTTTCTTCGTCTTGTTCTTTTATCAAAAAAGGATTGAATCAAACAACGAATAAATCAAAAAACAGATCGAAAACTACTGAGATTTAGTTTCTGAATCTGAAACTGATTAGTGTTTAGGTTTTGAATTTGAAACTGTTTCCAAAACTAAATCAGATGAAAAGGAGAAGATCGAAGATAGATTCAAACCTCTCTTTCTTCTTCTTTCTTCGTCTTCTTCTTCTTTCTAGGGTTTTTGGATCTGAAATTTTTTCTCTCTCTGCAACTCTCTCTCTCTCTCTAAAAATGACGAATGTGGTGGTTGTGAGGAAAAAGGTAGGTCTGGTCATATAAATACGAAAGGTTATTCTGGTCATTTCGACCTCTATTAAAATTTATTTTTAATTCGGGACCTGGTTTTAAAACTCTTTTAACTAGGGGCCTCATATTATGGGTTATCCATGGGTGGGGCCTTAGCCTAATTTCCCCATTTAGTAATGATAATAATCATCACAAATTACAAAGATTTGAAGCTAGATCAGCTATTTATAGAAGTACCCTAAGAACATCTCAGAGCACAAAACTTAAACACAGCATAACTAACTGTACTTCAAATTTTATCATGGCTAACATTTCTTCATCCTTGGTCATTTTCTCTGTTGGGTTTCTCCTGTTGTTAATCACTGTTTCTGCAACTTCCGGTAAGTATATATTTAGCATTTTCCGTGCTATCTTGTGTTTTTTCTTTTCTCTAATTTCTTCTATAGGTATATATCTTCATATTGTTGCTTGAATGAATATGCAGACGAGGTAACTAGTACTACTGTTGGTTCTCCGCCGGAGGAGGGTCATGTATGTCCAATGACAAGGGATGCAGGTGGACCAACTGGGACAGATAGAGCAGCTAGAGGTCTGTCATGCAATGGTTGTATCAGAAAATGTTTCAAGAAATGTGGGAAGAGCAAAACAAAGATAGATCTAGCTTGCAGGCAAATGACTGCAACTGAGTGGGGATGTGGTTGCTGTTGTTCCAACGATCATTATGCACCAATCTAGTAATGTTAACAGTACTACGGATTACGGTTACAAGGAGCAAGCACAGTTCATTCTTTTGAGTCGTTTTGTATTCCATAATTAGCTTGTGTTCTCTCCTCTGCTTTCGTTTCTCTCTGTTTTTTCATTATAAATAAGTGTGCTCCTTGTGTGTGTTTTGTTTCTTTGGTGCTTGTTCACCAATATCCTCTGAATCATTTAGAAAAGATAGCTTTGTTTTGTTTGTGTTTTCTTTGAGTTTTGCTATCCTATTTGGTTGTTTAGCAAAGCTTGCGACTATACAGTGAAGCTTGACAAATGCATACATTTGGAATAGAGAAAAATATCCGTTTAGTCATTAATTTAGAGACTAATACTTAAAGATAGCTTTAAAATATGTTTGGAAAAGTGATACTTTCACTTTTTCATTTTAGCCTAAAAATAGGCCAAATTGAAAAAATAAAAGTATCTCTTTTCCAGAAACGGAGGGAGTACATTATATTAGCGACTATTATACTTTAAGAAAAATACTCTGCTAAACTTCTTTCCTGTTTAATATGGAGTTAAAGCGTAACAAAGCAATAAAGCGTAACTACTGCATATGAAAACACTCGCATAATGTTGAGATTGATGATACAAATACATATACAAACAGTAATTGACATATGACTATCAACAGTTTCAGGTTAATAATGAGGTCCCATGCATATGCATAATACTACAGAAAGCCAGATGAAGATTACCCGTTTCCAGCAGTTGCTTCGTCCACTAATCACTGCCAAATTCACTGCTGTGACTTCATTATTTCCACATTTTCTTCTCCTAACTCTTTCAATGAAACTAAGGTGTGCTTGTGTGGAAATACTTGTCGAGATATTGCACTAAAATTTACAAGGTTTTCCCAGGTTGAAGTTGATGAGAGAAATAGTTTGACATTTCCCTGATCGTAACGTAAAACGGTGCCACCCTCCAAAAAGGCAAACGGTTCTCTTTGGTCAAGACTAGCAACTTTAATCCAACTCCATAACTGGTGTTCTACGGGTTCGTTCATGACATGATCATCATTCTCCTTCATTAACAGCCATACACCATCAGACTCACGTCCTTCGAAAGTGTGACAAACAGCATAATATAAAAACCCACCACCAGAAACCCCTATCACAGGAAAATCATCATCATCATCATCTTCTCCATCATCGTCATCATCGGTGTCTATTAGCATAGGGGGTGGTGAAATATGGTCTCGAAACTTTTCATCAGCCAAATCAAATACCACAACCATTCCTCCTTCAGTATTCCTCCAATGAAGACATCCATTCAGGAACACACCATGTGTTTGCTGATAATGTGTGTCAAATGGAAAACCAAAACCAAATTTTCCGACGTGCCTCCACCCGTTGCAACTTCCAACAGTGTACACCTCAACCTCTATAAAATCAGGTTCCCCACCTAACTCGTAAATCCTGACAACTTTATACTCATTCGTTTCCGAAAGGTACCCAAATCCACACGCCAAATGATGATATTGAATCGTTATTGACCCTTTGGTCTTGTATCCTGGATAACAGTCAAATTCCGGAAGAACAACATATTCTTTTGTCATCGGGTTAAAAATGATAGCAGGTCCAGCTTCAGGCATAAGAGAAGTTCCGTAAATACAAATCAAACCATTAAACGAACCAATAACGATGTACGAATCCAATTCAGTTTGTAACATGATCTTTCTATGTTTTGGTTTAGCAAAATTCCAATCCTCTTCATCGTTATATTCAAAATAGCAAACATGCTTATTATTATAATCGTCACCATCATCATCAGATGAATTCAAGGAAACATACCGCAACTTACCCGAATCGGTTGAATCATTCAGACGAGTTGAGTGCAGTTCGGGAAATGATGGATGATGAATGAGATCCTTCCATGTTTTGCAGACCAACTTGCTTTCCAAGACTGATTCAGTAGGTAAACGAGTCAAGATGTCTGAAATGATATCTGCTGGAAAAATCTTATTGAAATTACTCATCGATCAGACCGATTTTTTGTTTAATTAAGGAAGGATTTTGCAGAGAATTAAGGGGTTTTTTCTTGCTAGGTACATTGACTTTCGCAATTCAGTAGGAATGAAATACAGAGATGTCTATTATATTTATTATATTATTGAGGCTGTGTTCCAGTTTAGTTGGTTCCTGCTAAATACCCATTACGAGGAAAGTGTAGTGAGTTTTTTAATACTTTTACAAGAAAGGAAATTAAAAAGAAAGATTATTAAAAAGGAAGTTGTGCACTCTTGCTTGCCGTGTTACTAGTTACTCTTTTACATATAACTTTGTACAAGCAGTGTTTGATGATTTTTAAGATCGTCTGTTGGTGGTAATTACTTATAAAGGTGGAATTTGTAATTTAAGAATTGGACATTGCACCTCTACGACGTCCTTGAATATTTATGATAGCACTTCAGCCGGAGATGTGCTGCATGCAATGGCTTTGGCCCTCGGGGACAGAACTAGTACGTGTCACCACTGTCCGGGCTGGTCTGCTTTGCAGTTCTAATAAGAGTTCTTTTGCAAACCCTAAAGTCGAAACCCTATAAACCTTCATTCACCGTCCTGTATCTTATTGAATCTCTAATTTCTTCTAGTAACCCTAGGTCTATATTGAATCTCTAATTTCTTCTGTAATGGAGAAGATACTCCCATCAGATGTCACAGTAGACATACTTTCCCGCTTACCAACTGAGTCAATATACCAATGCAAACAAGTATGCAAAACCTGGAGAAGTCTCATCGATCACGATCGGATGTTCACCCGTAAATATCAAAGCCGTGTCTATGAACAGAACAATGCCGTCGGCGATGCTGCTTCCGGTAAGATGATCAGTCTTTTGTTCTCTATTTATGGTCTTTGTAATATGCCCGAACCGATTTATTATGCTAAATATGCTCCACATGAAGGTTTTATGGAATATACAAGGATAAACTTAATCCCTAAGGATGTCTTAGAATGTGGTAGAATTCATGGTTCTTGCAATGGTTTGATTTGTTTCCCTGAACCTATTTATATATGCAATCCTGTTACAAAAGAATATCTTCGACTCCCAAGTTTGTGTGATACAACACTTGGTGCATATGGTTATTTTGACTGTGGATTTGGTTACACTCCTTCTACAAATGAATACAAGGTTGTTAAAATCCACGCATGTCGTGGTGAAGTTAGAAAACGGGTTTATGTGTACACTCTAGGCAGTGGCAAAGGGTGGAGATACACAGGCGAAATCACATACAAACTAGTGAAATCTAATCCAAGCGTATTTGCAAACGGAGGTCTTCATTGGTTAGACAGTACACAAGGAAATATTGTGGCTTTTGATTTGACTGAAGAAAAGTTCAGTATGATCTCCTTGACGCCAACTTGTTTCATAAATAATTGGCCTCTGCACAGAAATTCCTCAGGCTATGAACTTCGGGTCTTGGGAGGATCCTTGTGCATTGTTCATATTAATTACTATGATACTTCATACCAGATATGGTCATTGAAGAAGGGGAATAATGGAAATGAATACTCTCATTGGACTAAGGATTTTAATACTTTTAATTTTGGGCGCCATTTCGGTTATATACCATTACCCAAATTCTTCCAAGTTACGAAGGATGGTGAAGTTTTATTTTTCAATGAATACATTTTCTACAGTCATGACTTGAAACAAACTATAGATAACAAATTGGAATGCATTCTGGAATTCGGAAGAAATAGGAATACTTATGTTACGGAAACACTAATTCATGTAAACAGTTTTGTATCGCTGAGAGCATTGGGAGAGGAGGATACAAAAATAATCGAACCAACTGAATTAGACAACTTTGATGAATTACATCTTAGAAACTGTGCATGTGCTGAAGACGGCGACTTATCCATCTGCAAAAAGGTTCAATCACAAATCAGAAAGGGGTCCGAGTCATGGGTGGAATCAGGATTGGAGGTAAGTAGGCTTCGGTGGAGTCCGAATTAGCAGATAAAGCAGCAGCTTGAAGTCCTTACATCATCTGTCTCATTATTATTATTATTTTATTTTTTTGGCAATATTTATGTTTACCCGACTTTAGTTTATGCATAAACCTTTTTGAAAGAAACGGAGAACTCTCTAATGTAGATTAGTTTCCTTGGCTGTGGTTGGATGTCTGGAACAGAATAAGATTGAAACTCAATGGAAAGGGTTACTGCAAGCCCCAACTTTAAGCGTGCTTTAATTTCTCATGGCACGTAATTCCTCTAGCTAGTTTCTCATGAATAGGATTTGGGAGGGAAATGTTAGGAAACGGGAACAGTGTTCGCACTCCAGAGTGATATAAGAAGTGCATCCGCTCAATGGCGGTCACCCTCTCCGGCCTCTTTGGAAGGGAAATCTTAGTCATGATTTTCATTATGCTTATTCTGTTTGCTACAAGAGCACGTACCTAGTTCATTTTTGGAAGAATGCTGTGAAAAGTATTCAACAACAGTTTAATTTTAGCGATGCATGTGTGCCCCCTTGATGCGCGTTGTTTACACAGCAAATTAATTTACTTTTTTCCACACTATTAACTGGTAATATAATGGCAAGGAGTTCGTTCCCACGAAGAGCATGGAGTTTTAGTTGTTATAAAGTAACCGAAAGGGGGTTTTATATTTTAAATCGAAGTAATTGACAAAAGAAAATATAAAAGATTTGTTGTAAATTATAAGGAGAAAAATGACTAGAGAATCCTTCGCCGTCACTGAACTGAAACTTAATTGAATACAAGTTTATCTATTGTTGAATTTATATTGTTACCAACCGTAGAATAGCAATAAGCTCTGCTATCCCCCGGATTCCTGTTATCACTGGATACGAAAGCGCTCGACTACCAGTTTCTATCCAACTAACCCGGCCCACCAAGAATAAGCTCTCAAGGTGTAGATTAACGAATGCTTTACACTCTGTGAATCAGGTTGATCCTAGCATCAGACGCATAGGCTCGGCCCGCTTACTAGTGTTATCTTTATACACAATTGCTTAACAGAATCCCTCTGTCAGCTCTTGCGATTTACTACTTGTGTAAAGAATTGAGTGACAATTACACGTATCACCAACCTCAATACTAATAGAAGAATTATCGATTGGTTAATTTAATTGATCACTTTAAATAACCCCTCAATATTCTTAAACATTAAAAATAATAAAGATAATCAACAATAAAATAAAACTTGAAATAAACTTGGTTTAAGAAATTAAAGCTTGGACTTTGAAATCATCCCTAATCAAAAAGAAGTTTAGCTACTCATAACTAAAAAGTAATAATAATTAAATAATTAAGAAAGAAATTGAAACTAAATATAAAAGCTCATAAGAAAAGCGAGTCCGACTTTGTGCACCCTGGCTTTAACCGGGGTGCACGTTCCACCTCTCCTTATTTGCCTAAATTCTTGGACCGTTAACTAATCTTTGAAAATTCAGTTTAGTATTATTTTAAAAAATATATCTCAATAAATATATCTTTTTATATTTTCCCTTCTTAAATCTTGTTATATTTTCCCTTCTCAAAAATATATCTCAATAAAAAATATATCTTTTTATTAATGCGATCTCTATCTTTTCTTTTTCACTCTGCTCCCAGCTTGGTAAAATAACAAGTTGGTGATCCTGATTCAAATATTGTAATCTTCCTACTTCATCTAGTCTAGAATACCATATTAGCGCTTTTACCCATCAAAGTGACGTCTGTGTATAAACAATATTTCACCGATTTTCTGGTTTCACCCAAGTACCTACACAGATTATTATTTATGGGTACGAATTTAATGATTTTGTATAAAATGGGCTGGTCATATGTATGTGAGCTGTGGTTCCTTTGATTATGTGGGTAAGTTGTTTCATATTAGGTCGTATAGACTATCTATTTTCAATGATTGAAAAGAAGTTTCAAAAATGGCCCAAAACTGCCCTTGTTAAGATATGGGAGTTTTCAATTTGGAAATTGCAAGGAAATTGATTGATGAAAACATCTAAAGAAAATTGTTGATATTAGCTATAAGAAAATTGATCGATTGGTTAATCTTAGATTTGGAACTTGGGTTTGATAAATATGGATGTTATGAACGCAAATTTCTTAACAGGTGAAGAGGGAAGAGGTAAGTTGATTTTAGTTCTAGAACCATGAAATTTTGACCAGCGGAATCATAAGATTACTAACATTAGTGAAACTGTTTCCAAGACTTTGATTGTAGATTTTAATTGTTGGCTAGATGATTTTAGTTATAATGGTTTTTCAGTTTGGCTCTAAACCAAATCCTTAATTGGAAAAATGAAGGAAACAGAGTGACGAAAAAATGAAGGAAACAAAGTGACCTTATTATATCTCTAGAAAATGAAACAAGTGGAACAATTAACCCAATAATTATCAGTATCATAACCATTTTTTTTTTCTTTCCAAGTTTTTTGTTTGTTGTGATCAAATTCTATGAACTTTGACTTTTCACGGAAGTTACATAAACGGACTGGAAGAAGAAGAAGGAAAGGAAAAAAAAAAGGAGAGATACGATATCGAAAACAACTTTCTGTTTTTTTATAATTTTAAAATAAAATTATAAAGCAAGAAAAGAAAAAAAAATATCTAAAAACCTCCGTTAGGTCCAGCTAATGAGGAGGGGAGGAATATGCACCCGCGGGTGCGCATAGTTGGACTTAAGAAAGTCAGGGAGCAAAACTTTATTTCTCTCCATGTTTTTATCTCTAGCTACAAAAGGAATAATAAAAGAAGAAGTCGTGTCCTTTTCCTTTGGGTTTTGACTCCTATTTAGAGCAAGTCTTATGGTGGAATCCATCCATCTTCCATATTCCACGCCACCTCAGCACTTGGAAGTGTGGATGGAAGTGCAAGTGTAATGGTGGAATAGTAGAAACGCCATTCTTAATGGCGCTAAAAAAACGCCATTAAGAATGGAGCTTTTTTCTCAGCCGTTAGATTTCAACAACTCATTTTAAATCTACGGATAAAAAAAAACGCAGTTCTTAATGGCGTTTTTTAGCGCTATTCTTATTGGCGTTTAGCGCTATTCTTAATGGCGTTCAGATGGATTCCACGAACCCTTCCACGAAACCATGGAAGGTTGCTTGGATTTTCTGTGGAAGACCCCAACTTGGAAGCCATTAGACTTGACATTCCATGGATTTTCCACACTTGGAATAGCTTGGATTCCACCATAAGGCTTGCTCTTATAGCCTACACATAACCTAGTGGATCCACAAAAGTCGTACTCCCTCCGTACCTATTATATTTGCGGAGTTTAAAACTTTTGTAGTACCATTAGATAGGCAGAGCTCCACTTCCAAAGTTGTTTTTTCCACATAAACCCCTATTAATGATGTATGGGTATCATACAATCTAACTTTACATGTGAAATAGAGATATATAAAATAATATTTGTATTGAAACAAGGTAAGGATAAGACTGGAAAGCAGAAGGAAATGTATGAAAACTAAACATTTTCTTATTCTAAGAGAATACTACTTCTCCGCCTATATAATAGGTACGCTAGGAGTAGAAGATAGAGATGCAAAGTTGGTGAAGTTTATCAAAGAGAAAAACAGGCTGATTCGGTGCAGGCATGTCGTACTTTAGAAATGTCTATATGCCTCCCCATCCATTCGATCTCCTGGGGACCTCATATGTCTTCATCTACACCGTTGATCTATCCTTCTTCGATGTACCATTTTGACCAGATCCCTACTTCTCCGAAACGCGTCATACTTCTCTGCAAAAGTATTGCAGACACAGGCCCACCACACGTCTTCTCCCGCATTTCGTTTTGCTGCACGTGTTGGACGAGTCCCGCCAAATGACGTCATCACAGCAACAGAATCATTCTCTTTCGTCGTCGATCAACGCTGGTAAATTCATCACTCTGTTTAGCAAACTCGAGTTTTCATCATCACCATTCTCCATCGAGCATCAGCATCTCCCTCTCGGTTTCTTATTTCTCAGTAACTCCTTCTCAGCTCCCATACAAACCGAGCACACCATTCTTTACTGCCAAGCTCTGTTCACATCACCTGAAACTCACTTGTCATACGGCAGCAACACCATATTCTCTGCCATCACCACGATCACCGGTGCCGCAGCCAACACCATTACCGAATCATATCTTCCAGCTCAGACCTTCTTCCACCAGTCACGACCTCATAACTACTTCCAAGCTCGAGTTCCTTTCAACCCTCATCTCAGCGTCAACTCCATGAAACAATAACCGATAGTACAACATCATAATCTCGAAAATCTTCCAACAGCGAAGCTAACTATTCCATCACCACTGTACTTCTGGCAGAGATTGTCATTGTCACCGCAACTCGAGTTCTGCTCACCGAGATCAGCACAGCACTCCCATGACAATCACCGATAATACATCATCACTGCCAAGCTCGAGCAACAATCTTTAATCTCTGGTCCTCGCATCGAGAACATTGAACCGCAGCACCACTCACGTTGTCTCTGTTCCATCGTCATCATCATAGGCATCAACCCAACTCCATCAATATCATTACAACAGTCAGCATCTCGAGCTCCATCAATCCACCAGTTCATCATCCACTGACGATAATGGCAGCAGCCTATTCGTCCTTGTCTTTGCTCGAGATGCTTGACCCATCTTCAATCACTAACAGCATATCTTGATCATGATCATCAAGTTCCAATCATGGCAGCAAACCACCGTCCGAGATGCTAAACTCCATTTCAAAAACGACCCAAGTCTTCTAACTGCTGCTACACCCCATTGAACCGTTCGAATTCGAGAATCACTCTGAACCATCCACATCTTGATCATCACGATTAACAGCATCACCGGCCGGTGATTCTCCTTCTTGCTAAAGTCGATTGGAGAGAATGACGGCGCCCTGTGTAAATAGGCCGGGTGTCTTTAACATCTTTTAAATTTCCTCCTTCCCCTTCGTAAAAGACCAAACTTCCTTTAGCAGTTCCTTTGAACTTGACTGCCCCTTAACAGAATGACTACCCCTTAACATGCAGCGGGGGTGCCAATAGCACTTTCCTGATAAATGACCATTTTACCCTTTATGCTTCTGAGTTCTTCTGAGTTCTTGTTTTGCTCATAACTTCTTCATACGAACTCAGAATGACTCTGTTCTTTCGCAATTTTCTTCATCTTCTCGTCCTCTACACAATGGAAAGTAGAAATCTTGTATTTGAACGAGTTCCAATTGGTCTTTGGCCTTTCTCCACTTATAGCTAGCTTATTTCCTTGCACAATTAAGTATAAATTCACTTCTTTTGGATGATTTACCTAACAAAACACAAATAAGAGAAAACAAGCGTAATATACAATAATTTGCAAGAAAACCAACATATACTAGCATGGAATTGACACTAAATATATGTGAACTATGCACTTATCACACCTTGACTATTTAACAGCAGTTTTCAACGATTGAGACAGATTCCTAAAAATAAATTCCGTAGCCGGACATATTCTCAACAAATTAATGAAATTGGGATGTATTCCTAATTTCTCCAAATAAAAACACTGAAAAATTCATGGAATCTACTTTGAATCTAACATTTACATTTTATTGATTATTTTGCTTAATTAGTTCAGGTACATGCTAGAAACCCATTGACACCTTTCTTTCCTTTGTTCTTCCTTCGACAATCCATGGAGAAAAAGGTTGGAAAAGTTCAAACATTATCAGAGCTAGAGAAAGAATTGTACTTATATAAAGTTCATTGATTGTTCTAACAAAACTATTACTAGAACACTGCTGCCATGGTGAAAAGGGCCGATCGAAGAAAAACAAAATAACCATTTCCGTTTATGCAATTCGGCTTAACTCAATAAGCCGAATTGCAATGAAAAGGGAGATGAGAATTTGACTCTCTACTTCGACGACAAAGAAGGAAACTGTTCACCAAAAGTTTATCTCGTTTATAAACCGTTCACTAAGATTTAGGGAGATGCCTTCATTATCTTGTTGGATGGTCTTATAACATGAATTCCCCGAAAACCTTCCCGACTTATATATGTTTCATTTAATGTAATATGCTCCTTCCCCATGAAGGTTCCATCAATAATTCCAAGAAAAGAGCGGACTTCAGAGATTTGGTGTTGAGTTAATCTTCTATCTTTCTCTAGAGTCCACGATCCCCCGTTTTCTATTGAAATTGCACAAGTACTAACGGTCCAGTTTTTTGAAGTAACCAATAAAATATATGTCCGTAAAAGCAAAGTTGCTAGAGCTTGATTGCCAGCCCAATGGTCCTCCCAAAACAGAACCAAAGAGTCACCTCCCACCTGCGAGTAAGAATTTTTTTTTAAAACAGTTTGATATGCTTATAAATTCCTTTCCACAAACTACAGTCATGGGAAGTATTTATTGTACCGGTTCCTCTGTCAAACCCCTTTGGAGGCATATTGATGTAATTTCGAAGTTGTTTGTAAAGTAGTAAGAAAAGTATCGTTCACTCAGACTTGTGAAGATTCAATTTTAGATTCTAACTCAATAGAAAACTTACGAAGTTGTTATCAAGATTATAAAAAGCACCGAAACTCAGGATTCCACCATCGACCAATTAAGTGATTCAATCTAATTAATATTCATCCAATTCTTTGTGTTTGAAGTGATTCTAATTTATTGCCTCTAGTAGATTTTCGAAGTAACAATTGTATACATCAAGCATGAAACATCAAAAGTCTTAAACTAAGCATGCTCCATCAAAATGAATCACAATCATTCAATAAAAATCAATTTTCCAATATTAGTTTCGTGCAAATAATCATAAAAGAAATTGCAAGAATTAATTAAAATAGAAATATACCACTCTTCATGGAACAATAGCTTCCTTCATCGCCTCGGCTAAGGGGTTTAGCTCCTCATATTATTCAGGTGCTCAAAATAGGTGTTCATAGCTCAAAAGTGTGCAAAACAAGAGAAAACTAATAAAGCAGCGAGTTTGTAACAGATATAATTGTTCGTAACACACTGTTACAGAGAAACTGTTGCGAACTCAAAATAATTGTTGGAAAAATTGTTACAAAGTTGTTGAGTTTGAAAGTATAGGTCATGGTTTCTGCGACTGTCCAACTGGGTCTTATGTTCTTCAGCTCGTCTTCTTCTTCACCCGCAGAGAAGAAACTCTGCAACTTTTCCTGCAGCTCCGACGTCTCCTCTCTGCTAGTACCCCAAGGTCTCGATTACCCTGTTAGGTCTCGAATACTCCATATATATAATTAACAGGAAAAGAATCTCCCCAAAAAATCTTTGTTTCTTTCACCGGAGGTTACGGCTTGTTTCATCGACAATAACCTTCTCACGCGGCTCTGAGGTACTCAAAGCTTTCCAAAACATCCAAATATAGTTGCGAATCCAATAAGAGAATATATTCTTTCATGTTATCCTCATGCTTTCCAAAAATAAGCCCGAGACATCTTCCATGCTCTGTTTTGTCGAGAACCAAACGTATCCTCCTCCTGTTTCGACTCAAACTCTACAACCTTCCCTGTTTGTCTGTGATGGATCCAAATAAAATAAAAACTCCGACCAAAACTCGTCCTAATCAAATCCAAAAATACAGACAATAATCCCGTTAAATTTTCTCACTTCTTGTTATATCGAAATCTTTTTTTTCTTACAATCCAAACCCATTACTAATCCTGTCTTAGCAAAACAGGCCCAAAGCAAACCTATCCAGCAAGAAAATCCAAGTAAAACTCGCCCAAATTCTCCACAACAAAAGTACGCAAGTCCGTAATTCTTTTCCCGCCAAAATATTTGAACGTGTGGAAGAAGGAGGAGTCCCCTTAACTAGCGCTGGACTCCCTTTAGTCACTGGTGTAAATAGCACATCTGGGGTGCAAATAACAATGGAGTGCCCCTTAACAGTTGTGTGCCCTTATCCAAATTGGGGGTGTGAATAGTAGATGTCCTTCGGGTGGTTTTTTCGAGCCAATTTCACAACAAAAGCTCATTTCTCCAAAAACACCTACAAAAACATAAAATGCCAAAATAAGTACGAAAATGGGTACTAACAATATAGAAAATCGAGACGAAAATAGACACATAAATGCGTCTATCACATATTTAGAGACAATTCTACGACGCCACAAATCCTCATTTTCGTTATTAAATTTTTACCACCATTTGCAGACCAATTCCTTATTCATGCTGTAGAGCGACTTGATTCCCAGGCCTCCTTTATAAATAGGAGTACATACTTTTTCAAAAGCGAACTGGATGATAGCCTTTCTTAGACTCACTAGGATCCCAAAGAAAACCTCTTATCACTTTCTCAATTTTTGTTTATCACTTATAGGAGTTGTAAACAATGAAACCATATAAATGGGGATACTAGACAGGACACTTTTTATAAGAGCGGGCCGGATTTCCTGCTTTATTAAGGATAGATCTTTTCGATAAAGCTAATCTTCCCTTAATCTTCTCAATAATCGAGTCCCACTTTCTAACCCCCAAATCATTATCCCCAAGAAGTTGTCCCAGATAGGTGGCAGGTAAAAAATCAAAAGAACACCCCAACACTGGCTAGATTCTGTAAGTTTGTCGCTCCTGCAACCCCGTACATACTAGAATTTCCAAAGTTTATGCAAAGTCCAGAATCCAACTCAAACAAAAAAAGCAAGTAAATCAAACTATTCACTTCGTCCCTAAACTCGTCAAGAAAAACAAGAGTGTCGTCGTCTGCGAATTGCAAATTACCAATTTTTTGACCATTATATCCTATTTGGAAATCCCCAATCCATCCCAAATTCAGGCTTGTCTGAAACATGTGATTGAGAACTTCAGAGACGATACGAAAAAGAAAGGGGGATAATGGATCTCCTTGACGAAGACCTTTACTTGAAGTAAGCTGGTGATGTGGAGAACCATTAATTAATCAAGACTGAAAAGACGAGGGTACCCAAATATACCTCAATCTAAAACTTTTCCACTTATAAGTCCTTTCTCCAAAAGTGTTTGTCTATGGACTGAGTCGAGAAAATACAACTAATCGGTTCACACTTCGTGTGATCGTCTATGGATACGAGATCGAGACAATACAACAATGAAGTATGATTACTTGATAATAGGTTCGGACTTAACCAAACACAATAGGATTTCTATCAAGTAATTATGAGTTAACGTTTGTGTATTTTACTTATCTTAAGAGGTAATTGTTTGGTGAAGCCTTATTTTGGTGAAGCTTTTTCACATGACAATTATACCCCCATTAACTAAGCTTTTAGTTAATATTTGTATATTTTCAGGAATGCCATTGTTTTAAAAATAGATCAAAAAAAAAAAAAAAACTTAGATATCTTTAAAAATACACATCGGATTTTTGCAAAATTAATATATTTGGAAAGCTCTTTAAATTATCTACGTAATGAGTACAAACAAGGATATTACATTTTTATTTTAAGATTTTTTTTCCCATTATTATCATATTTGGTGTTGTTAAAAAAATCCAATTCAAGCATGTGCATCGCACATGTGGCCTTACTAGTAATTATAATAAAAACAATTATAATTGCGGAAATAAAAAAGTAAAAGACACAACAAGATTTTGTCAACGAGGAAATCGAAAATGCAGAAAAACCCCGGTACCTTGTCCAGAATTGAATACTCTTAGGATTAAGCCACTATACAAAATCTAAACCAATTTCGTATAGTTGAGACCAAGCAACTAAATTTATAGTTCACCTAGTTCTGTCTGTATCCCTGCGCATCCAACTTGTAATAAGTCACGCACTTGGAACAATTTCTTTGGTTCGTATTCCAAACTGTAAAGGAACAACAAATTTGTTCGTTAACAACTCTTTTCAAACAACGTGATATGAGTTTGACAAAAGGCTCTTCCGTTTATCCCAATAAACTCCTTTGTTAGGTTCTTAGATCAATCTATTTAACAACTACCAAATTAATTGTTTAGACTATGCAATCAATACTATGAATCACAAAGAAACGTATTGATGCCGATCTACTCAACAAATCAATCCAATCTATCAAAAGATAAACCGATTATAGTTGGATCCCAAGCCGATCAAGTTTATGCACACCAAAGATTATGAACTCAAATAAGAAATCTTCTTTGTCTTCAAATCTTCTTAGATATTCAATAAACACCTGCACACAATCAACTTGAATCTCTTATGATTAATCACACACAGAACAGAGTCTTTTAACAATCGATTATCACAAGACGTCTTTAGATCTACAAACAGTCTAAAGATCCCCGTCAATACTTCGATCTAGTTTGAGTGAATCTTATATCAGAAGAGAAGCTTCTCAAGCATAAACAAACTAGGTGCAATCAAAGTTCAACAACGTAACCGTTATTCAATCAAATCAATCGAAAACTAATAATAAATTGCAATTATCTATTTTCCCACCAACGGTACTCGTAGAGCTTCCCAATCCCAAAGAAGTCTTGAAAACGAGCGGTCGTAAGAGATTTCTCCTAATTAGAGTACTTTCCTATCTGAATAGACGACTCCACTAGTAACAACACAATAAGGTAGTTTTGCTGGATCTGAAGATTAGTTTGCTCGAAATGTAAACTTCAATATTTATAGACCAAGGAAGTTTGGACACCAAGGAATTTCCAAAACCGAATATTCTCAAAGAGATGCAATAAACACAAAAACGGTTTTCATAATTCCTGGAATGCTCTGTCTAAATATTGACCGAAATCTCAGTAGGAAATCTCCAATAAGTAAATGCACATTACCAATTTTTATTTTCTAAAGATATGCATTCAATTGCTGGAAATTAAAAGCATATAAAACTAAAAACCTTAATTAAAAGATTCTCAATTTATTTCGATCCGGGATTCTCCTTTAGTTATTAAGGAATATCTTTGAAAAATAATAGATAACACTGCATGTGTTCAAAGTATTTGTAAATCCTCTTTCATATTTACAATCTTGGAACCGATTTGCCACACTTCCAAACGAGTTTAGAATTGGTTCATCTGTTTTTCAAGGACTATGTGATTGATCAAAAACATTTAATCACCATTCATGGGTTTAACGGATCTACCAAAATAAATTTCGGTTCTACCTCCAAGTGGCTACTAGGATCGGTTACACTAGTTTCCATAAAATGGTTAACTAAGTACTAGAATCGGTTACCACTTATATATGGTACTTACTTGTGATCGGTTGCACAAGTTATAGGATCGGTTGCACCAATTACTAAAAATTATTAACCTACTACAAAGATCGATTACACATCTTATGATTAGTCCCTCCAAGTTCTAGGATCGTTTACCCAATGACTAGGAATGGTCACACCAATTACAAATATCGATCATACCATCTCAGGTGACTACTTAAGATTGGTTTCACTAATAAAAGACATACCGATGCATAAGTCAGGCCTTGTGAATAGTTTGACCAAGATACATAAACAAATTATAAGCGGTTATACTAAGCACACATATTGGCAATCCAAAGATTTCCAATGAATAACAATACCAATAAGCCTAGTGATTTCCCTTTCAATTCACAAAACAAGTTTATGAATTGTACTTCCTTTAAATGAATGTCAAACATTGTTTCGTAGTACGAAATCTTCACCCATACTCATACATAGTTACAATAACATTCATACGATTATGTCGATGTCTTATATACGAAGTTCAAAAGATAGGCGTTATACTTCGTATTATAATTCCTTAATACTACGTATAACTAGAGTATAATTATTCACAGCTTCGCAGTTATGTTTTCAATATAGCACGACTTGAAAGATACGTTTGGAATGAAACAGTTCAAGTCAAAATATTACTAACCTCAAGAGGAAGGATGATATCGTCGTTGTAGATCTTTACTTCTTCACATTCTTCAAGTCTTCGAGTAATACTTGTATGTCTCATATACTAATAACTTTATAGCTAACCTATACGAAGTTGACTCTAATAAATAATCAAGCGACTATTTAATTGAGTTTTGGTTCACTAAAATATGACAACAAACTTGACATACCAACACTTGGTGGGTTCAACCGAGCTATGCTCTAAGAATCTCCCCTTTTGTCAATTTTAGTTACAAAACTCTTACATCATATGGATAAACAAATTACAAGAATTCATTATACATACGCTTGATTCCAACTTTCAACATCATAATAACATGTATACATTCAATCCACAAATGCCGCTGTTGACATTATAATAACATAGCTAATACTCCTCCTAAAGGTAAGATAGGTAGATTTTCAATTTGCATGTCTTTGTTATTCCCTTTGTAGAAAAGATAACCACAAGTATCAATATGATATGTTACTCCCCCTTAGTCTATGCTTTACTCTTTCGTTAGAAATAACTTTTAAGCACCATTGTCCTTTTCTTACTAATACCAAATCACTTGTTTACTCCATATATTTCTCCCCCTTTTTTTCACAAAATGACAAAGGTACGAGCAAATAAAGGACAAACCGAAAGGATCTTACAAATCTAAAAAGACTTGCAACCTATAAGAGTTAAGCACGACCGTTCCACACACCATTTTAGATAAACAATATCAAAACTGAAACTACAAAGTAATCTTGTTTTGATATGTTACCAAGCAAACAATTTCCCGGAGCAATTTTCCCTAATAGTTTAGCAAATTAAAAATCGACTAAGAACCTTAGTTCTTTTGCTAAACCGATTGTACAAATACAATCGCTTGTTTGATAAGACCAAAATAAAGATCAGAATTAACTCTATTTTTCTCATCAGGTTCTAATTATTCGAACAATAACTTAGACCTTTCACTTTAAACAAGACAAGTACTGGGTTAGTTAACTTGTATTTCTTGTTAAGGCATTTGATTAGACTTGAATAACAGAATCCTCTACTTTGATAAGTCTAAGATAAGAATTAACTTAGTTTCTCTTATCCGGAATCTAACTGGACTAATCAAAGGATCCCGACAACTTTTGTTAATCCATAAACAATACATACTGTAAGGACCCTCAAGCTCGTCAACGCTATTAGACTAGTCAAGAGATGATTTAGCCTCTAATGACTCGATTAGTTTAACACGAACGTTAATTAATAATCTAACAACGATTTAGATGCGAAGCTAGTATTTTTAGATAGATCTCGAAAAGTTATGCGAAATGGGCTACTCGAACGTGTCATTCGGATACCATACGAAGAAGAAATCAACAGATCAATTAGAAGGATAAAATATACTTTTTGCATTGGACCGACCTGGCTTCCCATATCCAATTGATGGGTGCCTTTATCATTTTTTTGGTCTTATCTTCACCAAACCGAGAAGATAAACGTGTATTCTTCTTTTTATTTTCTTCTTCTTCATTCTTGTTCTTTCTTCTTCTCCTTTCTTCTTTTCCTGTTCTTCTTCTTCTGCGAGTTTTAGAAAATCAAATGGAAGCTTTGTGATCAACAGAGGGTGGAGAAGATCATGCAGTAATCGATTGTGATGGTGATGGTGATGGTGTCTGCTGTTGAATCAATTTCGAATGAAGTGAATTAAGAGTTAGGGTTTCATGAGAAGAAACTCTGAGAAAATTATAAGATAAAATTGACACTCTAGAAGGTTAATTAGAGATAGGTGTGATTTGAATTAGAGTTTATGGTTGAAGTTAAACCGAATATGGAGTTGTTCTGTGAAGTATATAGGAATTAGGGTTTTCTCAGAAGGTTATTTAGAAGTTCGATTAGTGATGAATAAGACGGATTTGAGATGGGTATTGATCGATTGGATGAATTAGGGTTAGAGATGAAGAGTAATTCTACTTTAATGAAGTTAGGGTTTTGAAGTTGTTTGTGAAGCTAGGACTTAATTATGTTATTAAGGAAATTGTGGATTTATCTCTGGTGATGGAGTTATCTCTGGTGATGAACTGATTGATGTTTGAGCAAATCTAATTTGAGGTAATTATCATCTTAGTAACTTACTAAAGCTATTGATTTCAGTTAATGAATTTATAAGTTTATGGATGATGATGAATGTATAATGAAACTGAAGTTTATAGTTTAGAATTTGTTGAATTTGTAAGTAAGTTGGTAGAACTGGTGGTGATTGTGGAAAAGATGAGTTTAAGGTTGTTTTTGGGGATTCTGGGTATATTGAGATACAGTTGATGATTCTGGTTTGCAAGTAGAGATGAAATTATGGGTGTGTTCTGATAGTTGAATTTGGTAATACAAAAGATGGTTGTTAAGTGTTGATTGAGGTAAGAGTTGATTGAACTAATGGGTATTGTCAATCTAGTGATGAATTGCAGTTAATGATGAGGTCGTTTGTAATGTTGGAGATATTGGAGTTTACAATTGAACTGAGTTACATGTGGAATGAAATAGTGATGTTGTTGGTGTGGTGTGTAGTTGGATTTAAAGGTGGAGATGTATTATGGTCTGATGTGGATGTAATTGTGATCTCCAGATGGTTTGTGGCTTGTAGCCGTAGTTCAGATTGCAAGTGCTGGTGCAGGTTATGCTGAGATGAAGTTGCAGGTGTTGTTGGTTTGATAAGTACAGGGTCATGGAGTGGTTAAGGGAGTTAAATTGTAAAGTTTATGGGGTAAATGTGAAATTGCAGGGTATGAGATTGGTGTCAATGCTGTGAAAGTGTAGTTGAGAATGGGGAAGAGATCATGGTGGCGAATGAAATGAGCTGATGATGTTGATGTTGTGGGAGTTTTAGTTCTGACATTGTAGCTGAGGTGTAGAGTTTGTGATAGGGTGTAGAATACATCCTATTTACTATCTATTGTTTATGCTTTCTTTGTTATTTTTCTTGTAAATTATGTATTTTACGCTTGTTTTGAGTTTTATAGCTACTTTGGAGTCGCACGGAGGAAAAGAAGAAGAAATCACCCAATTTGAGCCAAAAGGGCAAAAAGGTCATTTTACAGGCGATTGATATATGGAGCCCAGTTGAGGTTAAGGGGCAACCCAATTTGGAGGAGTACTAAAGCCAGGCCCAATCAAGGCTAAGGGGGGTTGTCATCAGGGTACCCCTTATCATTTATCAGAGGGTGTAATTATCTCTGGGGTATCCCTTATCTAATGAGAGGGATGGTCCTTATCACTGGGGTGCAAATACGCCCAAATCATTACAGCCCTAGAGATATTTCTCTCATTCTCTTCTTCTTCACTCTCTTCCCTTTCACCTGAAATTGAAAAGCAGTCATGGCTGCTGTTGAACCCGAGAGATGGAAGTGAAAACCGACTGAGAGCTGCTGTCATGGTAGAGATCGAGATGCAGAGAAATTGGGAGAAGAGATAAGAGACCTCAGAGATGAAGAGCATAATTCGAGGAGGGTTAGCGATGGATGTATCTGCTGCTGCTGTTAATTCCAGATCGAAGAAGATGGTGCTGGTAATGGAGAAATCAGATCGAGAATAGTTTCTCGTGGTGCTGGAGAAATTAGGGTTCCGATTTGAGGACGAAAGAGATGGGTTTGTGGTTAATTGAGTTTCGCTGATGGAGAGGAAGAAATTGATGAACATGGCTGCCGTTTGGGATCGAGATGTTGCTCCGATTAATGGTGGTACCGATTGGCTCGACTGAGAAGGAAGATTGAGAAAGAGACGGTGACGATTTGTTGAGTTCTGAGTTCTGAAGGTGTTGAATCTTGACAGAGCTGGGTTGAGATGGATCTGTGATGAAGTTTGAAGTTTTGAGACAGACTCAGAAGGACGAAATGGTTCAGAGTTTGAGGTGGAGCAGCGAGTGAGAGAGATGGGTTTTGTTAGGAATAAAAGAAGAAATCAATGGCTGGAAGATTACAGATGGGGGTTTGATGGAGTCTGCTGGTTTACAGGGAACGATGGATTGTGAAGAGTGATGCTGCCGAGAAGAATTGAGAATGAGAAATTGATACAGAAAGAAGCTAATGATTGTAGATGAATGGTGAACTTCTTGAATAGATTCTGAGACAGGGAATGGTGCTAGTGAAGTTGGGTGTTCACTGGAAATGCTGTCGGTGGTCTCTGTAGGATGGAATGTGGTTTGAATTTGTGGGTCATAGATGATTTGTGAGATGTTGCTGATTCAATTGAAGCTGAGTCGATTGAGCTAAGAAGTAACAAAGAAGTGAAGCTGTTGAACACAGTAGATGTATGCTAGGTTTCTTAACAGGAGAAGACTAAAGATCGGCCTAAAATTGGCCTGAGAAATGCCCAGAAACAGAGGAAACTCTGTCCAGTTCTCTGTTCTGGCGATTCGACTCAGCGAGTCCGATGACCGATCCGTCCGTATGACTCAGTTGATTAAGACGATTCAGACCAGTCAGATGTCTAACTGACTCGGCTAACTCCCCTGCTTCTGACCCGATTGACTAACGGAGACCGTTATCCTGACCGTTATCTCTGACGGCATCGTAACAGAATATTCCTCCAGTGACCGGCAGAATTCTCAGGTGGCCGGCGGCAACTATTCCGGCCGGATTCCGGCCACAATACCAGTTTTCCGGCGAGCCAAAAATTCCAGAATTTTCTGTGGACTTCTCCCATGGGTGTGAATACTTGGACTAGGAATTGGATGGAGAATTGGGCTCAAACTTGGAAAGAGAAGATGGAAGAGTTGAGAAAAGCTTGGATTTGGAAATTGAATTGCTAAAGGAAAAGGATTCTATTCCTTGGAAGAGTTGGAGAATATTGAAGCCTATAAATAGAGAAGTTTTCTACATCTTTTACACACCTCTCGACACACACAACACTTGTGTTTTTGCTAGCTTTTGAAAATTCTTCTTCTTAATTATTTGTGTGAACTTTAAAATTCTCCTTTTAATTATTATTAGTGTGAATTTCAAAAACATGAGTAGCTAATTTTATTATTGATTGAGGATGAATTCCTAGTTCTTAATATATGATTTGAGTTTTGTTTCAATTCTATCTTGAAGTTTTTCACATGATTATCGTTTGTTTTTACTAATAGGAATGTTTATTCATTCATGATTGATTGATAGATTGTTTAGAATGCATGCTAAATTGATTTGTTAGTTTAATCTAAACCTAGTATAAGTTAGGGAATAAGTAATCGTTCTCGACACTTTACACAAGTAGAAAACACGAGACCTTGCGGAGGGATTCCGTGGAGCGATTGTGTGTAAAAACAACGCTAGAAAGTGGACCAAGCGAACCGAGTCTAACTACTAGTACTAAACCTAAATTCATAGATCTTAATGCATTCAGGAATTACATCTTGTAAGCGAACCTCAAGGTGGTTCGTTTGAATAGAATCGATAACTAAGCGGACTTGTTACTCGGTGAAATAAGGGATTTTGGGGCTAGCTAAGCGAACTCGCTATCCTACGGTTGGTGATAATTTGTGACTAATAACAAGTGGAAAAGAAAATAACTTGATTCATTGTTTCGTAACGAAGAAGGATTCCTTGATCTTGTCTCTCTTATTGCTTTCAACTTTATCTTTTAATTGTTTTGCTTATTTTCTTTTGCTTTTTACACCCCCCTTTTGTGACAATTTTTACAACTAGAATCTCTTGCTCCTCGTGGGAACGAACTTGACTTCCATTATATTATTTTTAATTGAGTGGAAATAAGATATTAATTTAATTGCACCTACGACACGCATCAAATTTTGGCGCCGTTGCCGGGGAGAAACGGACGATTTAGTTGTTTTTATTTTTCTTTTTGCTTTATTCTTGCTTTGTTAGATTCTTTACCGTATCTAACTTAGTTTTTGAGAATCTTGTTTCAGGTGTATACCTTTGGTGAATGCTTAAAAAGGGTAGACCGAGTCCAATACGTCTTCGATCCGGCACTCAACTAAAGGATTTCATTCGAGTGGTTAACACTCCACTTCCTTCGTCTTCATCAAGTGATTGCACAGATTCGGACAAAGAGGAAGAAACGATGGCTGATCGTACACTCAAGGACCTAGCTTCTCACAGGCTTGATACACAACAATGGTGTATCCAAACTAACTCAACCTTCGAGATCAAGCCGGGGTTGATTAGAGAGTTACCAAAGTTCCATGGCATGGTGAATGAAGACCCAAACAAACATCTTATGGACTTCTATACCATAGTTATGGCCATGCTTCCACCGGAGACTAATGCGGATGGAGCAATGTTGAAATCTTTCCCGTTTTCTTTGGCGGGCAATGCTAAGGAATGGTTATATTATTTGCCTTCCGGAAGTATCACAACATGGAATGGGATGAATAAACTTTTCCTCGAGAGATATTTTCCCGCATCTAAAGCTACTCAAATTCGCAAGGAGATTTGTGGATTGAAACAACATGTGGGAGAGTCATTGTATGAATGTTGGGAGCGATACAAGAGGTTGGTGGCAAGCTGTCCACACCATCAATTTAGTGACGTTATGATTCTCCAATACTTCTACGAAGCTCTCAACCCAAGTGATAGGTCTCTTCTTGACACCGCGGGTGGTGGTGCACTAGTGAACAAGACGGTGACCCAAGCTACCGAGTTGATTGAAAGTATGGCTGCGAACTCGCAACAATTCTACATAAGGGATGAACCAATGGTTAGGCGAGTGCATGAAGTTAGTGATTATTCATCACATCTTGATCAAAGGATGAGTAACATGGAGATAATGATGCAAAGGATGGCCGCGGTAATTATTCCGGATGGTGAGACCGAACAAGTAAATGCTTTATATCCAAATCAAAGGCCAAGGTACGATCCATATTCCAATACTTACAATCCCGGTTGGAAGGATCATCCCAACTTTAGTTATGCAAACAAGCAAGCGGCGGCTCCTAATCCATATGCACAACAAGGTGGTTTCCAAAAATCACGCTTCCAACCTCAACAACAAGGTGGTTCTCAACAATTCCAACCACAACAAGTCAAGGAGCGTGATTCTTTGAATGATGATAAGCTCAATGCGTTAATGCAAGGTATGCAAGGTCTTACTTCTATGTTCCAACAAAGCCAACAAAAGACCGATTCGGCCATCAAGGATTTACAAACTCAAATGGGGCAATTGGCGACCGATGTGAATTTATTGAAATCTCAAGCATCCACAAAACTTCCTTCACAACCATTTGTGAATCCAAGAGAGAATGTTAATGCGGTTACCTTACGAAGTGGAAGACAAGTGGATGGTCCAAGTCATCATGAAGAAGCTATTGAAGAGGTAGTCAAAGACAAGGAGGAAGTCGCACCAAAGGAGAATTCAACACCAACCGACCAATCCAAGGAACCGGTGCCTACTTTCACTACTCCACCTCCTTTTCCCAGTCATTTTGCTAAATCCAAGAAAGAAGCTCAAGACAAGGCACTTATGGACATCTTCAAGAAGATTGAAATCAACATCCCATTCATTGAGGCCATTAAGACAATTCCAAGGTATGCCAAGTTCATGAAGGAATTATGCATCAAGAAGGATAGGTTGCTTGATAATGAAATTACAAAAGTTGGTGAGAGTGCATCGGCTATGCTATTGAAGAAGATGCCTACAAAGTGCACGGATCCCGGTGGTTTCACGGTGCCAATTACTATTGGTAAGCAAAGGTTTGAACATGCTTTACTTGACTTGGGTGCTTCCATTAGTGTGATGTCGGCCGATATATATGACTCCTTGAATCTTGGACCTTTGAAAGAGACGAGAGTTATTATTCAATTAGCAAACAAGTCTAACATATATCCAAAGGGGCTTGTAGAAGACGTGCTAGTGCAAGTAAATGAGCTTATCTTTCCGGTGGACTTCTTTGTGGTGGATATGGACAACAATGAGAACCGTTCATCTACTTCTTTACTTCTTGGGAGGCCATTCATGAAGACCGCAAAGACGAAGATTGATGTTGATAAGGGTACACTCACTATGGAATTCGACAAGGAGATAATACACTTTAATATATTTGAAGCCATGCGCTACCCAAGTGATGTACATTCCGTTTACTCCATTGATGTGGTTGATTCATTAGCACAACAAATGGTGGAATTGAACCAAGAGTATGAACTTGATGTGGTGTTCCAAAAGAGCATTGAATTGGACGTCCATGGCTTGTCTAACTTGGATGTTGAAATCTCCAAGGAATTGGTGGAGATGTGTGGTGCTTTGGCGACATTGCAAGAAGCTAAAAAGGGTAATGTTTCATATATTTCTTTACCCGTGAATGATGAAATACTTGTACCATCGATTGTGAAGGCGCCCAAACTAGAATTGAAGCCACTTCCGGATCATTTGAAGTATGCTTTCTTGGGAGATGGAGATGAGCTTCCGGTGATTATTTCAAAGAACCTCACACCGCTACAAGAAGACCATTTGCTTAGAGTCTTGAGAGAGCACAAAACGGCTATCGGGTGGACAATTGAAGACATCAAAGGCATTAGTCCATCCATGTGCATGCATAGGATTCTAATAGAAGAGAACGTGAAGCCGGTACGTGATGCTCAACGTCGGCTAAATCCTCCCATGATGGAGGTTGTGAAAAAAGAGATACTCAAATTGCTAAGTCTGGGGGTAATCTACCCAATTTCCGATAGCAAGTGGGTTAGTCCGGTACAAGTGGTACCAAAGAAGTCCGGAGTCACGGTTGTTCGAAATCAAGACGATGAACTTGTTCCTACAAGAGTTCAAACCGGTTGGAGAGTGTGCATTGATTATAGAAAGCTTAATTCCGCAACCCGAAAGGATCACTTTCCTTTACCTTTCATTGATCAAATGTTGGAGCGGTTAGCGGGGCATTCTTATTATTGTTTCTTGGATGGTTATTCGGGATACAATCAAATTGTTATTGCACCGGAGGACCAAGAGAAGACCACTTTCACTTGTCCGTTTGGAACGTTTGCATATAGACGGATGCCGTTTGGTCTTTGCAATGCGCCGGCTACTTTTCAAAGATGCATGGTAAGTATATTCTCGGATTATGTGGAGCGCATCATCGAGGTATTTATGGATGACTTTAGTGTTTATGGCAATTCTTTTGATGGTTGTTTAAATAACCTTGAACTAGTTCTTAAACGATGCATAGACACGAACCTTGTCCTTAATTGGGAGAAATGTCACTTTATGGTAAACCACGGCATAGTACTTGGTCACATTGTGTCCTCTCGAGGGCTCGAAGTGGACAAGTCAAAGATAGATTTAATAAGAAACTTACAATATCCCACTTCGGTGAGGGAAATTCGTTCTTTTCTTGGCCATGCAGGTTTCTATAGGCGGTTTATCAAGGATTTCTCCAAAATCTCCATGCCGATGTGCAAGTTATTACAAAAGGAGGTGTTTTTTGACTTCAACAAGGAATGCAAGGATGCTTTTGACAAATTGAAGGAAATGTTGACAAGTGCGCCAATTATCAAATCACCGGATTGGAATCTTCCATTTGAATTAATGTGTGATGCTAGTGATTATGCGGTGGGAGCCGTTTTGGGTCAAAGAGTGGACAAGTTGTCCCATGTTATCTATTATGCATCTAGGACCCTTAATGATGCACAAATCAATTATTCTACCACGGAAAACGAGTTATTGGCTATAGTTTTTGCGTTGGAAAAATTTCGATCATACTTGGTGGGTACAAAGGTTATTGTGTATTACGATCATGCCGCACTAAGACATTTAATAAAGAAGAAAGAAGCTAAGCCAAGATTAATCCGGTGGATCCTATTGTTACAAGAGTTCGACATAGAAATTCGTGATAAGAGGGTGTGGAGAATACCGTTGCGGGTCATCTTAGTAGACTTGTTATGTCTCAAGAGGAACTTCCATTACATGACCGTTTTCCGGACGAACAACTTTTCTCCATGGAAGAATCAACACCTTGGTATGCGGATATAGTGAATTACTTGGTGACAAGGAAAGTACCTAGTACAATGTCTAATTTCCAAAAGATGAAACTTAAGAAGGTAGCTAAGCAATATGTGTGGGATGAACCATACTTATGGAAATATGGCGTTGATCAAATAATGCGAAGGTGCGTACCTAACTCCGAATTTCAATCCATCCTCTCCTTTTGCCACACTTTTGCTTGTGGTGGCCACTTTGGTTCTAAACGCACCGCTCTCAAAGTTCTCGAGAGTGGATTTTATTGGCCCACCTTGTTTGAAGATTCATATGTTTTTGTAAATCGTGTGATAGATGTCAACGAACGGGCAATCTAGGTGCTCGAAATCAAATGCCACTCACACCAATTCTCGCCGTTGAGATTTTTGATGTGTGGGGTATTGATTTTATGGGCCCTTTTGTCAATTCGAATGGGAACTTTTATATACTTCTTGCCGTTGATTATGTTTCGAAATGGGTGGAAGCTAGAGCCACCAAGACTAATGACTCTCAAGTTGTTTGTGATTTTGTAAGGGAAAATATATTCAATAGGCATGGTACACCAAGAGTGGTGATAAGCGATGGAGGCTCACATTTCAAGAAGGCTTTCACGCTCTCCTCAAGAAGTACAACATAACACACAAAATTGGTACGCCTTACCATCCACAAACTAGTGGACAAGCGGAAATTTCAAATCGTGAGATCAGGTCCATTCTTGAGAAAACGGTAAATACCACAAGGAAAGATTGGAGCTTTAAGCTCAATGATGCACTTTGGGCGTATAGAACGGCGTATAAGACACCAATTGGTATGTCTCCATATCGGTTCGTTTATGGCAAGGCTTGTCATCATCCGGTTGAACTTGAAATAAGGCTTATTGGGCGATAAAGAAATTCAACATGGAGTATGATGAAGCGGGGAAACAAAGGAAGTTACAACTACACGAGTTAGAGGAGATACGTAATGATGCTTACGAGAGTGCCCGGATTTACAAGGAAAAGACTAAGCTTTTTCATGACAAGATGATTTCGCGGAAAAGTTTTGTTGTGGGGCAAAAAGTTCTTTTATTTAATACTCGTTTACGTTTATTTCCGGGTAATCTTAAGTCCCGTTGGGTGGGACCATTTGTTGTTACTAATGTTTATGATCATGGTGCAGTTGAAATTGTTAGTGACAAAACAGGACAACATTTGAAAGTCAACGACCATAGGTTAAAGCCATATTATGAAAACTTTCCAACGGAGCATGTGGACGTAATTGGATTTGGAGATGCACTCCCTCTGGAGGAGTAATGTGCCGCAAGAGCTAAGTCGGGCCGTCGACTTTAAAACAAGCGCTTAATGGGAGGCAACCCATAGGTTTTGTATTTCTTATCCTTTTGCTTTTTGTTATTTCTTTTTCTTGTTCCATAACATGTTAAAATTTCCCACCTTGACTTTACTAGGAAGATTCACTTACATTGAGGACAATGTAAAGTTTAAGTGTGGGGGAGTGGTTAAGCATGTTTTTAAAACAAAAATTACAAAAAAAAATTTTAAAAAATTTTGAAAAAAAAAAAAACGTTTTACCTAAAACTTCAACTTTTAGAGATTTTAGAGTCCCTGGCATACTTCTAGGTATGTTTACATAGAAATTTTGACCGACATAATTGAACTTGGAAATGTTAGAGAACTACATTCGGATTTCTTGCTTGTTTGAGTTTAAATAATGGATTTAATCATGCCGGTGATGCGAATTTGGTGCAGGGAGAAATGCATTATTAGAGTTGTTGATCAATCATTAGTGGAGACTACCCGTATTCATCATGTGAGGCACCGACCAGAAATTTTTCCATCTACTAAAGAGCTTCTTTTGAGTGTGTGTCACCGTACATTAATTACGGGTAGAATGGTGAGCTACCCAACCTCCCACCAATAGAAGCACTACTCTTTGATCTCTTGAGTGCTAATTTTGTCAATCATAAGGGTGACGTCTATAGATGAAAGCCTCCTTCTTGTAGTTCGATTTGCAGTTAGCACCATTCTCTCTCGCGACAACAACGGATCCATAGAAACACATCATCATCAACAAGGAGCGACATCAAAATCTACAAGGAAAGTTGGAAAAGTTCAAGGTTTACAAGCAACGGAACGAGAAAAAAAAGAGCAAATTTCAAATTCAAGTAAAGCAACATACAAAAGAGCGGATTTTTACATATATGTTGAGGACTTACAATACAATGAGGTAATTTTATATCCAAGTATGAAGACTTATTTATAAGAGCAAAGAATAGCAAAAGGTGAGAATTATTGAAGTTTATGATTTTGAGGCAATACAAGTTGTGAAGAATCAAGCGGTAAAATACTTCTCCCACGGCCATGGTTGTATTTAATTTCTCTTGTTTCAAAAAAAAAAAAAAAAAAAAAAAAAAGAGAAATATTTGTTTTGTTAATAAGCCGTGGGGAAGGAAAATTTATAAGGAAGTTTCAAGCGACAAGGATTTAAGGTAAAAAGAGTTATAAATTGTCAAGGATCTAGAATTCGAGAGTTTATCATCAAAAGTTGAAACCGAAGACGAAGACCAAGAAGTCAAAGACGAGGAGCGGAAGACGTTTCTATTGGATGCCGTGAGAGTGGTGTTATCATAATTGGCGATCGGATGTGAAGGTGAGTAAGTAATCTCATCCTCAATAATAGTGGTTGATTTCCTTTCGTAGAGATCATCAGAAAAATGGTTTTTCAAAATATTAAAAGATGTGGGTTTTTAAAAAATATTCCGGAAGTTGTCCTTCCCACCATTCAACGTGTTGCAGGATTTCTCTCTTCATTCCTACCTGCACACATGTGAGAACCATAAAAAAGCCGTCTTTTTAAGTGCAATTATCATAAAATCCTTTTTGGTGAGGCAGAAGTCGAGGCGAAATGCTTATTGATCGTTTCTCAAACACGTGTTCTCTCATTATGGTGTGGTTATTTCTCACTCAACATTTAAGAATGAGAATATGTTCTTTAGTATTTCTAACTTCTTATTACTAGCATGCGAAACTCTATGTCCTCATAACTCTTTGGATGCTTGGGACGCTTGAACGCTTTGAAGTTGTGAGTTTTTAGTTTGATTTGCTCGAGGACTAGCAAAGTCTAAGTGTGGGGGAATTTGATAGGGTGTAGAATACATCCTATTTACTATCTATTGTTTATGCTTTCTTTGTATTTTTCTTGTAAATTATGTATTTTACGCTTGTTTTGAGTTTTATAGCTACTTTGGAGTCGCACGGAGGAAAAGAAGAAGAAATCACCCAATTTGAGCCAAAAGGGCAAAAAGGTCATTTTACAGGCGATTGATATATGGAGCCCATTTGAGGTTAAGGGGCAACCCAATTTGGAGGAGTACTAAAGCCAGGCCCAATCAAGGCTAAGGGGGGTTGTCATCAGGGTACCCCTTATCATTTATCGATAGGTGTAATTATCCTGGGGTATCCCTTATCTAATGAGAGGGATGGTCCTTATCACCTGGGTGCAAATACGCCCAAATCATTACAACCCTAGAGATATTTCTCTCATTCTCTTTTCTTCACTCTCTTCCCTTTCACTGATTTGAAAAGCGATCATGGTCTTTGTTGAACCCGAGAGATGGAAGTGAAAACCGACCGAGAGCTCTTTGTCATGGTAGAGATCGAGATGCAGAGAAATTGGGAGAAGAGATAAGAGACCTCAGAGATGAAGAGCAGAATTCGAGGAGGGTTAGCGATGGATGTATCTGCTGCTGCTGTTAATTCCAGATCGAAGAAGATGGTGATGGTAATGGAGAAATCAGATCGAGAATAGTTTCTGGTGGTGCTGGAGAAATTAGGGTTCCGATTTGAAGACGAAAGAGATGGGTTTGTGGTTAATTGAGTTTCGCTGATGGAGAGGAAGAAATTGATGAACATGGCTGCCGTTTGGGATCGAGATGTTGCTCCGATTAATGGTGGTACCGATTGGCTCGACTGAGAAGGAAGATTGAGAAAGAGACGGTGACGGTGACGATTTGTTGAGTTCTGAGTTCTGAAGGTGTTGAATCTTGACAGAGCTGGGTTGAGATGGATCTGTGATGAAGTTTGAAGTTTTGAGACAGACTCAGAAGGACGAAATGGTTCAGAGTTTGAGGTGGAGCAGCGAGTGAGAGAGATGGGTTTTGTTAGGAATAAAAGAAGAAATCAGTGGCTGGAAGATTACAGATGGGGGTTTGATGGAGTCTGCTGGTTTACAGGGAACGATGGATTGTAAAGAGTGATTCTGCCGAGAAGAATTGAGAATGAGAAATTGATACAGAAAGAAGATAATGATTGTAGATGAATGGTGAATTGCTTGAATAGATTCCGAGACAGGGAATGGTGCTAGTGAAGTTGGGTGTTCACTGGAAATGCTGTCGGTGGTCTCTGTAGGATGGAATGTGGTTTGAATTTGTGGGTGATTGATGATTTGTGAGATGTTGCTGATTCAATTGAAGCTGAGTCGATTGAGCTAAGAAGTAACAAAGAAGTGAAGCTGTTGAACACAGTAGATGTATGCTAGGTTTCTTAACAGGAGAAGACTAAAGATCGGCCTAAAGTTGGCCTGAGAAATGCCCAAAAAAACAGAGGAAACTCTGTCCAGTTCTCTGTTCTGGCGAGTCGACTCAGCGAGTCCGATGACCGATCCGTCCGTATGACTCAGTTGATTAAGACGATTCAGACCAGTCAGATGTCTAACTGACTCGGCTAACTCCCCTACTTCTGACCCGATTGACTAACGGAGACCGTTATCTCTGACGGCATCGTAACAGAATATTCCTACAAAGCTGATGGCGGCGAGAATTCTCAGGTGGCGCGGCAACTATTCCTACGGATTAAGCCACAATACCGTTTTCCGGCGAGCCAAGAAATTCCAATTTTCGTGGACTTCTCTCATGGGTGTGTAGACTTGGACTAGGAATTGGATGGAGAATTGGGCTCAAACTTGGAAAGAGAAGATGGAAGAGTTGAGAAAATCTTGGATTTGGAAATTGAATTGCTAAAGGAAAAGGATTCTATTCCTTGGAAGAGTTGGAGAATATTGAAGCCTATAAATAGAGAAGTTTTCTACATCTTTTACACACCTCTCGACACACAAAGACTTGTGTTTTTGCTAGCTTTTGAAAATTCTTCTTCTTAATTATTTGTGTGAACTTTAAAATTCTCCTTTTAATTATTATTAGTGTGAATTTCAAAAACATGAGTAGCTAATTTTATTATTGATTGAGGATGAATTCCTAGTTCTTAATATATGATTTGAGTTTTGTTTCAATTATATCTTGAAGTTTTTCACATGATTATCGTTTGTTTTTACTAATAGGAATGTTTATTCATTCATGATTGATTGATAGATTGTTTAGAATGCATGCTAAATTGATTTGTTAGTTTAATCTAAATCTAGTATAAGTTAGGGAATAAGTAATCGTTCTCGACACTTTACACAAGTAGAAAACACGAGACCTTGCGGAGGGATTCCGTGGAGCGATTGTGTGTAAAAACAACGCTAGAAAGTGGACCAAGCGAACCGAGTCTAACTACTAGTACTAAACCTAAATTCATAGATCTTAATGCATTCTGTGGAATTACATCTTGTAAGCGAACCTCAAGGTGGTTCTTTTGAATAGAATCTGATAACTAAGCGGACTTGTTACTCAGTGAAATAAGGGATTTTGGGGCTAGCTAAGCGAACCTGCTATCCTATGGTTGGTGATAATTTGTGACTAATAACAAGTATAAAAGAACATAACTTGATTCATTGTTTCGTAACGAAGAAGGATTCCTTGATCTTGTCTCTCTTATTGCTTTCAACTTTATCTTTTAATTGTTTTGCTTATTTTCTTTTGCTTTTTACACCCCCTTTTGTGACAATTTTTACAACTAGAATCTCTTGCTCCTCGTGGGAACGAACTTGACTTCCATTATATTATTTTTAATTGAGTGGAAATAAGATATTAATTTGATTGCACCTACGACATGCATCAGTTTGGTTTTTGACAGTGATGTTTGATAGAATTGATTATGTTGAATAGAGTTCTGTTGAAGTAGTCTACAATATGGCTGCAACTATTGGATGTGTATGTAGAAAGAGTATGGCTTATTACTGCAATTGCAGGTAAAGCTTAAATTACTATTATATATTGAATTTATAAAATTCTGTTAAACTGAATAGATTGAAATTGAGAAATAGTTAAGAGTTTCAGTTGTGTGAGAACCTTTGGTCTGTCTGACTGAACATATTCAGTCTGACTCGTTTTGTTTAGCTGACTCAGTTCATCTGACTGAGTTGGATCTGTTGACTCACCGAGTTTCTTTATCTTGACCTGTGTTGACTCATTGATCGAGTTAACCTTTGACTTGATGTTGACTTTTAGCTGACCATGTTAGACCAGACGTTGACCGTTAGTGGACCAGTTAAACTAGGCTTTAAATTAATTGGCAGGTTTAGTAGACTAAGACTTAGCTATTGGACTATTGAACCAACCTAATTGAGTTAGTAAACCTTAGATATTCTAAAGGAAGAGAATGAAAAGGTGTAGAACCATAAATGGGCTTAGAACCATTAGAAAAACTTGTATGATTCTTGTGTGAACCATTTTGGCTAGATTCTTAGAGTTCATGTGTGATTAACAGTTAGTCTTTATTCACAACTATCGATTCAAAGGATGAACTAGTGGATCGTGGATCTCGAGGTAGACGTGGCTTGTCTTCAAAACAGTTGGGAATCGATGATGAACTCTCTTGTATTCATTATTGTTTTACAAATCCATCTTGTGTTAAATTCATACATTATTTGATTTACTTTCCGAAAGTTGTGTTGATTCTTTTAATCTTTCCATCACTTGGAACGGAATTGAAATGCTTTGTTTGTGATTATGAATGTTGTGGGAAATAATAATTTCCATCTGTGGTATATAGGATACGCTCCTTCACGTTTTAATTTATACCTACTTTATTTCGAGCTTTTATGCAATGGTTAGGGCGATACACCACAATATTACCTATTCGGTGTGGAATTGGCATCAATATTATTATTCAAAAGAAGGAGTTTGTCCATATACATGATTGTTCATTTGAGTGTTTAGTATGAGATGTGTGCCCCAAACTTTATATATCCAGTATTCTATGGCTAGGGCGATACACCGCGATATTACATGGCTAGGGCGATACACCGCAATATTATTTATTGCTACGGCGATACACCGCAATATTATTCTTTAGTATTGTGCGGGCAACACATGTCTCATACATGGATGTTTATTGTTCTTTTAAATTACTTTGAAAAAGTTCTACAATGTGTTTTACCGTTTTTTTTTTGTGTTCCATCAGTTTTCAATGATTTCTTGAAAGTTAGTTGTTATTTCTACCGGGAACCCATTTTAGGGATGATGTGCTCACCCATTCCCACTTTCAGTTTCAGAGACATATCAGGGTTGCGCAGTGAAAGTTTCGAGGGTTGAGTTCGTTAGTTGGTTAACTTCTGCTATGTTATTACGTTGTATATTCTTTGTAAACCAAATGACTAATGTATATATATCATTTGAGATACATATTCAGAGTGTGGCTAGTTTTTGGGTTAAGTTTTGTAACAAATTTCTTAAGTGAATGATTAAGTAAATGATTTAGCTCCTTAGTGCCTCTTTATTTAGTTAATCTGTTGGATTAGTCTGCTGCTAGCTTTGGGGGCGCTACACATACAAAGAAAATAAATCAACTTGCATAATTATTTATCTCAACCGGAAGCAATTGAAACAGTCATAGACATTAAAGCACCGCAATTGCAACGAAATTTCGTTAAGCCTAAACAATTGATACCAAACAATAAATCAAAATAACAATAGTTTTTCTCAACCGGAAACAATTGAATCACACACACACATCCATACACAAATAATGTAATAAACATCAATTGTACCAAAATTTTGTTAAGCAAAAGAAAAATATATGCAATAAAATCAGGCTTTTCTTAAACAGGAAAACGATTAACTAACAAATTCGTCACCTCAAATTTTGTATCCTCTTCTCCTTTTCTTTGCATCTCTTTAGGGAGGAATATCACTGCGTTGTCATCCTCTTGCAAGACGAAAGAACAACAACAAAAACCAACCTTTACCAGAGAAAGGTTGAAAATCAGTTTTAACTAATGCATAACAAAAGTTGAAACCCCGAAACACATATGCTTTTATGTTAAACCAAAATGATTCAACATATTGTGACTGTTTCACACATGAGTTTCAATCGGAACCCCTTATGATCCTTTGATAAAGCCTACCAACATGGGTAGAACTTAATCCCGCTAAACCAAGAAGTTACCCAAACCATAAGGGTTCACACAATATGAGATCGAATATTAAGGTTAAGAAAACCGAAATCAAACATCCCATAGACACATAGAAATAATATAAAGCATTCAAGCACATGCTATGTAATCGAAAAACTATCACAAGAAAAATTATAAAATAATAATTTTATTCATAAATAAGATAGTTTTATTCAAAATAGACCTTATATACGATTATTAAAACAAATCAAAAACTGATGTATATTTCTTGGATTAATCCTTCATCTCAGTGTTAGAGGAAGGTAGATTATTACTTTCAGTCTTCAGCTTGTGAAATTCTTCAAGTAGATAACCTTGTTGTTTGACCAGAATTTCTTGCAGTTGAGAAATTTTCGTGAAGGATTAATCAAGTGTGTCAATGCTTCAATACACTAATCTTTCTTCAGCATATTCTCTCTTTCTTTCTTGCTAAGCCAATCTCTCTTTTTGATTTCTCTATATCAAGAGAAGATGCAGACTTATTCTTAAAGTGATCTTTCTGATCTAGCATCTTATCAAGAGACGACATTGGATCCAGACTCATAGTTCGGACAAGGATGACCAAGAAAAGAGAAGGATCTTTTTATAATTTTCATACTTCCGAAAATATAATTTTCCTAAAAATACGAATATCTCAAATATTTTCAATTACTAGATTTTATTTCCATAATCTACACATAAGTGCCTTGATCTTTCTTCTTCCTCACAAAATTTGGCACACGTGGTGAGGTAAGAATTCTAATACCGATCAGGTGGTATTAGTATGAGATTTTCTCTCATTATGGAATTTTGAACAAATAGAGTGTCCTTGATCTAATATCGTTTGAGAAAGTCTCTTTTTGTTACCTCGGACTAACGAAGTATCTTGAGATTGGTGGGGTTGCATATACAACTTTTAGCAATTTTGTAATTGAGACAGTTTTTGCATTTTGTCTTATTTTTCCCTTTATCATTAGATGATTTAATAACATCGGAAGACATGTCCATTATTAAAATGGTTAAATCACTAATGGATGAGGAAGGAATAAGATTGACAACTAACGCAATATTAGTTGTTTGCTCTTCTTCAGAATCATAGGTGTCATCTAGAGTTACAATCAGAGCCTTGCTTCCAGTGTATTTCTTAATATTGGGACAGTCTTTAGATATATAACCAAACCCTTTACACTTAAAGCACTGAGGCTGATATTCATCATCTTCTTCCTGATCCTTTTTGACAGGAACTCGATCATGTGGACGAGAAGATCGATGAGTATCCTTTATAAATCTCTTATTTCTTTTCTTTAAGAGATCTCGAAACTGTCTAGTAATCAATGATAATGATTGTTCAATTATATCATCAGAATTTTCAGCAATCTGTTCATCTGAATCATCCATCTGTCTATTTCTCTCCATTGGAGCTTTCATAATTTTTGCAGCTTTAAAAGAAATTCCCTTAGTTTGAATAGACTGTGATTCATGATCAAAGATATTTAACTTTCTAACAAGTGTGCTTCGTGAGAGTGTTGAAAAATCATTTGATCTATGATTGCATGCTTCTTAGAATCGTATCTAGATGGCAACGATCTGAGAATTTTGCAAACTATATCCTTTTTAGAAATAGTCTTTCCAAGAGAGAAATATCTCAGAGAGTTTAATATGAAACTGTTCAAAAGTGTCGTTGTCATCCATTCGAAGGTTTTCCCAATCATACGTAAGAGTTTGAAGTCTAGCTTCTTTCTCTGATGTATTCCCTTCAAATACGATCTGAAGATCATCCCAAGCTTCTTTCGAAGTTTGAAATGTGGATACATGATGTTGTAGATCACGATGTACAACATGTATAATAGCATTCAAACCATCTGAATTCTGCTTAGCAAAAGCCTTTTCTTTGTTTGAAAAATCCACTAAGTGTTTACACTCAGTTTCCGAATTTTCTATTTTCGGGCGACTATAACCATCGACGACTAATATACTAAAGTCTCGTGATTGAAGAAAATATCTCATAGCAGAATTCCACCATAGATAGTTTGTTCCGTCAAATCTTGGCGGTACGTTAATTTAAGTCGATTCATGAGAATTTGAGTTCATTCTTATAGGTTGGATCGCACCAAACACAGATTGTTAGATCTTTTCGTGTTTGCCTGCTATGATACCAATTGAAAAGACGAGGGTACCCAAATATAACTCAATCTAAAACTTTTCCACCTATAAGTCCTTTCTCCGAAAGTGATTGTCTATGGACTGAGTCGAGAAAATACAACTAATCGGTTCACACTTCGTGTGATCGTCTATGGATACGAGATCGAGACAATACAATAACGAAGTATGATTACTTGATAATAGGTTCGAACTTAACCAAATGCAATAGGATTTCTATCAAGTAATTAGGAATTAACGTTTGGGTATTTTACTTCTAATTATAATAAAAACAATTATAATTACGGAAATAGAAAAGTAAAAGACACAGCAATATTTTGTTAACAATGAAACCTCAAATGCAGAAAAACCCCGGGAACTTGTACAGAATTGAATACTCTCAGGATTAAGCCGCTATAAAAAATCTAAACCAACTTCGTATAGTTAAGACCAAGCAACTAAATCTATAGTTCACCTAGTTCCGTCTGTATCCCAGCGCCTCCAACTTTTAATAAGTCACGCACTTGGAACAATTCCTTGTTTCGTATTCCAAAAAGTAAAGGAACAACAAATCTGTTCGGTAACAACTCTTTTCAAACAACTTGATATGAGTTTGACAAAAGGCTCTTCCGTTTATCCCAATAAACTCCTTTGTCGGGTTCTTAGATCAATCTATTTAACAATTACCAAAGTAATTATTTAGACTATGCAATCAATACTATAAATCACAAAAAAACGTATTGATGCCGATCTACTCAACTAATCAATCCAATCTATCAAAAGATAAACCGATTATAGTTGGATCCCCAGCCGATCAAGTTTTGTGAACACCAAAGATTATGAACTCAAATAAAAAATCTTCTTTGTCTTCAAATCTTCTTAGATCTTCAATAAAAACCGGCACACAATCAACTTGCATCTCTTGTGATCAATCACACACAGAACGGAGTCTGATAAAAATGGATTATCATAATACGTCTTTAGATCTATAAACAGTCTAAAGATACCTGTCGATACTTCGATTTAGTTTGAGTAAATCTTATATCAGAAGAGAAGATTCTCAAGCATAAAAAAACTAGGTGCAATCAAAGTTCAACAACCGTTAGTCAATCAAATCAATCGAAAACTAATAATAAACTGCAATTATCTAGTTTCCCACCAACGGTACTTGTAGAGCTTCCCAATCCCAAAGAAGTCTTTAAAATGAACGGTCGTAAGAGATTTCGCCTAATTAGGGTACTTTCCTCTCCTAATAGACAGCTCCACCACTAACAACACAACAAGGTAGTTTTGTAAGCTCTGAGGATTAGTTTGCTCGAAATGCAAACTTCAATATTTATAGACCAAGGAATTTCCAAAACAGAATATTCTCAAAGATATGCAATAAACAAAAAAACGGTTTTCATAATTCCTGGAAATGCTCTGTACAAATATTGATCGAAATCTCAGTAGAAAATATCCAAATAGTAAATGCACATTACCAATTTTTATTTTCTAAACATATGCATTTAATTGATGGAAATTAAAAGCATATAAAACTAAAAACCTTAATTAAAATATTTTCAATTTATTTCGATCCGGGATTCTCCTTTAGTTGTTAAGGAATATCTTTGAAAAATAATAGATAAGAATTACTGCACGTGTTCAAAGTTTGTCGACATCTTTACTTTGTAAATCCTCTTTCATATTTACATTCTTGGAACCGATTTGCCACACTTCCAAACGAGTTTAGAATTGGTTCATGTGATTTTCAAGAACTATGTGATTAATCAAAAAAATTACATCACCATTCATGGGTTTAACGGTTCTACCAAAACAAGTTTCGGATCTACCTCCAAGTGGCTACTAGGATCGGTTACACTAGTTTCCATAAAATGGTTAACTAAGTACTAGGATCGGTTACCACTTATATATTGTACTTACTTGTGATCGGTTGCACAAGTTATAGGATCGGTTGCACCAATTACTAAAACTTGTTAACCTACTACAAGGATCGATTACACATCTTTTTTTAGTCCCACCAAGTTCTAGGATCGGCTACCCAATGACTAAGAATGGTCACACCAATTACAAATATCGATCATACCATCTCAGGTGATTACTTAAGATTGGTTTCACTAATTAAAGTCATACCGATACATAAGTCAGGCCTTGTGAATAATTCTACCAAGATACATAAACAAGTTATGAGTGGACATATTGGCAGTCCAAAGATTTGCAATGAATAAGAATACCAATAAGCCTAGCGATTTCCCTTTCGATTCACAAAACAAGTTTATGAATTGTAATTTCTTTCAACGAATGTAAACATTTTTTCCTAGGACGAAATCTTCACCCATACTCATACAGAATTACAATAGCATTCATGCGATTATGTCGATGTCATTCACAGCTTCGCAGTTATGTTTTCAATATAGCACGACTTGAAAGATACGTTAGGAATGAAACAGTTCAAGTCAAAATATTACTAACCTCAAGAGGAAGGATGATATCGTCATTGTAGCTCTTTACTTCTTCACATTCTTCAAGTCTTCCAGTAATACTTGTATGTCTTATATCCTAATAATAACTTTCTAGCTAACCTATACGAAGTTGAATCTAGTAAATAATCAAGCGAATTTTTGTATTGAGTTTTGGTTCACTAAAGTATGACAACCAAACTTGACATACCAAGCTTGATGGGTTCAACCAATCTATGCTCTAACAATCTCCCCATTTGTCAATTTTAGTGACAAAACTCTTACATCATATGGATAAAAAAATTACAAGAATTCATTATACATACGCTTGATTCCAAGTTTCAACAGCACAATAACATGTATACATTCAATCCACAAATGCCGCTATTGACATTATAATAACAAAGCTAATATTCCCCCTAAAGGTAAGATAGGTAGATTTTCAATCTGCACGTCTTTGTTATTCCCTTTGTAGTTAAGATAACCACAAGTATTAATATGATATGTTACTCCCCCTTAGTCTATGCTTTACTCTTTCGTTAGATATAACGTTTAAGCACCATTGTCATTTCCTTAGTGATACCAAATCACTTTTTTACTCCATATATTTCTCCCCATTTTCCTTAGAGAACCTCGAAGGCTTTCTCAAAGTCGATCTTCTAAATAATATGAGGAATTTCACTTTAGCACAATCAAGAATTTGACGCCCTTTGATGAAGATTGATTATTGACCGAAAATCATATTCTATAGAACCAACTTGAGTTGCAACCCTGCAGGAAATCTTTCAACTTGGCTGTCAACCCTGCCGAGCATCTCGGTTTGAAAGTTACATTTTATCAATTTATTGGTTCACTTTTGCGTCAACTTTCAAATGTTTCACGGGGATGACCCTAAATTTTGAAGTTACATCCATGGAATTTCACGCATCAACAATCAACCCATAACACGACATGTTGCTACAATTACATTACTTGTGTCAAGTATCTCACTGCTTTGCCAATTAAGTTTTCAGGCCCATGATCTTTCTTATACCTAAATTTTGCGGCTCACAAGGGAATGTTTGCCAATCGTAAGAGTATGAATCCGTGCGTGGAGACAATTTAGGACTATATATAAATGGATACATGTAGCCCTCTTAGGGATCCGAATTAATCTATTCGTTCACTAGTGGAACGAGAGCTAGGTAATTATCCATCTTGTTTTGAGTTCATGTTCTTTGAAAGTTTTATACTGGAACTATTTTCATCGCTGACTTTGAAACTACGCACCTTTAGTGTTAGAGCACCGCTTTGGTCGAACTCATAACGTTGCTATCTCAAACTTGTTTGTCAAGTTTAGTTGATCAAAACTATATACTTGATTTCTAGTCTACTTATATCTAAGTTTCGGATTAGGATAAAAGTGTGTAGTGAGCTTTAGATTTCACGGCGTTCACCAATTGAAGAAGAAGATCTACTGAAAAGCTTGGAGGAACTTCATCAACAAAAGGCTCTTCCGTTTATCCCAATAAACTCCTTTGTTGGGTTCTTAGATCAATATAT
This sequence comes from Papaver armeniacum, assembly GCA_023531295.1. Taxonomy (NCBI): domain Eukaryota; kingdom Viridiplantae; phylum Streptophyta; class Magnoliopsida; order Ranunculales; family Papaveraceae; genus Papaver; species Papaver armeniacum. Next base: position 748,244 of record JAJJWW010004943.1, read on the forward strand.
TTAACAATTACCAAAGTAATTTTTTAGACTATGCAATCAATACTATAAATCACAAAATAACGTATTGATGCCGATCTACTCAGCTAATCAATCCAATCTATCAAAAGATAAACCGATTATAGTTGGATCCCCAGCCGATCAAGTTTTGTGAACACCAAAGATTATGAACTCAAATAAAAAATCTTCTTTGTCTTCAAATCTTCTTAGATCTTCAATAAACACCTGCACACAATCAACTTGCATCTCTTGTGATCAATCACACTATCAGAACGAAGTCTGATAAAAATGGATTATCACAATACGTCTTTAGATCTACAAACAGTCTAAAGATCTCTGTCGATACTTCGATTTAGTTTGAGTAAATCTTATATCAGAAGAGAAGATTCTCAAGCATAAAAAAAACTAGGTGCAATCAAAGTTCAACAACCGTTAGTCAATCAAATCAATCGAAAACTAATAATAAACTGCAATTATCTAGTTTCCCACCAACGGTACTCGTAGAGCTTCCCAATCCCAAAGAAGTCTTTAAAATGAACGGTCGTAAGAGATTTCGCCTAATTAGGGTACTTTCCTTTCCGAATAGACAGCTCCACTAGTAATAACATAACAAGGTAGTTTCGTTGGCTCTGAGGATTAGTTTGCTCGAAATGCAAACTTCAATATTTATAGACCAAGGAATTTCCAAAACAGAATATTCTCAAAGATATGTAATAAACACAAAAACGGTTTTCATAATTCCTGGAAATGCTCTGTACAAATATTGACCGAAATCTCAGTAGAAAATATCCAATAAGTAAATGCACATTACCAATTTTTATTTTCTAAAGATATGCATTTAATTGATGTAAATTAAAAGCATATAAAACTAAAAATGTAGTTGCAGGAAATCCTACACTACACCCCTTACAAGAATTCACACAATTAAACCATTGAAGATGAACAATAATGATTTTTATTGATTAATCCCTTGAATGTTTACAAGATAAAATGGGAATGATCTAAAGAAATTACAATCACTACAAACTTTCTCTCTCTTAATGACTTGCCTAACACTCGGAAAAAGATCTCTCCTCCATGGGCTTGCTCGGCTCCTTATATAGGGTATTACATGATGGATGACAGCTAAGCTGTCCTTTATTTTCGGGAATGACTTGCGAAATATCGCAGGCGTTAAAATAAATAATCTCGCAACTATCCTAAATCTCGCTAAGTCTTCACATCTTTCTCGTGTTTTGCTGTCGTCATTCATTGCGTCATTTATATTACTTATTTGCGACACTTTCGCAATATTTTCGTTTATTGATCTCGCGAGGTCGCGAGGTATTGTTGTTGCGATATTCTGATCGTACATCTTGCCTCTTCTCATGTCTTCTCTTCGAAGAAGAGAATGTCATGAGAACTAATATTTTGAAATGCTGCATCCATTTGTTTTTCATCAATTTTTGCCGACAAAATTCCGTGAATTAGGGATAACCGCTTACACGTGTCTAAAATTTTCCTTTTTTACCGGCACATTTAATGTTATCCGGTTACTCTTTTCTTGTCTATTTAAAGAGGAATTCCTTATGAAAGTGTTTTTTTTCTTTTACTTTGTCTTCTTCATCATCTGCAACTTTTTACTGTTATTTTTCTTCATCGTCTTCTTTATCACTTTTCTGCTATTATTCTTCTGCTACTGTTATCATCTTTCTTTTTCTGCTACTGTTTCTATGGAGCCATCAAGGTTTGTTAACTTTGCTAAATTTGATCATTTTTTGGTTGATCTCTCTCATTGAAGTTGTTTTGTTTTGATATTGTTCTTCTTTTAATGATTCCTCTGCTGTTTTTTGTTTTAGCAAGAACAAATCTAACACCAAGTTCACCATTGTGAACCCTAATGTCTCCGTGGGCTCGCAACCGAAAACCATTGTCACTAAAAGAAAGCCTGCGAATAACAAGGTATTTAAGAAACATTTACTCTTCTAATAACAATATTGTTGCCTTTGTTTCTTATTTAACTTGTAATTCGCAGGATGACAAAAATGCGGATAGGTCCCCTAAGAAACCTCGCCGTTCTAAACCTATTGCACCTTCTATTTCTTTTCCTTCATTTAAACTTACAACTTCTCCTGCAGTATCTTCGCAGGATAAACCATCTTCCCTTGTGATATCGTCGCAGGATAAATCAACTCCTCTTTTGCAGGATAAACCATCTTCTCCTGCGATATCTTCGCAGGATAAATCAATTCCTCCTTCTATTTTCACCACCTCTGAAAATGTTACTGTCGATATTCCTAAATTTTCCATCAATGAAGTTCCTCAAGATGAACCCCTTTTTAATGCCTCTGTTTCTCCCCCACTTATTAATCTTCATCAAATCTCTTCTTCTGGTATTTCTGTGACCAAGGATGACTCAATTCTTCCTTCTCCTCCCACCATTACCTCTTCATCTGGGTATATCCCTCTTACTAAAGAAAACCTGGAAGGGATAGATGTAGCTTTCAAAGTTTTATCAGACATCATGAATGATGTCAAGAAGACCTCCATTGACCCAATCAGGTTTAGCGTTTGCGAGTCTTTGAGTAAATATTTCGGTTCTGACAAAATGTCGCAAATGTCTTTAGAACAAGAAGTTAAGACATTGAAGAATACTCTTCAAAATGTCTCGCTGGATCGTGATAATCTTCGCAAGAAGAACGAAGAATTAAAAGGTATTAATTCTCCTCCCCCACCTTTTTTTTTTTTTTTTAAGACCTTGTTCGCCTTTCAAGCTTTAAACCTAAACGAAAAATGGAGATATATCGGTTGGAATCTGTCATTGAAGAAACCCGAATGGATAGAGATGTTTGGATGGAGCAATATAACCAGTTAGATAATCTTCATACATACTCTGTTGAACAAATAGATAATCTTACCCAAGAGAATGTTCACTTAGTTCAAAAGCAAGACTCGCTGAATAATGAATTATCTCATCTCTCTTATTTCTTGAATAAATCTAATTTGGAGTTGGAAACCTTATCGATGAGAATGGAACTCTATCTCAAGAAAAGCGAATTTTGTTAAACAAGATGGCGATTGCTTCGCAACAGCTTGATGTCTGTCAGAAAATATGTAATGAACAAGAACAATCTCTCTGTTCGCTGAGAAGTAAACTTCTAGAAGTCACTGTTGAGAGGGATAAACTTATTCGGGGTAGAATATCTTTAAGTATGAAAACCGAGTCAACCGAAAGACCAATATTCCAAGTTAAAAGAATCATACTCGTCTCTTGCTAAGGAAAATAACTTGCTTGTTTCCAACGAAAAGAGTTTGCGATCTCGACTACAAGGTTTGGTTGGAGATAATTTTGACAATGCTATGTATCACTTGGAGAAGAGTTGCTTGGATTTAACCCAACATCTTATTTCGCAAAAGGAAGGTAGTCATAGAAATTGACTGCCTCATCTATTCTTCCTTTACCAAGTCTTCAAATCTTTTGTCTGTATAACTCCTTTTGTTCTTTGTTTTTTTGAGTCCGAGAAAAATCTTCACTCCTCCGTTGCCGCTTTAAAAATCGACTACTCAAAAAATTCGCAAAGAAAATGGAATACTCATTGCTTCCCTTGCTCTCTCTCGCGATCGAGCAGAAAGAAGATTCGACTATATGTCTGACTGTAAAGATATAGAGAGTAAAAATCATCAGAAAGCACTCCTTCGTCAATTTCATCTTAAATCCGAAGTTCTTGTAAATGATGTTTTACTATCTAAATCTCTTGATTCTGTATCTATCGAACCTCTGGAAGTAAGCGATGATGAAGTTCCTAACCCTCTTGACAGCGATTATGATTACAATAGTGGGGAAGAGCTCGCAAATGAAGAGATAATCCCTCCCAGTAAAGCTGTCAATGATGATCTGGGTGAAGGAGGATCTGGTGGAAATATACTAACTGGCGAAAATATGGATAAAGTTGCTGAAGAAAACCCAGTATCCCCTTCTGGTGAAAAAATTGATATTTGAGAATTGAACTTCTCTTGTAATTTTTCTTCTTGACTGCTGTTTCTTTATATACTTCAATTATCTTGCAGATATGTTTATCTGCTTATTATTACCCTTTCCTGCAACGAAAATAATTCTTGTTATTTAATAATTACCATTTTGTTTTCCATTATCCTTTTTTATGTTGAATTTCATCAATGCGACAAGATCGCAGGACGTCTTTACATTTTCATGTAATGACCCATTGATCTTGCCTTATCATTACTCTTGTGTGGTCTTATTTTGCCTTCCTAGTTAAAGGTCTTATTTTGCCACCCCTCATTGCGACAAAATCGCAGGACGTCTGTACATTTTCATGTAAAGACCCATTGATCTTGCCTTATCATTTTCTTAGTATTATTGCCTCTGCAGGATGTTTTCCTTGCGACAATATGACAGGTCTAGAAGTTCTTGCGAATTTAAAGCCCCGTGACATTGCTGTCTTGCGATGAAATCTCAGGACGTCTTTATACTTTCATGTAAAGACCCATTGATCTCGTCTTACCCTCGCGTTAGTATTATTGCCTCTTCAGGATCATCGCACAAATATGACAAGCCTAAATTTTCTTGCGAAAATAGAGCCTCATGACATTTGCGTCTTAAGACACTTATCACCTCCCTAATGGAGGGTGCCGCCCTTATGATCTCCCTGGTTGCCCCTTCAAGGAGGCGTACATCGTCCATACAAGACTAACTCCTCCCATCCGGTCTTAACAACAACCGGTTGTTTTGCGACCTCTTATCCCTTATACCTATATGGCTTATGGTTACGAGACCGCACCCTAAGTGGAGTTTTCTTGGTGAGAAAGATGTGCCAAGAATGGTCGAGACACTTCAAATGCCCCTGCACTCTTGGCTCAACCGTGTACCTCGGCGCCTTAGTCATACACCGACTCCTTGGAAGAGACCCTCGGTCGTCCAACCAGGGTATAACCTTATATAGTTGGAAATCCAAGGTATCTCTCCAGGATGGGCTTTATTGACCCCAAATCTCCATGACTCGGAGTTCCGGGCGGTGTAACCTTTTCCCGAGTCATGTCAAGAGATACCCCTTATATGACGCACTTTAGGTCTTACATTTGCCTCTTTGCGAAATATCATTCGCGAACTAGGGTGTACGCCATAAAGGTTCGTCCCATTCGTATAAATCATTCATTTTTTATTATCTCTTGTTATTTTATTTGCGAGATATTCGCACATCCTTTCTTTATTTCATGTAATTTCGCATTCAATCTTTTGCAAAAAACTTCTTATATGAATTCATTTCACTTCATTCATTCGATACTTCACAATCTATTCTTTTCCTACCATCTTCTATGGGTAATATTTCTTTAGATTTAATCTATTCCACGGTCTATCCAATCTTTGGCCTACATCTTTGCCCTCAGGATCCATTAATCTATATGCCCATGTTCCGACTATCTCCTTGATGATATAAGGTCCGTCCCATTTTCTCGCCAGCTTGCCACCACTTTCTCGCTGATATACTGGTGTTTCTCTCAATACCAAATCACCGGTTGAAATTCACGTGTCTTGACACGTTTGTTATATTCTCTTGCTAATCTTCTTGATAATTCTCCATATGCTCTAGTGGTCTTTCTCTTTTTTCTTCTAATTCATCTAACTTGATTAAAATGTTACCCGCACTAAGATTTTTCTCCCAAGCTTCTCTTTTTGTAGTTGGAATAATAACTTCTGTCGGAAGCACAGCTTCAACTCCGTATGTTAAACAAAAGGGTGACATTCACGTAGCTTCTCGCCTTGTTGTATTGTAAGCCCATACTGCATTATGCACTTGTTCACACCATGCCCTTTTATGTCCTTCTAACTTCTTCTTCAATATATCTGCGATTGTTTTATTTGTTGCTTCCGCCTGTCCATTGGCCTGCGGGTATAAAGGAGTTGATTTTCCACATTTTATTTGAAATGCATTAAGCAGCAATTCTATATTTTGTCCCTCAAATTGTTTCCCATTGTCAGATACTAACTGTGCTGGGATTCCAAATCTGCATATGATGTTTTGAAGAAGATGAAACAAGCTCTCATTTGTTTTATGAGTGTTGGAGAATTAAAATAATTTGGACTTATTTTGTTGAAGGATGTGATTTACGTTGGAGCTACAATGATCATATTGCCACAACAATTCAAAGTTGGAATCATGATTGGGGTGATAAGCGTCTTAACCGTATATGGAACAATCTTCCTACGCAATATGGTGGTGCATTTGGAAAGAAAGAAATGAAAGGATCTTCAACAACAAAAGGAAAAATTTAGCAAGTATAATTAGAGATGTCAAGATTCAAGCTTTCTTTTGGGCGGAATCAAACACCAAAATGCTAGGATTAACGGCTAATATGGTAGTTTTTTTGTGGGATTCGTATTTCTATTGTACCCTTTGAGAGGGCTTAAAGGGGCAATCTTGTACACTCTTCTTTTTTCCTTCCGCGACCGTATTTCTCTTTTTCTTTTTTTAGGTAATCGATTACCAAATCGGTTTCTTTTTTTTTTTGTTTCGGTTGTTTTATTGGGTTGAGGTACCCCTCTTAAGTACCTCTTTTTCAATGAAATTTCCTTTGACCGATCAAAAAAAATAAAATATATCACTTCAATAATGCGTCCAAAATCTATAAAGAGTTAAAAAGTTGGGAAGGTCATCGTCATCGTCATCGCCCTACCAAGATTTTGATAGATCGACTAGTTTGGACCACGAGCAGTAACGTATCAGTTTTTCACTTTCTTTGTTTGGCTGGAAAGCATCATAAGTACTGCCTGGGACCTTATCTATAATATTGGGTAGAAAACAATAATCGAAAATTTAGCTTTGAACCCAACCAACCTCGTGGGATGGGTGGGTACACCTTTGAAGTAACGTTCAACAACAATCCACCGCGCTTAGTTTTAAATTGAGCTTCCAAGATTTTTGTTGTGTGTGGCTGTTGTTAAAACCTGCCTAAGATTATTTTTTCTTCTTTATTTGTTGAAGGATGTGTAGGTGCAAATAATCCACAGAGATAGGTGGAACCATCCTGGCCAAGGGCGCACCAAGATAAACAAGTACTAGAAGCACGGAATCACCTCATCAGGCCTGGGCGCGAGAAAAGAAGAATGGAGACAGCTCGAGAAGTCGACATAAAGGAGAAAAGCTTTGATGTGATGCTCATCGAGTTCGAGGATAATTAATGCACCGGGGGTTGGTGAAGAGATAAGAGAAGCTCGATCGAAGCAAGACTCGGCCAAGAATCTGAAGGGCGACACCGATCACCTCCACCAAACGAACGACATCGGGTGATGACACCACTCGGCTAGATGATTCGGCTCGAGTAAAAGGAGAGATCGACTGAAGCACCAAAAAGTCGCCCGAGAAGAACATCCAGGAAGCTATACCAGGCTCAACACTGTAATATCGATGTATCACCACCTGCAACTATAAATAGAGATCGTGTAGAAACATAGAGGAGAGGTTTTTTGGGGAGAGAAAAGAAAGAAGTGATAGAGCAGTGTTGAGTGTATTGTGGAGAGAGAATTGTTGTGTATATTGGATCCTTGTAATCTTGTGAGAAGTAATAAGATCATCCCTTAACCCCCGTGGACGTAGGTAATCATGCCGAACCACGTACATCTTGTTTTCTTCTATGTCTTTTGCTTATTTACTTCTTAGCATACGTCTAAAATCTTTTGGATGTAGTAGTAGGATTTTCTACATCTACATTCTGGCGCCGACTAAGGGGAACGTATAACATCTTCGGATACCATGAAATCGGTTACCAAAAGAGAGAAATCCAAGCTCCTAAGTCACCTTGCGTGCTAGTTGAAGCTAAGAGAGAAACTCTTTTGGTTAAGAGTGTTGGTAGGCAGCGTTTGTGAGGTTTTCTTATCTTTGTTTTCCTAGCAAAACCTTATTGAGTTTGATGTAAGTCCGCTTTGTGTTCTTGTCTTTCGTTTGAATAAAGTCGCCAAGACTAAATCATTAAGCTAAGTCATGTTTGCTTAAGACGTCTAAGCGAGTTATTGGAAGATCGGTAAGCTCCCGAAATAACATCTTTTGATGTTGGAGAAGTTAGAAGGAAATTCCATCTTTGATGTTTGCTTAAGACGTCTAAGCTAAAATAGCATCAACATCGTTAAAAGCAGATTCAACAACTCCTATAAACATCTATTGATGATAGTCGATGCTAAGTGAAAGACTCTAACAAATTCGAAATGCATAGGTTGCTAGATTTATCGTTTAAAGATTACCTTTGTGATTAAAAGCTAGATTTCATTACATTTGTCTTCACTTACTTAATCATTGAAAAGATCACGGAGTTTTAGTTTGAAAGTAAAAAACTTGTTTAGTTCTTTTCACCGAATCAATTTCGTCGAGTAAATACCCTAAGATCTCTTACCTTATTAGTGAGGGATTCCGATCGGAAAGCCTGGTTAATCTTCTTACGACGAGTTAAGTGTTTTGTGTTGATATAAGCTTCTTGATTAAGGATCGCCTCGTCTTCAACCTAAGCTAACCATTATAACACCTCAAAGCTCCCGAATGGATCATCTTTGATGATCGGTAGAAGCTAAGTTGAAACGTTATTTCGCCGTTTAAACCTTCTTAGTAAGTTAAACAAAGTACAATAGTGGTGGAGGCAAGACTAACTCGAAGTCATTGAGTTTAGTTTTTCGGAAACTACGGCTGGAAGGAATATAGTGAGCACTTCGTTAACAAGTCTCATCTTGATCCTACACTAAAAGCCTCACAGCATCAGTAGAAAACCAAAGGAATCCTACGGTACAACCGTCTCCTGGGATTCCCGGCAACTCGTGTAGGTAGACCGTCAGCGCAACAGCTGGTGAGGGTTGCCATTATTATCGACCATAGCCAAGAAATAAATCTTCCGATCTAACGTACGGATGATTAATGACTTCTGGCACTAGGAATTTTAGGACAAATAATGATTAATGCATAGAGAAAGTACCGAAAGCGATGTGTCGAGACAGCTTTTCAAAGATTTTCCTTACGGTCAAAACCACTTGATTCTTTGAGATCAACACACTAGCATAAATGGAAGTGTCTTGTGAAAACTTTTCCAACCTTACATGCAGAAGAATCGCTATACTTCATCCTTAACCTTTTCGAGCAGTTCCCGAAGTAAGTGCTGTATACTTTGCTGACGTAGGTACGGACGGACGGGCAAGCCAAGGAACAAAGGCAGAATCGAAGGTAATGGCGAGTACCTCCAGGACGAGCAGGATCCTTAGGAACCGAGTCACGGCAGAATCTAGTGTACAAGAAGGACGTACGGACTCTCGACACGAAGATCATCGGCCAAATAACCAGGACGAGACTCAGGCACTAGGCAAAGGCATGGCTACTGTCGACGAGGAGGTCAATTTAGGCCGAGACGATGATCTCCCACCTAGGATGCTGAGTATTAACCCAAGCCAGATGAGGCGAGGGAACGAGGACGACATGGTAGACGGACGAACTGCATCGGATACTAAGGAAGAAGAGGAAGTGCAGACGATACAGGAGGAACGAGGGCGAGAAGGACAACCGACAGAGTACCAGCGCGAGCTAGAACGAGAAGGTGAGAGGCTTAGGCGAGTACACTTAGCAAGGGGAGACCACAATGAGAGACATCCAAAGAAGAGCCGATCATCCCGTAGCTCCAATCGTTCCCCCCGTTGTTCCCTCGACAAGGCCTCCAACTGCACCCCCCAATGTAATAGGAAACCAAGTAAATGGCCACTCTAGCCATAAAAGCACCGACCCAATGTTACTCGCTATATTGACAAGTCAAAGAAGGCAAGAAGACCTTATGAGAGAGCTGCAAAGGAGAAACCTAGCTTTAGAACATGAAAACTACCGACTCGCAACAGGAGAGCGGGGTCGAGAGGATCGTCAAGCCGAGGCGCTTCTAGCAATCACACTCCATCGAGAAACACCCCACCCCCATCCCCGAGCCGGGAACGCATAACCGACCCTAATCGACCAAGAGGAGGGTATGGGCCAGCCGAGGATTCTTCGACCGAGGAAGAGGCAACCAATGAGGGTACGGATGCGACAACCAAACGAAAGATCGAACAACTTGAGAAGATGGTCAAAAAACTGATAGGAAACAACGAGGACGATAAGCTATCAGAAGTGATCAGCGAAGCCCAGAAGACACCGTTTACCAAGGAATTGGATCGGACTCCATTCCCGCCCAAGTGTACGTTGCCAATCTTCCCATCTAGGTTTGAAGGCACGGGTGACGCGGGAGAGCACATCAAAATGTATAGCATGTCCTTGTTACTGGTGGAAGAATTACGATGTGGTCATGTGCAAATTCTTCCCAAAGAAGTTTGGAGGGAGAGGCAAAGAGCCGGTTCTACACCCGCCCGATGAATCCGTTGGAAATTATGCGATCTGGTGGAAACCTTCCTTGAGACTTACATGCATAACAAAGATAGCTCGGCCCAGAGTCAATAATCTTTTCACACTTGCACGAAGATTCAGGGAACCGCTGCGCTCTTTAACGGACAGATGGAGAAAATTATGTACGGACATTGGAAAGGTGCCGATCGATCATCAGATATTCGGTTTTGAGAATTCATTAGGGAAATCAGATCCCATTTGGGTTGCAATGTACAATGAGAAGCCTAAAACATTAAGAGAGATCCGGAAGATGCAAGAACACTACATCGCCTTAGAGGAGATCCAGGAAGGAGCGCAAGATAGAGGAATACAAGAGGCAAGCGCAACAGTAGAGGCAACCCCACGAGAAGCCCCGAAGCGATCTGAGAAAAGGCCGAGCACACAACATCATGGGGAGAACAAAAAGTTTGGGTCGAGAAAGGAAAGAAGCCTCGTCACGAACCTAGATCCTACACTCCACTAAACACACCATTAGAAAAGATATTCAAAGAAGTCGAAGAGGAATGATATCCGATATCCCAAGACTCGGGAATTCAGGTTGACGAAACAAGGAACCACCCGAGTTCCGCCATTACCACCGGTTTCGAGGCCATTCAACTAACGATTATCTGGGAGGTGAAAGACATCGTCCAACACCTAATCCGAGATGGATATTTACGACATTTTGTCAAGACATCGCCGACACCTGCTCAACCCGACGTCCCAAAGGCACCAAATAAGAATCAATCGTGGCACCTGGTTCGCCCGCAACACCATATCACACTCGGCAACTCAAGGGTTCGATTTGGGAACAGGATTATCACCTCGAGGATTCATAAAAGGGATCGATCGGGCAAGGAAATCCTCGGTATGGCCAAAACCCCGCCCATGGAACCATGGATGATGCGCCGATCACCTTCTCGGCGGAAAGACGTCCCATTGAATGGTCAAGCACATGGGGATCCCTTAGTAATAACTCTTCTGATCGAGGAATGGGGTGTCCGAAGGATATTGATGGACAGCAGCAGCTCAGTCGAAGTCCTATTCTATGACACCTTAAAGAGGATGGAATTGTCCGATGACATCCTGATCCCATCGACCTACCGAATCTACGGCTTCAACGGTACGGTGACAGTACCAAAGGGAGAAGTCACCCTCAGAGTCTCGGACGGGGAGGGATTCCTCGACACACTCACCACCTTTTGCGTGGTCGACGTTGTGTCACCATACGGCGATTCCAGGTCGGCCTTGGCTTGCATGGGAATCAAGGAGTCGCCTCGGCCTATCACCAAAGATTGCGGTTCCCATATTATCTAGGAGTAGTAGAAGTGCTAGGCGACCCCTGCGGCGGCGAGGCAGTGCGTGCAAGATAGATGTCCAGCGCAGAATGAAGAGAGGCGATCGAGGAAACGCCAAGAAAAGAACAAGTCTAAGGAAATAAAGGAGGGAGAAGAGTTGGAAAAGGTGATGTCACAAGCCATCGCTACCTATGAAGCTGGCGAGAAAGAGATCTTATAGCAATCACGAGGAGAGCGATCGGCGAACCAAAGCAAAATTTCTCGGCCTTAGAACCTACCCGACAAATCAATATGGGTACCGAGGAAGAGCCAAAAATAGTGAGAATAGGGACTCTCTTGACAAACGAACAATCTCAGCAGTTGACAACTCTTTTGAAGGAACACATGGATGTATTCGCCTGGCAAATGCACGATATGGAAGGAATTGACCCGGAAGTCTGCTCACATCACCTCGCGGATAAACCCCAAGTTCAAGCCTATCCGACAAAAAAGATGAGAAGAATTGCGCTCGAGCTGCAAACGGCGGTGGAGGCTGAGTTAAAGAAGTTGCACGTAGCATGAATCATTCGAAAAGCCCAATACCCGCAATGGATATCTAACATGGTGATAGTCCCCAAAAGGAATGGAGGTGTTCGAGTCTGCATCGACTTTAGTGACTTAAACAAAGCATGCCCAAAGGATAGCTTCCCCCCTCCCCAAAGATCGATCATCTAGTAGAATCCATAGTCGGGTATAAGGCGATAACACTCATGGACGGATATTCGTGGTACAACCAAATACCCCGGCCCCCAAGATCAAGAGCATACATCCTTCTTCACACCAAGAGGGTTGTATTGCTACACCAAAATGCCATTTGGATTAAGAAACGCAGGCGCCACCTATCAAAGGTTGGTGTAAGACATGTTTGAAAAAAAAAAATACACAACACCATTGAGGTATATGTGGACGACATGTTGGTCAAGAGCAAGGTGGCCACCAACCACATCGACGATCTCCGAGACATATTTCAAACCATGAGAAGGTACAAGATGAGGGTAAATCCGTCCAAGTGCACTTTCTGGGTCACCTCGAACAAGTTTTTAGGTACATAATCACTGACAAAGGCATCGAAGCCGACCCGGATAAAATCGGAGCCGTCGTGGAAATGTCATCAGCCGTATGATTAAGGACGTGCAACGATTAAATGGGAACTTGGCGGCCTTAGGACGATTTATCTCTCGGTCGTCTGACAAGTGCAAGGATTTCTTCGGGACATTAAGGAAAGGAGAGAAGTTTAAATGGACTAAGGAGTGTGAAGAAGTATTTCATAAAATTAAGCAACATATTGCGAGTCTTCCGGTGTTACAAAGACCAGAGCCCGAGGACATACTAACACTATATCTTGGGGCAACCAGTTATGCCATTAGTGCCGTACTAGTCAAGAACGTTGGAGGGAGGAAAATCCGGTGTATTTCGTAAGCAAAACCATGAATCCAGCAGAGAGGAACTACACCAGGATCGAGCAACTAATATTAGCATTGGTGTTTGCAACAAAGTCACAAGATTCGGGTGCTCACAAAGTCCTCCATAGAATCAGTACTCGACAATGCAGCCAGGTCGGGACGGATCTCTAAGTGGAGTGCACAAATAAAGTAGTTAGACATTTTTTTACGAAATGAGAACAGCAGTAAAAGCACAGGCAGTGGCCGACTTTCTGGCAGACTTCCCTCTCAACGACGAAGATGAAGTAGAAGACATCCCCGGAATGGAGGAAGACCGAGAGAACCCGTCTGACCTACTCGATACATGCAACCCGACACGATGGGAGGTTTTCGTGGATGGGTCATCCAGTAAAGACGGATCAGGTCTAGGATTGGTCTTCACGACGCCAAAGGGCAAAAAGATGGTCCACTCCTTTAAGCTTGAATTTAAAGCAACTAACAATGTCACGGAATACGAAGCGGTAATACATGCTTTGCGTTTGATAGTGGAGATGGGAATCCAAGAGGTACGACTTACAAGCGACTCTCGGCTAGTCGTCCGACAAATCAGCACAGGCAAAGACGCCATACATGACCCCTTATTACGTAAATATTGGGATCTCGCCCAATTCTACATCGGCCGAATACCGAGCATCAAGTTTTCGGCATATCCGTAGGAAGGACAATCGCCACTCGGACGCCCCTAGCATACATTGCTTCCATGTTGACAGATGCAAGCGTCGAAGGCATCAGAGTTATGAGAGTCTTAATGCCCTCAGTTCCTGAGACCGTAGACATCGGCGCACATGTCGCAGCAACCACTACTGATCAATATCGGGCCGATGATTGGAGGAAACTGATTCACGAATATCTCGAAACAGGAAAGTTTCCCAAGGGGCGACCTGAGATCAACAAAACCAAAAGCAAAGCAGCTGCGTACGAACTTCGAGACGGCACTCTATACAGAAATTCATACCTATGACCATTACTAAGGTGCCTGAGTAAAGAAGAGGGGCATACAATCCTCAACGAATTGCACTATGGGGCAGCGGGAAACCACAGCTCAGGCCCTAGCCTAGCAGCACGAGCTAAAACCATGGGATATTTCTGGCCGTACATGAACGAGGACGCGAGGCATATGGCCCTCATCTGCGACGAATTCCAAAAATTTGGAAAGAAGATACATGCACCTAAGTAACATTAAACTCGTTATCGGTCCCCGGCCTTTCGCTAAATGGGGGATCGATATCGTGGGACCATTGCATGTCGGATAGGGGCAGAGGAAGTACCTAATTGTAGCTACCGACTATTTTACTAAATTGGTAGAGGCCGCTCCGTTGAAACACATACGGGATAAAGATGTTTTCCGATTCATCTGGGAACACATCATATGTCGCTTTGGAGTACCAGCAGCAATCGTCTCTGACAATGGGAAACAACTACATGGCAAGAACATCGACTTGCTATTCAACACCTACAACATTCGAAAGAGCAAGTCTACACCCCTGTACCCCCAGAGCAATGGACAAGCCGAGATCACAAACAAGACCATCGCCGATAACCTGAAGAAGAAGCTTGACGGGGAATATGGAGAATGGTGCAAAGAACTTTATAACGTTTTGTGGGCATATAGGACAACTCGCAGAGAGGCAACCGGATTATCGCCTTTCATGTTAACATATGGGACCGAAGCCATCCTTCCCAATGCAGCAATGATACCTACAACGAGAACCGAAGCATGGAGACGAAACATCTCAGCCGGATCTTATCCTGGCTAAACTCGACGATCTAGAAGAAACAAGAGAGATGGCCCCGCAAAAATGGAAAATTACCAACGAAGAATCCGGCGAGAGTACAACAAACGGGTTCGACCAAGAGAATTTCAACCAGGGCAGTTGGTACTAAAGGATCTACCCGATTATGAACGTGATAAAAAAGGCGGAAAATTAGCAAAGACGATGGGGAGGACCCTACACCATTGTTGAGAAGGTCGGTGAAGGGGCATACAAGATACTAAAACCGGACGGAACACCTGAGCCACGACCGTGGAATGCTACGCGACTAAAACTATATCACCCATGAAAATGGTAGGCCTCGAATGTGTATAAATTTATGACCTACGAGTGATACCGCAAGTGCACCTGCGTCCATCGGAGACGCGCCAGTATGCACGGTCGAACCACAGAGACTTGTGGTGCTTTTGTATGATCTAAGGCTTGCTCTAGACTCGAGTTCTAGTGACTTGTAATGCGTAACACAATGGTTTTTGTTGCCGATACGGCTGAATAATGTGAAATGAACCTAAACTAAGGTATAGACAGTGACAAAAAGGGCTTGCTAGGTCTTCAAATCCACCTCTGAATTCCTACTATGTGCTCAACTAGTTGAGTGTCTTGTTCCTATGCCAGGTAAGTATAAAGTGTCAATTTTTACCACCTATTTAGGGAGTTTCTCCTAGTGATAACTCAAATAACAGCCTAAGGCACTAATCCTAAGTACTAGTTGTCTAATTAAGCACAACTAGTCGGGGAATTAGTATTAAAAAAGAAGCAAGAGCTGAAACACTCTCAACTCGGTATTAACCTAACTACGGTGCATCCATGGCATTGGCATGCACCGTGAGAGAAAAGGGGTTGAGGTGTTAAAATTGAAGCTATCTTGTCAATTAAACACTCAAGAACAATCCAATGAGTTTAAACAGAAATTGGAATTAGGGTTTCATTGAAACCCCAACAAACTAAATTAAAACATTAAAACTGCAAATTAAAACCTAATTGATACACTGGCTAACCCATGCATCCTTTCCATGAACACCCATCACTCCTATTTATACATGCAAGAAAATCCCCAAATACCAAACCCTAATTTCAAAAACAGAAATTAAAGAGTAAATAAATCAAAAGCATTCGCACCCATACTCTGAATCGCTGTTCTCCTCTTGTCAATTCGCTCCAACAACTCCCTTGATTGATAGATGAGAAACCCTAACTCTAGTTATCTTTAACCTAGCTTCTAGGGTCTTGAGAAGCTATGAAATAGATAACTCGAGAAAGAGTGATGGAGTAGGTGGCTACTTGGTGAGGTTGGTGGCTGCGGTAATGTGGTAGGAGATGGAGAAGGTATGGTTGCGGAGGTTGGTCGGGAGGGGAAAGAAGAGGAAGAGCGAGCTCTTCTCTGTCGGGTGAGGGAGAGAAATGAGTTTAGGGTTAGCTAGGTTATGGGAATATATAGGTGTTGTGGTGTGAAGCGGTTACATCAAAGATTGATGGAGAAGGCCTCAGCGAGCATAGGATCTCGGTGAGGAAGATCTGAACGGCTGAGGATGAACTGAGGCGATTTGCTGTGGAGCGGGAGTATCAAGACATGATGTGAACGATGGAGCGACCGTAGGATGTAGCTAGACGCGATCCGAACGGCTCGGGATGAGCGGGTTCGGATCCGGTCGTGGGTAGCTCTAGCCCAAGTCTTCCTTGCCGGGTTGCAATCGATTTGCGCGCGGCTTTGGCTAACTTGCTCCATAGATGTTTGACTCCAATTCTTCGCTCTTTAGCTCCTCGGTTTCCAGGACTTTATTTATTACCTAAAAACACAAAATTAATTAATACAAATATTTATTCTTGAAAACAAAGAAAACACGTAACTGGGATAATATCCGATTTCTAAGCGCAAAGATGAGTAAAATGCCAATAAAAAGGTGTATAAATATGCACTATTTGGCACTCATCAAATACCCCAAAACCTGAATTTTACTTGTCCTCAAGTGAAACGAGAAATTAAGAAATCCTAACTATACCCATGTCGCAGGTCTCTCGAATGCATTTAGCGTATGCACTAAGCCTTTAAACCCCCTAGGTGTCCCTAGTGGACGAGTTGTAGTCTCGTGAGGGTTTACCAGAGGTGTACCCACAAAACCTTCTCCAACCGCAGTGTAAAAGAGTCTCAAGCATCCAAGAAGCTATGAGGACATAGAGTTTACGCATGCTAGTAACGAGGGAAGTTAGAACTACCAAAGAACGCATTCTCATCCTTAAGAGTTGAGCGAGAAGTAACCATACCATATGAAAGAATTCGGATTCGATTGTGATCATAAGTCTCAACTTCTGCCTCACCATTAGGGTTTTATGATAATTGCACTCAAAAAGATCGCTTTTTAGTCTCTCATGTGTGCAGGCAGGAATAAAGAGAGAAATCCACACGTTGTAGGTAAGAAGGATAACCTTCCGAAATAAAACTGGAGACTTCACGAAGTGTGGACAAAAAGAATCTTTTCTCGATGATCTCTAAGAAAGGAAATCAACCATTAGCAAGGGTGGGAGTACTCACTCACTTCTCACCCGATCGGCAATTAATATCACCCTCTCATAAGAACCATAGAAACGTCTTCAATCTTCGGTCTTCGGTCTTCAAATGTTGATGACGAACTTCTAAACTTCACAAAACTTGACAATTTTTAACTTTTCTACTCAATTTCCTTGTTGTTTGGATTTTTCTTTTTGAACTCTTCTTTACCATGGTGGTAGCAAAAATAAACTACAATATATATATATATATTTTTTTTTTTTTTTTTTTTTACAAAAAGTGAAAATAAAAATACAAATAATGAAACAACTAACTCCATGGACAAAGGACTTTATCACTCAATTTTTCCACAACTTGTATTGTCTTGATTTTATAAGTTTTATTAATTCTCATCCTATTTTCTTTGTTGTATGTAAACCTTGGACTATATCAATTTTTCTCTCAATAATCTGATGATGCTCCGTTTGTTGACGATGATGTGTTTCTATGGGTCTTGCTGATTGAGAGAGAGAGTGATGCTAACTGCAAATCGGTATTTAGAAGGAGTTTTCATCTTTAGACGTCACCCTCATGATTGACAAAAACTAGCACTCAAGAGATCAAAAGTAGTCTGAAATTTGCTTAAGTTGGGTAGCTCACCATTCCTACCCGGAATTTACGTACGGTGACACACACTCTATGACTTTTCTAGAAAGTTGCAAAAAATTGAAGGTTGGTGCCTCACTTGATGTAAATTGGGTAGTCTCCACTATGGGTGATCACAATTCTACTACCGAATATCTAAACAGCACCTAATTCGCTCCCGGTATGGTTAAATCCAACTTTAACGCTCTAATCAACTAAGGAACCCGATTGTGTTCTCCGGTGACTTCTAACACATTATTTCGGTCAGAAAAAATTCTCTATGTAAACATAGCTAGAAGCATGCTAGTGACTCTAAAATCTCTAAAAGTTGGAGGTTTTTACAAAAAGAGTTTTTAATTATTTTTTTTTATTTTTTTTTTATTTATTTTTTTGAAGATAAAAGATTAAAAAGACTAAAAACTCTATATGCAAAAATATGCAAATGCACCCCCAAACCTAAATCAAACATTGTCCTCAATGTGTCAACAGATAGGAAAAAATTTAAACAGTCACATACCACGAGAACTATGCTGATAAGAGAAAAGGGAAGAGATTACCGGATGTCGGTGGGAGCACGGTTAGAGCTTCACTAGTTAAGGCTAGACTCCAACATTCTCAGTGGAGATCATATCAGATTAGCACAATATATGCACAAGAAGACTCAACCGATTCACGAAAAGAAAAATTTAACAAGTCCTACAAAAATTTACCATACACTAATAGTCTAAAGAGTTGAGGGTCAACCCAAAAGATAATGTACAGAAACATTAACATTCTTACAAATATAACATGAAAATGGGCTTTGGTTTATGTGGGAATTTGGTTTATTGGGCTTTGGTTTGTTTGGGTTTCATTTGGTTTGTGTGGGAAAGTACAACTTGGTTTATAGCCCAGGTCGTGTGAAAAACCTAGTAGTTGTGCAAGGCCCAGCTGTTGTGGGCCCAGGTTGTGCAGAGATTGGCAAGGAGCAGAGCCCAGTTGGGTGAGAAATGCAAATTCCAGTGGCTATGTAAAGCCCAGCAGCGCTGGATTCCAGCCTGGGTTTGTAATGCAAGCCCTAGTGCACAATGGGCTTTTGTTTGGATTTTGTGGAAGTGCACAGGCCTAGTTTATGCAAAACTCAGTGGTTGCTTGGGCTGATTTGGTTTAAGTGGGCTTTAGCTTTAGTGCAAACGCACAGACCCGTGGTCGTGCCAGCAAAGAGTGTAGCACAGACAATTTAGATTGGCAAGTTTTCTCAACATAGGTTTGAGTGCATTCACAAAGACAAAGACAGTGAAGAATAGCATTCAAACAACCAAATGTTGCAATCGATTATCCAAGGTGCGCAAGAAACTCACAAACAATTGTATGAGGTGCTCAAGGTGCAGCATATGCAAGTTTTTGTGCGTGACATACAATTGAAATGTTAATGCACTCTCAGATGCTCAACAATCACTCAAATAGTTCACGGTCAGCACATATTATATGGATGCACAAGAAAACAGGCAATGGTTTGTATAAGCTCAGATGCTCTGAGTTCACAGGTGCACAAATACTTGCAGAGTTTGAGAGGTTCAAGCTTTCAGCAGGTCAACTTGCTAATCAAGATCTATCAGCCAAGGCAAGGCAGCAACAGGGGCTGCGAGGTTATCAGCACAAGTATAACTTAGCTATTTTGCACAACAAGAGTCTAAGTGCATTCACAGCTCAGCACAGCAAGTGAGAGCTTATGCACAGGCTAACAAATAACTCCCACAGGGTAGCACACAATCAAACAGGGTTTAAGGCAGATCAAGCATGCATTGCAAGTTCAATCAGGCTGGCTCACAGAATTCAAAGTTGTGGCTCAGGTGGGGTTTGCAGCCAACTTGGTAGCCAAGTTGTAGTTTAGCCAAATTTCAGCAATGCACGAGGTAGACACAAAGTAGCAAGAGCGAATGCATGCACAGACTACGGGCGAGCTCACACTCAACTAAAGTATCACTAGGGTCAGAATGACTTGGCTGCCCAAGTTACAACTCAACTCTACTGACTACGGGGCTAACGACTAACAAGCTTAGATAGAATGCAACAGTTTATAGCTTCTCGGCTAGCGAGAGGTTCTGGGCCTTGCAAGGAATTTAGAAACCTCACCGCAGACCAACTCACGAACAAAATGGAGGGTTAAGCTCAGCCTTGTTGTGGTCTCGATCTGTTTGCATCAGCATTGCTGCAGATGCACAAAGATCAAGTCGAGGCAAGGATTGTGCATGCCTGATGCACAACACAATTTCAATGATGCAAAAGAACAAATTGGCTCATTCACAGTCATGCTCATAATGCACAAAGTTAAAGCAAAGCAGAGTAGCTAGCACAAGCTCATGCATAGGTTAGCATACTAGTATAGAGCATACATGGCATACAAGGGAAGTTTAGTCATGCACTTGGTAGGCTTGCCTCATTCACAATGTTCAAATACTAACCTCTAATCCTGCACTTTTCTTGGGCTTGCTCAGCTGCACCTTATGCGCCAGTTTTCGCTCCAATGACAACTGTGTTTTGCTCCCCTGCTGTCCTTGGGCTTGCTCAGCAAATGCTAGATACCTGTTAGCTCATAAAGAGGTCTCAGTTCCCAGTGGTATGCAGGTTAGAGCAAAGAGAGTATGCTGCAAGTTTCAGCTATCACAGGAGCTTGAGTGATGACAACTCGGAGCCAATGGTTTTGTGACTACAACTAACCCAGCTCACAACTTGCAGCTTCAAGGGCTAGCAAGGTGGTTGGTGGCTCACAAGCTCGGGCGATTAAACTAAGTTATACTAAGAAACAGAAACACAAAGAAGCTAATAACAGAATTCCCTAAGACATGCAAGTTACAAAAATTAAACTAAGTTATACGAAACAGGACTAAAAGCAAAAATGTAAGGTGAGTATATACAGAGGAGGACTGGAACTCAGTAAAACAAGCCAACAGTCAACAAGGCACACGCCAAGTCCCCGGCAGCGGCGCCAAAAACTTGGTAGGCCTCGGAATGTGTATAAATTTATGACCTACGAGTGATACCGCAAGTGCACGGCGTCTATCGGAGACGCAGCAAGTACGGGTCGAACCACAGAGACTTGTGGTGCTCTTGTATGATCTAAGGCTTGCTCTAAACTGAGTTCTAGTGACGGTAATGCGTAACACAATGGTTTTGTTGCCGATACGGCTGAATAATGTGAAATGAACCTAAACTAAGGTATAGACAGTGACAAAAAGGGCTTGCTAGGTCTTCAAATCCACCTCCGAATTCCTACTATGTGCTCAACTAGTTGAGTGTCTTGTTCCTATGCCAGGTAAGTATAAAGTGTCAATTTTTACCACCTATTTAGGGAGTTTCTCCTAGTGATAACTCAAATAACAGCTAAGGCACTAATCCTAAGTACTAGTTGTCTAATTAAGCACAACTAGTCGGGGGAATTAGTATTAAAAATAGAAGCAAGAGCTGAAACACTCTCAACTCAAGATTAACCTAACTACAAGCAGCATCCATGGCATTGGCATGCACTGTGAGAGAAAAGGGTTGAGGTGTTAAAATTGAAGCTATCTTGTCAATTAAACACTCAAGAACAATCCAACAGAGTTTAAACACAATTTGGAATTAGGGTTTCATTGAAACCCCAACAAACTAAATTAAAACATTAAAACTGCAAATTAAAACCTAATTGATACATGGCTAACCTAGGCATCCTTTCCATGAACACCCATCACTCCTATTTATACATGCAAGAAAATCCCCAAATACCAAACCCTAATTTCAAAAACAGAAATTAAAGAGTAAATAAATCAAACCCATGCTCTGAATCGCTGTTCTCCCCTGTCAATTCGGCTTCAACAACTCCCTTGATTGATAGATGAGAAACCCTAACTCTAGTTATCTTTAACCTAGCTTCTAGGGTCTTGAGAAGCTATGAAATAGATAACTCGAGAAAGAGTGATGGAGTAGGTGGCTACTGGTGAGGTTGGTGGCTGCGGTAGCTGTGGTAGGAGATGGAGAAGGTATGGTTGCAGAGGGTTGGTCGGGAGGGGGAAAGAAGAGGAAGAGCAGAGCTCTTCTCTGTCGGGTGAGGGAGAGAAATGAGTTTAGGGTTAGCTAGGTTATGGGAATATATAGGTGTTGTGGTGTGAAGCGGTTACATCAAAGATTGATGGAGAAGGCCTCGGCGAGCATAGGATCTCGGTGAGGAAGATCCGAACAGGCCGAGGATGAAGCGAGGCGATTTGTTGTGGAGCGGGAGTATCAAGACATGATGTGAACGATGGAGCGACCGTAGGATGTAGCTAGACGCGACCGAACGGCTCGGGATGAGCGGGTTCGGATCCGGGTCGTGGGTAGCTCTAGCCCAAGTCTTCCTTCTTTGGGTTGCAACCGATTTGCGCGCGGGCTTTTGGCTAAGCTTGCTCCATAGATGTTTGACTCCAATTCTTCGCTCTTTAGCTCCTCGGTTTCTCGGACTTTATTTATTACCTAAAAACACAAAATTAATTAATACAAATATTTATTCTTGAAAACAAAGAAAACACAGAATCTGGGATAATATCTGATTTCTAAGCGCAAAAGATGAGTAAAATGCCAATAAAAAGGTGTATAAATATGCACTATTTGGCACTCATCAGAAAACAGGTATGATATATTGTCATTTATTTCCGTGAAAGGCCACGTGGGGTTGGAAATATGACAAGTGCGTCTAAATGGTCGTTTCGAACCCGTGGCGATGTCATTGTGCAAGTGCCGGGGCGACTTACACTAAGACGGACTATTCGAACTCGGGCGACGGCAGTGTGCAAGTGCCGAGGTAGTCCTAGGTCCCTGGCGGTTGGAAACCAGTGGCCGATTATCGGGGCATGAGTACTCGACAATCGAGCAGTCAACATTGCTCCCCTCGCAAGTGGCCGAAATCACTTGCCCAAGAAAGTTAATCGATAACTTCTTGGGATATCGATCCCTTAGGAATTAGGAAATACCAACTACCCTGCCACTAGATCTCGAAAGACGGTGATGAGATACCTCAATCGGGACATGGCATTGGGCCCGATGACCCTCCCTGTTGAGTGTGTTCGACAGAAACGACATTTATGATTAAGCAATCTACTTATGTTTATGCAGGCATCCATAACTTAGTCGCAAAAATAAACCATACATCGTCGGCGTAACATAAGAAAGAACAGTAACATGCATAATAATGTCGGATAGCAAGAAAAACAATCAAACTGGCGACGCATCACCCCATTAAAAAGTGTACGAGAAATTGAAGGTGTTCGAACGGATTACAACCCATGGCAAAGGGTAAGATAGCGACGCAGCGCTACAAAATACAAGCTTACTCTTTAGAGGGAACCGGCCCCGGAATCACCCTCTTAGCAGCAGCATCGGCTCGTTTCTTATCAAGCACCGCCTTTAGACCGGCTTTGACCTTCGCAACAAGCTCATCATTAAACTTCGCCTTTTCAAAGCGGTGAGATCCCTGTGTCGCCTGCATCGACGCCCGCTTCGGAAATGGCTACCCGCTCGAGTAATTGAGACTCCTTCCCCTTCAATCGGGCATTCTCCTCTTCCAACGATGCCACCTTCCTCTGCTCGGCTGCCAAAACAACAAGAGTGGTCAGTTACATAATAACGACACTAAGACAACGACAAGGAAAACACAATACAAGGCGCACCACCTTCCAATAAAGGGGTAACTACTCTAATGGTCTATTCAGAATCAGACAAGCTACACTCGAGAGAAGACATCTTTGAAGAAAGTTCTAGATATCGTTGTAAGTTAAACTCATTAGAGGGGCAGTACTTCTTATGATCACTCCTTCGGCCCTCTGCCGGGAATGGTCTATCTGCAAACCTGATAATTGAGCGAGAACCCACTCCAACTTCTCAGAAACCTTCTTGGACTCTCTGAGCTTCTCAAGGGATTCTTGGATACACCTCTCGGCAGCATTCTTCTCCCCCAAGATCCGAAGGCGATCTGCGTGCAAGTCTCGAACCTGAAGCCTCAGCCGACCACATTGGCTTTCTAAGTTATCGGCCAACAGTGTTTTATCGGCGGCAATACCTTGGAACCGAGCTAAGCTCACCCTAAGATTATCAATTTCCTCAGGGACATACTCAAAAGTCTCATAACGATGCAGTTGAGCCTGCAGACCCTCAACCTCGGTCTCCAGACGATCGATTTTATCATCTTTGTTGACAATCCTTTGTTGTAACTTCGACACGTGATCCCGTTCTATATTAATTTCCTCTTCAACAAACGATACCTCGTAGCAAAGATCGGCCTCCGCACTAGAAGTTTCGGCTAGAAGGCAAGACTAAACTCGGGATATTGGCACTACAGAATCAATCATAAACACGTGAGAGCTAAGTAACTACCTTGGGTCTCGGCTAGTCATTTTTCCAGCCCTCGGGATCGCTCGCGCTCTTGCTGTAATAAGAGATGGAGATTCTCTCTCTCGGCAACCTCCCTACGCTGAATGGCAGCGTTTAGCAACGAACGGTTAACATCCTACAAACACCAACAGTGTTAGCACTGACCCTATAACATGAATGCATAACCCGATCAACACAACTCACCGGGGGGCAAAGTACTCTTGGCCTAGGATCATACAACGAGACCGCCTTGATCTTCTCTTCATCCGACAGCCGAGGCAAAATCGGGGAGAAATGAGAGCTCCAAGGTAATTACACATAGGGCCCGAGACGGTAAAGGAGGTGCTACTCCATGAATTAGGAACCACAGGAGAAAGGGGCTCTAGAAACTCGCCCCCAGAAGCAGTGTTCTCTACTTCCCGAGTACCCGCATCATCCCCGCCAGACTTCTCCGATTGCTTCGGCTCCTCTTCATCACCATCGGCTTCGTCCTATCCATCAAAAATATCATCATCATCATCACCATCAGACTCAAGATACACAACACCATCGGCAAGAACAACCCCTCTACCAGCTGACTGCTGGGGCACAGTTTTTTCTGGGATGCGTAAATCGCCCTTAGTCTCATTTCCCTTACCACTAGGCTTCCCACCTACAAGGGTAGATGAAACATCATAAGTTTTCTGAGGCGACTTCCTCATGAAATGCGATAAAGGCAGCCGATCCTCGAGATCCTCACCATCCCTCGCCGAAGCACCTCCAAAGATCATCGACCCTCAGCCTTCCTTCGCGATGAGCCAATGTCAGAATCATTCAAGGCAACAAATAGGGGCAAGTACATGTACTGCAAAGAAGGAGTGATATATTTGTTACCTTCACTGTTTCCTCCTTGGCGCCTGCACCAGAATCCCTATCCCTTTTGCGAAGAACGAGAGAATTAGAAGGAACGCTCTGGAACTTGGACTGAAAAAACACAGAAATTGAAGCATCACCCTATCAGTTACCCGAGCCGATCAAATAAATCTAAAGCCAAGAAACATACTTACTCGATCAACATTAACCACCCAGAAGGAATAAGGCTCGGACGGAGGAGGAAAATTGCCGCTCAGAAGGGGACCAGAGATAACCAGAGGAACTCGGTCCCAAGCCGCATCACTGGTATGTCGGGCATGTCTCTTGGAACTCTTCCCCTCGGGATCCTCGTCCAACAAAAGCTTCTTGACACCCTCAGGAAGAGTTTTATGATGATGTGGGCTAGCAGCAAAACCAGCAAGGTCACCATTGGTAGCAGTCCCACTTCGATAGTTATCAGCAAAACTGGAAGGAGTATAGTCACCCGCCTGAGAAGGATCATAGGTGGACCAGGTGGTAGGAGTACACTCTCCTCGACTGCGCCTCTACCACTCGGATAAAATACGAAAGGTATTGCCATTCCATTGAGCCAAGGCACGGGACGGGCGAATCTTAGAAAGAGCCTCGTACCAAAACGAACGGCTGGGATCGTACAAAGGAAAAAGCAGCCCGAGCTCTAGCTAACCCCTGGTGACAATGGTCGCCTCGGCCGAGTGTGGAAACTTTAGAACATCATCCTTCTTTAAAACGCCTTTTTGGCCCGACAAGAGCCTGACGTCATAGCCATGAAGATCGAATTCATCTTTTCAATTTGTCGGACGAATTGTTCATCCGACAAGTGTCCATGCAGTTCTCTTGTCACCCTACACGAAAAGAAAGAAGGATTATCGTAAAAGATAGAATCCAGAGCACGATAATCATGCCTAGAGGGGCTCTCCATAACAAAGAGAATCAAGCGGTACACCGTCTTCATCGGGTAAAATACATAGCTCACGCACCTTTTTTTCCACCATGGAAGGGGTTGAAGACGCCATGAAAGCCGGTAGACAGGGAGGAGTAAAAATACTACCGGAATCGGAAATTACAGCTAAGAACGGAGGCGAGAAGACCCGGGACAGAGAGAAGGAAGAGGGAAGTAAATCTATGGGGAAGATAACTAATGGCGAGGAAAGAAGCAAGAGAGAACAGAGAGAGAGAGGATAAAATGGCTAAGGAAAAGTAAAAGAGAGAATGAGGTTTAAGGATCAGACTTATAAACCTCACCTATGGTAACCGACGAGGAAGGTAAACCGATTGCGGCAAATGAAGAAAGTGGGGCTTGACATGGCGCAGTAACCGGCATGACCGAGGACGTGGGAAGACGAGGCGGTTTCTTCCCCACGTGTCGATCACACGAGTGGAAGAAGGGGCATAAATGTAGGTGCAAATAATCCACATAGATAGGTGGAACCATCCGGCCAAGGGCGCACCAAGAGAAACAAGTATTAGAAGCACGGAATCACCTCATCAGGCCTGGGTGCGAGAAAAGAGGAATGGAGATAGCTCGAGAAGTCGACATAAAGGAGAAAAGCTTTGATGTGATGCTCATCGAGTTCGAGGATAATTAATGCACTGACAGGGTTGGTGAAGAGATAAGAGAAGCTCGATCGAAGCAAGACTCGGCCAAGAATCTGAAGGGCGACACCGATCACCTCCACCAAACGAACGACATCGGGTGATGACACCACTCGGCTAGATGATTGGCTCCGAGTAAAATGAGAGATCGATCAAGCACCAAACAAGTCGCCCGAGAAGAACATCCATGAAGCTATACCAGGCTCAACACTGTAATATCGATGTATCACCACCTGCAACTATAAATAGAGATCGTGTAGAAAGATAGAGGATAGGTTTTTTGGGGAGAGAAAAGAAAGAAGTGATAGAGCAGTGTTGAGTGTATTGTGGAGAGATCATTTTTGTGTATATTGGATCCTTGTAATCTTGTGAGAAGTAATAAGATCATCCCTTAACCCCCGTGGACGTAGGTAATCATGCCGAACCACGTACATCTTGTGTTATTCCATGTCTTTTGCTTATTTACTTCTTAGCATACGTCTAAAATCTTTTGGATGTAGTAGTGGGATTTTCTACATCTACAGGATGGATGGTGTTTAAGTGACTGCTCATCACATTCAAGTTACGAGTCTTATGACCGGCGGGTGCGGTTTCCCGAAAAAAAACTATAGCTATGGCTATTGGTGTTATTCGCAGTTTGTTGGACTAATTGGAGTGAAATAGAATAATGGCTAGGAAAAGAGGCAGAAGCCTATCCAAATTGTTTCCTGAGAAAAGAGCTAGACTAAATACAAACACAACACAAAGGCAACGCCACCGAACAAAGGGAAGCAAGGAACAAAAAAAAAATGAAACCCACCAACTAGAACAACCCACAAAAAGCTAAGGAGGCTCAAACAATAAATTCTCCGGTTAGCAATAACAACCTGGAGGAAAAATTCGACAGAAATTGAATTGGCCGACACCCAGTGATAGGAACTGACTTTAACATTAGTAATGATTGCATTTACAGCTCTTCTTTTACCCTTGAAGCTGCGAGCATTGCGTCTAACCCAACAGATGCTCACTACAGGGATACAATTCCTACCACCAATCTTTTAACTCAAGCCCTAGGTACGCCGTATAACTCTAGGATGTATTAGATCACTTTTCATGGGAACTAGGTCGCAATTTTCTTCCTAATGGTTATTGGTTAGCTGCTTAGCTGCATGCATGTATGTTGAGAAAGGAAACCCCCACTGTCATGTCTCCAAACAACACAGTGTGATCACCTCCTGTCGCATGTATATGCAGTTTGTAAATCCGGGTTCTAGCCCCTCTGTATCCACTGATGGAGTTTGGTTCAATGAACGTCGAAGTAGTTAGGAAATGGACCCAAACACAACTAAAAAAAAGGCCCATAAAAGCAGCACAGTGACAACAAAGGCCATACGAAACTTCATACCATCATCTCATACACACAAACAGAAAAAATTCCAACGAAACTTAGGTTATATGCATTATACGAGAATAAAAAACTTCGGTTATATGCATTATACGAGAATAATAATTGTTCAGAAGCTGAACTTGCTACTGGGTGGCCATACTAAAACTAGAGTCAAACACGGATAAAGCCCGACAATTCTTTCTGCATCGTCCCAATGCAAAGATATGCCAAAGATTCTGAGTTCAATTAATTTCATTTTTTTTTTATTTTTTTTTGACAAGGCACAAATGTATTGGTGTCATATAGCAACTAATATCACTCGGCTGTGATTGGCTGCTGGGTTGGTGATAAAGCAGTGGCAGTAGGATCGCTTTACGTGTCTACTATTGTTGGGAGGGCTAACTCAACGACATTCATAATGGCTCATAAATATGCACCAACAAAAGCTGGAAGTTGGTTGGGAGTTGCAATGTGATCTCTCTTTAGTTTGAGAGTGCAACATATAATCTCATGAGTCATGACATGAGTAGTGCAAGTGTTTGTCTTGGATTTTACATTGTATATTTGTATTCTGAGGAAACAGATTTTACATGGCGTAACACTTTTTTAAATTTTTTTTTGAAGCATGAATTTTATTAAATGCATCGTGTTGTATCGGTAAAAATACGGGTTGACATATATATTATTGAAGTATATTTTGCCAAATAAACGACTATTCATGGACCATCATAATCAAGATACCGGAAACTACCATATTTATACTTATGCAGAGAAAAAATATCTCCATATATAAACGAAATACCTAATGAATTTCATTATTTTGCTAACTTATAATAACCATGCATAAAACTGTGACAGATGGTCGTCACGGTAATACAATGGTAAAATTACTGGACGACAATATCAATGGCCTGAATTTGGAACTTGGCATCAGATTCTTTTTCAAGATAAAAAAAGAAATCTATGAGAATAAAAGGGAAAGCAGTTCCGGACAATATATATATATATATAAAAGAACCCACAATTGGGGATATGAATTACTTCCCCCAACCAAAGGTGTCTGGTAAGGGGTGTTTCTTGGGGCGAAAATACTAAAACACCCTTCCCTCAAAATAAAAATTAAAAAACTTAAAATCAAAAAACAAAAACATATCCCCCATTTTCAACTTCACCTCTTATTAATGAACCCACAATTGGGGGATTTGAAACCTAAATATTCCCCGCTCCCTTTTCAATTCTCTTCTTCTTTTCTGCCAGCTCCTCACTTTGAAAACGATTTTTTTTTTACATTCGGAAGGGATGAATACCATGCCGGAAGTGATGAAGACCATACCGGAAGTGATGAATACCATGTCGGAAATGATGGAAACCATGCTGGTGGTGATGGACACCATGCCGGAAGTGATGAATACCATGCCGGAAGTGATGAAAACCATGCCGGAAGTGATGAATACCATGTCGGAAATGATGAAGACCATGCCGGTAGTGATGAATACCATGCCGGAAATAAAATTTTTTACATCGCCGGAAGTGATGAAGACCATGCCGGAAATGGTGCCGGCATGTTTGGTAACTACCGTTCAACGCCGTAACTTAATGACGGCATGCTCGATAGAAATCTATCAATGCCGGTATTCAAGTGACAAAAAAAACAAGTTTCTGGATACTTTACATCATGTGGCGGCATAGAAATTTAAGCATCATACTATGCCGTCATAGGTACCGGCATGCTCGAGAATTAACTGACTGTGCCGGCAGTGGACTGATTAAAACAAAAAAAAGTAGGTTTTGAAGATCAAAACCAGAAAATTTTGTTAAGAGACAAAGCTAGGAACCCCCCCCGAATAGTGGCAAACATTTATGAAAATTTCCAACAAATGCCGGCATGGCTTTTTGGTTGAATACCATGCCGACACCGAGCTTTTTCTACTGCAAAAATGGTGGATTCAAAGAAGAAGAAAAATCAAAATTTCAACCTCTTAGCAACAATTCTCTCTTCATAATCATCTTCCATTTTCACAAAAAAATTTCCCCTCAAAAATATTTTTCCCTCCTTCTACTCTTACCTCACTCACACAAATTCAAATAAAAATACACACTAATTTATCCCCCAAATACTTAAGATTTTCCTAATTATTATTAACCACTAAACCTAATTAGTGAGGGCTAAATTAGGAATTAAAAAGATAATTACATAAGGGGTGACCCAGATTTGATATATGGATCCAGTTTTTGTCATGTAATATCCCCGATTAGTTTTGATATCCCCAAATCGTGGGTTCTAAAAAAAAGTTTTGTTGTATAGTGTATAGCCATAAATGAATTTTTAGCTCAAGGGTCCTATATTTCAATTACGAGCCTTTAGCTCGAGGCCCAAAGGAGTACTGTGCGCACTTTACAAGATGTACTGCATCACTTTTCACATTCAAATCAAATCGAGGAAATTAGGTCATAATGTCCTTCCCTATGGTTACTTGTTAGCTGCCTGTTAGCCAGCATGTTGTTGAGAAAAGCAATCCCTACAGAACAAATAGGCATTTACCTTTTCAAAGTGATCACCTACTGGCATGCGTGTCTTCAAACAATTGGGATCCTAGTTAGTAATTCTCCGAATCATTCTCGAATGATTCACGAACGTATCCGAACTGACCGAATCCGAATGATACTTCCGAACTATTTGAACTCCGAAGCTAGTTCCCGGATTATATGGACCTCACGAATAATTCGCGAACGTATCCGAACTGACCGAATCCGAATGATGCTTCCGAACTAGATTCGAACGCCCAACCTCGCTCTCCCGTAGGTAACTCTCGACTGCAGTTGTTGATTGGTTTTTGTTTGATTTTGTATATACTTTATTTAAATACAATTATTCAGTTAAAATTTTCTACTGGTAGTTGTTTAACCAGTGTTTTATGTGTTGATTTTTGCTTAAAAGTCTATAAACTCGCTTTGTAATACATTTATGCGATTAAATTGTTTACTTCTTATTAGATACTCACGCTAAAATATTTTTTTCCATCTTTAAATCATATACAAATAAAATTAGTCTCGCAATAAGGTCATAATACTTATCAATTTATCATAAATGTAAGCCGAATTTTAAGTGCCGAACTCACATTTATAAAACGAATATGCACGTACGTATGCCGTTCCGAACTACTGTCCGAACAACGAACCGTTGACCGGATTCTTGAACGAATCCGATCTATCTGAATCCGTATAATTCTCGTACGTATGCATCCCGAACTACTACCCGTACCCCGAATTGCTAACTAGGATTGGGATAATATGGTAAAGCTCAATAGTAAATAGGACATGGACATTTATCAATGAACGTTAAGGAACTTGAGAAACGTGGGTAAATTGGAGCCTATCCAATTAATTGGGGCCTATAAGTTTTTCTTTTTCACACCCCAAATTACTTTAGACACCCAAACCTTATAAAAAATATTAATTTACCCATATTAATTTCTAAAACTCACTAATATAAATTCTAATCTTTCTATTTTCAGTAATTCTAATCTTTCTATTTTGAATTGGGGCCTGCCACTTAATTGGGGCCTATAGCTACATGACAAAATAGGGTCACTAACAAGTAATTTCTAGAAACCCATTAACCACTATTTTTGTTAATACCTAATATACCCTTATTAAATTAGTGATGATTAATTAAGTTAGTATTAGTTAAATTAATTAGTGTTTGAGTTTGATTATAGTGTCAGGATTAGAGTAGAAATTCATTTCCTCTTTTAAGGTTTGGAGGGAAAGAAGAAGTAGAGGGAAAAAAGATAAATCTAGGGTTTGTGATTTTCTTAGCAAAAATAAAACTTTATAGTGATGATGAAGACTCTAGTAGTGATGAAGAAGTGGATGCATCGGATTATCATGATTTCGATCCTACCGAATTGGATAATTTGTTGAAAGAAGAAGAGGATGTCAACCAAAGAATGCTTGAGGATATTATTCAAGCACAAGAACAAATTCGTCGGGAAGAAGAAGGTGATAATGCTTCTAATAAACAGGTATGAGTTGTAACGATCTACAAACATGTATTTGCACGTCTCGGTCGCCCAAAAAGGAAAAAAAATTCAAAATCGTTTTC
Source organism: Papaver armeniacum (assembly GCA_023531295.1). Lineage (NCBI taxonomy): Eukaryota > Viridiplantae > Streptophyta > Magnoliopsida > Ranunculales > Papaveraceae > Papaver > Papaver armeniacum. The sequence continues at coordinate 780,592 of JAJJWW010004943.1, forward strand.
CAGAATCGGTTTATTCCATAACACTACATAAACCGATTCTGGGTGAAATCCCCAAATTGGGTACAGAAATCGGTCTTTGGTCATCACCATATGAACCGATTGTAGTAATTTTTTGGCGCGATGAGTACGTGACTAGAATCGGTTTTTGTTGGTGATGTTCATAACCCGATTTCTTCACTTGAATAATCATGTAAGTCGACAATCAGTTTATTTTCATGTATATGTAATCCGATTCTTAAAGTTCCAGGAGAAATGTGAACAATAATCAGATTATATGACACGAGACGTGAACCGATTGTGGACTTTGAAATTTTTTAGACAAATCTTTAATCGGTCTTTATAGTTGCACATATAAACCGATTGTGGAAAATCGGTTTAATCGACTGTAACATATAAACCGATTTGAATCATCAACTTGTTGATATTTGTTGTAGATTGTTGCGGCGTTCGACGAAGATCAGCCCAAACCCGTAGGTGTTGATACCTCTGCCCACTATTACACCGATTTGGAATGGAAAGAAAGGAAGGATGCAAAGCAATGGTTTATAGACAAGGGAATAGAGATCAAATGCGCCTTAGTTTTAGGCCGTCATTCAAGTGAAGATCGTTTGGAAATTGTTTGTGAGAGAGGTGGAAAGCAAGAAAGTCACTGGGCAAAGCAAAGACTGTACGTGAAGAAGATGACAAGGGAATACATTACTAAATCAAAGAAGTATGGTTGCCCGTTTAAGATTATAGTTAATAGACCCAAGAGACCCGATGGTAGTAAGGTATACAAGTTCTCTAAAGTGATGAATGGTTGTCACAATCATGATGATCCGGAATCTCTTGTTGGACACGCGGCCGTTTGTGGGTTGAAACCACATCAATGGGAAACGGTGAGGTCGATGAAAGCGTGTAAACCAAGTGACATACTTAGGAAGATTAAGGAGGATGATAAGGATAACTTGTCCACTTTGAGGCAAATATACACGGCAAGAGCATCCTTTAGGAAGAGGTCATGGGATGGTACAGCGGTTATGGAACAATCTCAATGGTTAGCCGATCAACACGGATACACAATGAGGATGCAAGTATTGGAAGGAAAAGTGACTCGTATTTTCTTGGCGCATCCGGAGATGATCAAGTTGGCACAATGCTTATATCCAATTTTGTTAATAGATAGTACGTACAATACCAACAAGTACAACATGCCGTTGTTAAACATTGCTTGCCATACTTCCGACAAGCAAACTTTCACAGTAGCATGAGGGTTTATAGATCGGGAGAATGATGTGAGTTTTACTTGGATGCTAGAGACCTTGAAGAGATATACCATGGTTACATTACAAGAATCCATCCATGAATACACCAAGGCCGATATCATCAAGATAACCGCTCAAATGGAAGAGAGTAGGATGAAAATCATCACAAGATACAAGGAACACAGTCGGTTGATTACAACTTTAAATTATAGGGTGCCTCACTGGGCGATTATTTTTATGATGAAGGATTACAAATATTATGTGGAAAAGGAGATGGGGAGAAGAAGAATTGAATGTAAATGTAAATGTATGACGATGACGGCCTTCGGATTTCCGTGTCGTCACATGATCGCGAAGTACCAACAAGGAATTTCTTTTGAAATCATTGATCCGTTTTGGAAGCAACTTACTTTCAAACCACCCCCAATTGAAGATCCAATCGAATCCTTTGTGGACACGGATATTGGAAGAGAAATCATCGAGAAATTCAAAAAAAGGGATGGCTTGGGAAGAAAAGTTTTGTTGTACGACTTAAAACTAGACGCGAACCCCCATATGGTACCGGTCGGAGAACCAACGGTGCTACCGCCGACGGGTAGATCACCTTCCAACATGGATAGGAGGAAGAAAGGTACGAGTTTAAGGTTGCAATGAGTACCGGAAAACACTCGTTGTTGAGTCATAAAAGAATCCTTTGTCGACATGAGAAGGAAGACGCTAAATATGAAGATGCTAAGGTTCCAAAGAAAAGGGGTCGACCGAAGAAGGGAGAAAGCGGGGCAAGTAGCGCACAATAGAAGACAAATGTTTCAAACGTTCCTTCACAAATTGAGAATGAAGAGGCACCGGCTAAGAGGAAAAGGGGTCGACCAAAGAAGAGAGAAAGCGGGACACGCGCTCCTTTGCAACATGAGGATCTAATCTCTCATTCGCAACATGAGGATCCAATCGCTCCTTCGCAAGAGTGTGAAGGGCCAAATAATCTATTCGTTCCTTCTCAAGAGAGTCAAGCGAGTATAACACGAATATCAAGGTTACGTGCATGGAAGGGGGAAGCAAGACAAAAGGGTTCTATGGTGACTATAAGGGCCGCTCTTGGTGATGGAAGCACGCCTAGGGATGAACGAGGTAGACCCCATCGAACTTGTTACACCATATTCGAGGAGTATTACTCGAAACTTCCTGAAATCATCAAGCCCTATATGTTATCCACCGACGACGTAGATGCGGATATGAATTGTTGTTATCACGTTGCGTCGGAACAAATAGGCCATATAAGTTTGGTGGACGATGAGAACCTAACCCAATGTCAATACTTTAGAAATATGATGGCCTTGCGCCTACAAGAAGACAAGGAATTTTACATATCGATGATGAAGGAAGGAAAAACAAGACAAGACAAAGAAGTGATTTTTGAAAAAATGGTTGCTAGAGTACAAGGGCCAAAGGGGAATGGACCAATTACCCGAGAGCATTGGATGCAGATGCCTCTATGTGGACATCTCTTGGCGGAAATGTGGAGTTGCGTTGTTCATCCATTTGGTAAGGGATCATGTTATACATACGCACTAAAATACACCGTTTGGGATGAATCGCTTAAGGATCGGAGAATTGTTTTATTCAACCAGAACAACATACATTATATCGGTCTTAAAGTATGTGATGATTGTCCATTACCACCGGTTTATGGGTTTCATGAGGTCTCGGAGGTCACCAAGGAGTGGCTAAAAAAATACAATCCTAACATGAGGCGATGGGAGGAATTGATCGTGCCGGATCAATTCGATGGTCTCCATTTGTTGGAATGAGTATTTTCCTTATGTTAAAAACTTGATCTATCGGATGCTTATATTTTGTCGCTTTCTTATGGAATGAGTGTCTTAATGAATGAAAGTGGTTTTCTTTTTTTTTTGGGTAACTAGGACTCATGAATTTTGCTTCACAATTGGACTTCAAATACGTTTATGAAGTCCGATTCTGAAGGTATTTTGCTGCAGCTTCTTCAGAATCGGTTTATATGTACGACAATGTAATCCGATTGTTGATACAGAGATTTTAAATTACAAAATCGGATTACATATGCTGCAAAATGATCCGAACATGAATCTAGAATCGGTTTATGTGTGTACTAATGTAATCCGATTATAGTTGATGTTCATCAAATCCACCCAGAATCGGGTAATGTAGGTTCACATTAAAAACCGATTAAGGCCATAATCGGATTAATATGGTGCACATATAGACCGATTCTGGATGGATTTTCAGAAAACTTGATGAGTGGATTTTAAAGATTTAGAGGTAAATTATTGTAGAGTATCCCTTAGAAGGAAACATTTAAAGGTATTCAACTCAACACTTGAATTGTGTGTTTTTTTGGCTTTCTTTTTTTCTACAAACCAAAAGGAAAATTAGATTTTAATTATTGTTTGTGATTGATTAGGATTTAGTTTTAATTTTGATGAAAAATAAATTGAGTTTTGATTAATTATTTTGGTATTTGTTAATTAAGTTTTAATTTTGTATTTGTATTTGTGTTAGAATAATTAAGGTTAATTTAGTAATTTTACAATTTTTTGGACACTCATTATCATTTTCTATTAGGGGATGAAGAAATCTATAGGCCCCAATTAAGTTGCCTAGGCCCCAATTTAGGAAGGCAAAAAAACATAAACCTAAAAAATCTTTCCATTTCTATCATAAACTTTCCAAATTCTCAAAACCCTAATCAATTTTTTTTTTCATCCTCTACTCTGACGATCTTCGATCCAACCAAGAAGAAGGTAAATCTCCATCAACCCATCTTATTATCTTATTGATTTACATCTTTAAATCATCGCTTTTGACAAATCAAAACTCTGATTATACCCAGAATCGGTTTTTATTGACCTATCGAATAAACCGATTCTGGATTTTTTTCGACCATGAAGATCATGAACAGTAATCGGTTTACATTAGGATTACATTATCCGATTGTGTTTATATGCCAGAATCGGTTTATATATGTAATATGTATAATCCGATTAATATAGTCTTTTCATCTTTCTTTCAGAATCGGGTTACATATATTTCTTTATGTACCGATTTTTAACTTAATTTTTGTTTATTTTTTTGTGTAGAATGGACTTCGGACACCTACCATTCTACAATCGAGATTTAACCGCGGAGGATATCTTGAGGCATCCACAAAGAGTGCCGGTGAGGAGCCTATACAAGTTTCCATTCGAAGCTGAAACCCGGCTTGAACAAGCCCTGGCATTGATTGATAAGCTTTCACTTGAAGAGATTATTGAGGTCATCAACTTCGCCAGGATGAGGAGAAATATGATTTCATCTAGGAGGGAGGTCCATGCAGAAATGCAAGATATGTGGGAACTAATGGCTGAAGCACAAGCTGCTGCTCCTGATGGTGGTGATGATGGTGATGCTTCTCCTGCTGATGATGGTGATGCTGGTGCTCTTGCTGATGGTGGTAATGTTGGTGGCGGTGCTCCTGCTGTTTAAGTTTTACATATTAAAAGTTTAAGTTTACAAGACTTGTGGTTATTTTAAGGTTTTTATTTTGGATGATATCCGTGTTGAACTTGATGAACTTGAAGCTTTAATTATAATTATATGTTGCTCTATAATTCTAGCCTGACATGTCAAGAATCGGTTTACTCGATATGTCTTTATAAACCGATTATGCAGGCCAATCTTTCTGAATGTTATTGAATCGGATCACATATGGAAATATATAAACCGATTATGCAGGCCAATCTTTCTGGATGTTATAGAATCGGATCACATATGGAAATATATAAACCGATTAGTATCGGTGAAAATTCAAAATTTAAAATGACTCTAATCGGTTTACTTTGGTTGCAAGAAAGACCGATTCCTTGTGGCATATAAACACAATCGGATTTTATAGTCCTTCTAAAATACTGATTATTTCAAATTATTACACGTTTTTCAAAAAAAAAATAGACGTTTGAGACTTTCTCTATAAATAGAGACCTCACCCTTGGACCACATTTGCCCCAAAATTGATCATTTTATTCACCCCCCCCCCCCCTCCATATACTCCACAACTACTCATTTCATACATACAAAAAATGGCAACATTCGACTCCGCGGAAGATTTGGCAATCACCAAAGCTTGGTATGCGGAAAAACGACTTATACGTCAATCCTCCGAAAGGGTGGATTCCGTAACCTTTTTGGCTAGGGTACATAACACATTTAGCCAAGAGTTTGGGAATCCTAACGCAAGAAGTGTTCAACAAGTGCACGATAGACACCTAGTCATTGAAAATGCGATACTTGTTTTTTTAGCTCTCCAACCTTGGATTTTTAACACTCGCACCTTCACCTTGTCCATTGCACAATTTTTAAGTAATTTTGTGGTTTATTTTACGTGACCCATGTTGTTTTATCTTCCATTGAAACATCACTAACAAATGTAAGTTTGTTTTTGTGTTTTTGTAGCACGGCCGTGAAAGCGTGCTACTTGAGGTAAAGGGGGAAGCATTCGCATTCGATGCAAGCTATTACTTCTTGGCAGATAGAATCCCGGAGGATAACCTTGGGACTACTTGATGCGGTGATCGTCTTCGTCGGAGGAAGATTGATGTCTTTAGAAGTTTTTGTATAGGTTTTGTGGGTAGACCTCTATGTAAACCCTCACGAGACTATAACTCGTCCACTAGGGTCGCCTAGGGGTTTAAAGGCTTGATGCATGTGCTAAATGCATCCTACAATAATAATGCGATGAATGAAAATTGGTAATGAAAGGAAACAATCGGTTTATATATGTCATTAGAAAAATCAGATTCCCATAATCGGATTATAAAACATGTCAAAGTAAACTGATTCTGGATGTCCTCTGGTAATTCTAAACACCAATCCAGAATCGGTTTACAAGTGAATGAACGTAAACCGTTTCTGTGTAACTTTTACGAAAAAAAAATCAAAATTTTGATGTTTTGATGAACTCTCTAACATTAGTTAATCTCACGTCCAAAACAAAATTAACCCCTAATATGATTAATTAGTGCTAATTAATCAGGGATAAAATAGGTAGTTTGGTAATTATTTCGATAACGGGTGGTGTGAAGTGATTTCTAGTTACCTTTTTTGTCATCTAGCTATAGGCCCCAATTTAATTGGTATAGGCCCCAATTTAGGAAAGTTAAGAAATGGACCCAAACCAAAAAAATAAAAAGAGGAAACCCAAGAGACCCTTCAAAGCAACACAGTGACAATAAAGCACTGTGTACGAAACCTTATTCCAAATAACTCACCAAAGAAATGGAGTATAATCTAATCAAAATTTTAATTTACTAATGATTATTTGAGATAGTAATAAATTAGGTTTAAACAGGAGGAGGTATAGCTTTTTTTTTTTTTGTTTTAGATGTTCAGCCATTAGAGAACAGTAAACCAAATGGATAATTTTCTAGCGAGAAAGTTTGATTCTTTTTTTTGTGTTAAATTTCTTTCCTTTAATCTTCATCTCATGTGTTAAAAAAGATTTTTGATATGGTTTTCGCCATTTCGGTTTAACTGATCTTCTATTTGAAAACAAATCAGATGAAGTAGATCTATTTCGCAGAGAAATAAAACTAAAATGTAGGAGAAATGAGATAAATCGATTTGGCTGCTTATGTGGATGCCACCTAAGGATGGGTGCATTGGGTGCACGAGATATGGGCGCCACAAATCATTTTCGTTTTTCTTGATGCATTTTCCCACCTTCTGAAAGTCATCTTGTCTCGAGTTTTTGTGCGATCAAAGACACCAAAATTTGTCAGAGATGTCTTGCTTACTTAGAGATCAGGTTTTTGATCCTCAACTTAGCACAAGATCGTGAACAAGATCTACTTGTCTTAAGGATAAACAACATTATTTGTTGTTGCATAAATTATTAATAGAAAATCCATCCCCTCAATCACATACCCCATAAATATGACGCAATACAAAGTGGCATTATTATGCTTGGGTTAGACAAATTCATTACGAAACACACGTATATTGTTTGTCAAACTTGGTGTGCCTTTTTTGTATTGTCTTCCTCGGTTGATGCATATTTTATGTTGCAGTTGCACGCTCATTAATTCTATGCTGGGTACGTAACAAAAAAAAGAAAAAGAAACTCCATTCATATATGAGCGCTCAACAAAGTACTATATAAAGTAGTCAGAGTCCGTAGTCATAATCCCATTCTCTAATTAATATGGAAGCTCATCCATGTGCGAAGCTTGTAAAGCAGCAACTCCTTCAAACCCTGTATAATGTTCTTAACGTACTGTCTCTTTTGATTGTAATCTCAACAGAATGTTATCTTGCATTCATAGTAAGAATGCCCATTTCTTATCTCTTCTTCATTTCATCAATCCTTGTGTTTGTACTATTTTTTATATTCAAATACCTCAATAATTTCTATTCATGTTCAAATTCTCAACCCATCTATTTAGTAGATTTTTCATGTCTAAAGCCACCACATACTTGTAGAGTCCCTACATCAAGCTTCATTGAACATGCTACTTTGTATGAAGTCTTTAACCAAGATAGCATCAATTTTATGGAAAAATGCATAAAATTTTCGGGTCAAGGAGAAGAAACTTGCGTTCCACCAGCTTTACATTATATACCACCAAAGGATTCTCATCAAGACGCTGTTAATGAAGCACAATTGCTTCTCTTCCCTGTCATAGATGACCTTCTTTCCAAAACACAAATTTCACCTCTTGATATCGATATCCTCATTCTAAATTGTAGTAGTTTCTCAACTTCCCCTTCACTTTCCTCAATCATCTTCAACAGATACTCCATGAAAAGTGACATTAAGAGTTTTAACATCTCTGGAATGGGATGTAGTGCTGGTGCAATTGGTATTAATATTGCTCAAAACTTGTTACGGGTCCATAAAAACAGCTACGCAGTTGTTATCAGTGCAGAGATCCTCTCTTCTGCTTGGTACATGGGTAACGACAAATCCAAGTTACCGTTAAACTGTATGTTCCGAATGGGAAGTTCGGCCGTGCTACTTACCAACAAAAAAGAAGCCAAAAACACGTCAAAGTACAAACTATTTAAGTTGGTTAGAACTCAAAGAGCCTTCGACGATAAATGCTTCTATGCTGCCATGCGCCAAGAGGATTCTAAAGGTTTTAATGGGTTCAACATTAACCGTGACTCTTTCGGAGCTTTCAGTAATACTCTTAAGTCCAACATTGAAGTTCTAGGCAGAGTCATCTTACCAACCAAAGAGATGATACGTTACGTTCTTTGGACGCTTCGAAAGAAATTCTCGCGGTATGTGCTAGCTTACATGGAAGCTAAGGAAAGAGTAAAGAAGGGTGACAAGGTTTGGCAAGTTGGTATCGGCAGTGGATTCAAATGCAACTCTGTAGTGTGGGAATGCGTGAGGCCAATACAAAATGAGTTACTCAGAGGGCCGTGGTCGGACTCCATCAACCGGTATCCGGTCATCAATGACTAACACGGTCACTTTAAACGGCCAGGAATTGCAAACAATGGTAAAAAAAAAATATTAAAAGTGCATGTCAAACGTGTTAGCTTTCTCTCTCCGAGCTCTCAAATAGTGTTTCCTTTTCAAAATCAAAAATTTCCTTTGCTCTCTTGATGGAGTAACTTTCTTAAACTGGATTCCCTAGTTTAAGTAAGTAGGGTTAATGGATATACAGATTGATCATCAACAATAAGGGAGGATTAGAATGGAACCAGTAGGGGTTTTCAACTTTTTAATTGGGTTATATTTTTGCTAGTGGTATTTGAAACTGGTTTGTGTTGTTGCGGTTGAAACATCAACAATAAGGATGCTGTTGAGCATCATTGATATCTTCTGCTTGATTTGATCTTCCGTAGAAAGGATGCTGTTGAGCATCAGTTTGCTATGATGTTGTTGAGCATCATTAGTTTATTTAAAATTCATTTGATCTTTAACATTATAACAAAAACCTCTTTAAATTTGTGTTGCTTGTCTCCTCTCTGAAATTGAAATTGGGCGACTTTATTTTCCCAGGCCTGGTGATCCTTGTTGTCCTTTATGCAATGGATGGAAGGGCGTCGACCTTTTCTTTAAGATTGAGAAAGAACACCTGTTATCTGTGTCTTTAAATTATTGTTCTCCCTAAAAATGATACGATGGTATCCTGGGATTTCTTCAAGAGAAGTATTAGGTGTGTGGGTTTACTTTGCTAGCAGTGGGAATTATCCGTTTTGAAATTCTTTATGATCAGTGCATTGGGAAGTTTGTGGGACGATTTCTGTAGTTAATTTTTAGGTGTGATGTGGAACAGGTGTTTGTTAAATTGTCTAGCCCGTCTATTAGGTGAACTTCTTTCTTTACCAAGGAATGGCTGCTAATGCATTCGGAAAAGAAAGCAGTCAAATTTAGTCTTGGTTTTTTAATAGGAATGTCAGATATGGTGACTATGAAAATGAAAAATCCGTTTTTGGGGTGAAATGTTATGTGTTGTTGTTGGTAAAAGTCGATAAGGAAAAGGTAAGGAGGGCTGTGTTCTTGGAAGTTGTTAATAAAGACAACTTTCCTGTCCGGCAAGTGTCTGGTAAAAATGTATCATATTTCTAGGAGTTAGTGGGTAACCTTAATCATCCTTGCTCTGATTATGGAGTTTAGTTGGTAATGCTTGAGTAAGGAAGGCTTATTAATCATCGTAGGTTTTTTCTGTTTTGTGTCTTAGCAGAAATTTGTTCACAAATGTGATCATCTCCTTTTAGGATCTCTTATGAGGATCGGGTAATTTGGGGTTATTATTATCTAGCTGTAGTCTGGGTTTTGAAAATCATCACAGAGCCAGTTTTCAAAGTTAAAATTAGGATCAATGGACCATGTTTACCGGTCATTCATAACTCAATCGGTCAATGGATCGGGTTGTGAATCTTAAGATTGATTGGGTTGTGAATCGTAAAATTGCTATAGAATTAATTTGTTGTTATAGTGCCTATGGCCCATGGATGTGCGGTCCATTAGTATACTAGGGTTTAATCCTTTATTCTTGTATAAATAGAATACTTGCATATGCAATGGGGTTCCTTCCCTTCTCTGGTTAATGGAAAGTTCCTCTTTTTCTTTTCCCTCTTTATTATTCTTACTCCAATACGTCATCAGCAATGAGCTCTAATCCTGCTGCTAAGATTTTTTCCTTTAGATTTTTTTAGATTGATCTTATAGTTCTCAATCAATCAAATCAAAGCCTCTGAAAAAAAAGTTCTCTGTTGAAGACAACTCTATTGTAGCCTGGAACTTTAGTACTTCTGTTTTGTCCATTTCGACTTTTAATCAATCAATCGGAAAGGTATTACCTACACCTATCTCTTTATTTTATTATTACGTTATGCTCGTAGATGTGAATGAAATCTGCCAAAAGTTGGCTAGTCTTATTTCTTGTGTCCATCTACGTTTTGTCTTTGATTGATTGATATGAGTGGGTATGCCTTGTACGTCTGAGTAGATCGATTATATCATCACCTTCTGTGTTGTATAATAATAATTTTTTTTAAGCATCTCGATTGCCGTAATATATTATTTCTTAAATTCCCATGTTATCTTAAATTCCCATGTTAGTATAACTTTATCAGTAATCATGATACTATTATATTAGTTTACCTATTTTTCTTAAGTATTATTATAATTATAATATTATAAAGATCTTTGATTCTGTGTGTATAAGAAATTGTTTTGTCTTGGTTTCGTCAAATGATATATGAATATAATATTAATATTTTATATATTGGTTTTTGTGGTGTGAGTTGTTAAAGTTAGAATATAGACATACTCATAACCATGTTTTGTTTGAAGTGTTCACATGCTATTGATGTAGCACATGTTCTTCAGTACTTTGTTAATTCGAGAAGAATTGTTTTCAAGATGGCGGGCCTGATGTAGGACATCCGTTAGATTTATTGTTCATATTTTTATTATTATGATTAGAGCTAATTAATTTAGAGTAGTATTTCTTATTTTTAGAATTACTTAGTCTTAGAGTTATTTAAATATGAGACAATTCCTATGTACAATACACATTATTATAAACCAATATTGAGATTTCTCAACAATTCTTCTATTTTACTATCAAAATTCTTTATTCACGCTTCCGTCCTGCATTAAGTGGCATCACGAGCTTCGGCTTCGATCCTCTTATTCTTTTCATCTAAACTTCCTTTACCCTTTCGTCACCTTTACTTATCGAGATCTCCGCATCTTTTCTTCTAAACCTTATTATCAACTAGTGGGAATTATATAAATGCCCTTCCTTCTCATGGGCTTCAAAAATACCCTTGTTCACTATATTAATACCCCTAATCTAAAAACAAGGAAATTCAATTATAAGATACTTCCTTTAATACCCCTAATCTATTCGATACTTATTCTTTTTCATTGCTAAAAACCCAAAATCAACTTCTTTTGTTCTTCGTCGTCATCTCCGCCAGTACATCTTCAGAGTCGCCTCCGCCACCACCTCCACCGATCTCGTCATCGGTTGCAAAGACCTCTTATGCTTCCAAAGAAATCCATCACAAGTAGCAGATCACCACCTGATTTAGATCGATTTTCACCGATTCGATTCGAAATCAAGCTTGATAATCATTATCAACTTGTTAATATTCCTCTTCTTTTGATGTATGTTATAGATTTAATGGGTTTAGCTTTTCAATTGAAAGTTCTTCTTCTCAATCGATAGAGTAACAAGCTCTAATTTAAGATCCATCAAGCAACCCTAGTTTCAAATAATAGAGGTGAAGGTCGTGGTGGTGGTGAAGTAGGATATCAAATCTCTGTTTAATTAGAAGAAGATGATGGTGGTGGAGGCAGCGATGAAGGAGGTATGTATTTCAATCTATCAATTGATTATCTTCTTTCTCTAGTTTGAGTTTCTGCTGGTGGTGGTGGTATGTAGATAAAATCAGTCATGAATATTGTGTTTGTTCAGGTTCGAATGATGAAATAAAATCGGTCTTGAAGATAGTGGTGGTTATGGTTGTTGTGGTGTTGGTGGATATTCTGTGTTTGGTGGTGTTGGTGATCTTTGGTGAGGTTAGAACGATGAATTTTGATGATGGAGATTGTGTTGGTTGTGGTTGGAATGATTAATTGAAGTTGTTCATGAAGATAATGGTGATTATGGTTGTTTGTGGTGTTGGAAATGTTGTACGACTGCTGGCGGTGGTGGTGGTGAGGTTGGACGACAAGTTGTTGAATACTACTCCATCAACTATTTAGGGAGTCAACAACCAATGTTTGTGTATCAACAATAGAAATGGTAGTAAACAACCAATATTTGTGTATCAACAATAGAAATTGATCTTAGTGTAAGGAGTCAACAACAAATATTTGTGTATCAACAATAGAAATTGACCTTAGTTTTAGGGAGTCAACAACCAATGTTTGTGTATCAACAATGGAAAAATGGAATCAACAACCAAATTTGCGTATCAACAATAGAAATTAATCTTAGTGTAAGGAGTCAACAACAAATATTTATGTATCAACAATAGAAATTGACCTAAGTTTAGGGAGTCAACAACCAATGTTGTGTATCAACAATGGAAAAATGGAATCAACAACAAATATTTGTGTATCAACAATAGAAATTGACCTTAGTTTTAGAGAGTCAACAACCAATGTTTGTGTATCAACAATGGAAAAATGGAATCAACAACCAAATTTGACAAATATTTTTGAACTTTTGATTTTTGGATCAACTTGATTGTTGACACCTAATATTAAATGTATACAGGTGTCAACAACAGTGGTGGTGGTGTGTGACGGTGGTGGAATATTATTGGTGGTTGTATTTAGTAAGTGGTGGTGGTGGCGGTGGTGGTGGAGTGGTGGTGGCGTCGGTGCTGTTGGTGGTGGTGAAATGGTGCTGCTGGTGGATGTGAAATAATAGGAAAATTTATTTTTTAATGTATAAGATTTTTAAATGGAAAATAATATTGTAAGTGAGGGTATTAAGGTAATCTGTTTTTTAAGGGATAAGGTATTTAAATGATAGGGCCATAGGGGTATTTATATTGTTCTATAAGGGTATATTTATTGGGTGTCAAAACTAAGGGTATTTAATAAATTTACCCTATCAACTATCCTTTTATTTTCCATTACCAAAAAAAAAAAAAAAAGAGACGTCCACTGTTTTAGAACCATTTTTTGGGGACCATGGTTTTTTTGTGGGGACCATGATTCTATTTTAGGCAAGACATTACAAGTAATCCTAAGTCAACCCTTATCTAAATATTTTTCTTAATACCAAACTTACCCTCCTTTATTAAATGTTTTGTTTAATGATTAATTAGTTATTAGTTAATGACTAGTATGATTAGTGATTAATATGATTAGTGATAATTAGTTACTCTATTATAAAAAATTAGTTAATGATTAATATGATTAGTGATTAGTATGATTAGTAATAATTAGTTAATGATTAGTAATAATTAGTTATTATATTACAAAAAAAATTAGTTAATGATTAGTAAGAGTCCAACTTTGTGCACCCCTCTAAAACCGGGGTGCACATTCCGGCTATTGCGATTGGTTTGAATTTCTCAAAATGGTTTTTGTTTTCTACCATTATAACAGTATATCTGTAGTTTATATTATTTCCAAAAATTTCGTTAAATAAAAAAAGTAAAAATACAATTTCCAACATCTCCACGACAGCTCTTATTTCCCCTTCTCTTCCTCTTTGTGTCTCTTATGGTTCTTCATGAAAGAAATTGAACATCTATAACAGAAATTTCCAAATAAAAAACTCTATGCTACCTCTATGATCCAACTCTCAAGCATAAATGGTTAATGTAAAAAAAAAAAAAAAAGTATATTCTGGATGATATCGGTTTGATATTTTTAGATGCAGATCTGTTGAGATTGATTTAGTTGTGGGGGAAATCAGAAGAAAGAGGTGCTCTTGAATTTACCTAAACAATTTTTTTTGGCAACGAGAACCAACCAGGACACTTGATTTTTTTTCTTCTTATATTCTTGTTGATCTTACAAAGTGCACTTGTGTGAATTGTCGTTGAATTTGTACGCAGTACTTTTTCGGAGTTCACTTGGATGCATCTGTTGAACGAACAACATATACATCTTACTAAATATCTTCTAAGTTCTCTGGTTTTGGCTAGTAGTTTCCAATCTTTGATGAGGCAATAGAAAGAAGAAGAAAAGTTCCATTTGATAAATCGATATCCTGATTAAGAGAATAAGTCATTGAATCATTTACGCAAGAAACGGACCTTGATTAAAGCAGGTTGGTTAAAAAGAAGAGGGAGAGGATTGAGAGAGAGATATTAATGGAAGTTTAATGGATTTTTCAGTTTTTATTTTTTCTCTTTTATCAACGTGATTTTTGGAAATAAAAATAAATAAGCATAATTGATTATAAAACCGCTTTCAGAAATGTAGGTGGTTTATGATGGTATTTTTAACCAATAATCACGGCCGGAATGTGCACCCAGGTTTTAGAGGGGTGCACCAATAAGAAGTTGGGTTACGAAAATTTTCGAACAAACCCAACTTTCAATTTTCGATCAAACCCAACTTAAAGTTTGGTTTCCAAATTTATTACCGAACTTAATGATTAGTAATGATTAGTATGATTAGTAATGATTAGTATGATTAGTAATGATTAATTACCAGTAAGAAGTTCGGTTACAAAAAATTAAAAAGTTTCCTTCCGATCAAACCGAACTACATAGTTCGTTTCAAAAAAAAAAAATTAAAACTTTTTAGGATCAAACTGAACTTAAAGTTCGGTTTCCCAAATTTATTACCAAAAACCGAACTTAATGATTAGTAATGATTAGTTACCAGTAAGAAGTTCGGTTACAACAAAAAATTGAAAATTTTCCTTGCGATCAAACCGAACTAAATAGTTCGGTTACAAAAAAAATTTAAGACTTTTTACGATCAAACCGAACTTAAAGTTCGGTTTCCCAAATTTATTACCAAGAATCGAACTTAATGATTAGTATGATTAGTAATGATTAGTTACCAGTAAGAAGTTCGGTTACAAAAAAATTGAAAATTTTCCTTGCGATCAAACGTTACAAAAAAAATTTAAGACTTTTTACAAACAAACCGAACTTAAAGTTCGGTTTCCCAAATTTATTACCAAGAATCAAACTTAATGATTAGTAATGATTAGTTACCAGTAAAAAGTTCGGTTACAAAAAATTAAAAAATTTCCTTCGGATCAAACTGATATAGTTCGGTTACAAAAACAAATTAAAACTTTTTACGATCAAACCGAAAGTTCGGTTTCCCAAATTTATTACCAACAACCGAACTTAATGATTAGTAATGATTATTTACCAGTAAGAAGTTCGGTTACAAAAAAATTGAAAATTTTCCTTGCGATCAAACCGAACTAAATAGTTCGGTTACAAATTTTTTTTTAAGACTTTTTACGATCAAACCGAACTGTTCCCAAATTTATTACCAAGAACCGAACTTAATGATTAGTAATGATTAGTATTGATTAGTTACCAGTAAGAAGTTCGGTTTCCCAAATTTATTGCCAAGAACCGAACTTAATGATTAGTATGATTAGTAATGATTAGTTACCAGTAAGAAGTTCGGTTACAAAATATTGAAAAATTTCCTTCCGATCAAAACGAACTATATAGTTCGTTACAAAATAAAATCAAAACTTTTTACGATCAAACCGAACTTAAAGTTCAGTTTCCCAAATTTATTACCAACAACCGAACTTAATGATTAGTAATGATTAATATGATTAATAATGATTAGTTACTAATAAGAACTTTCCCAAATTTATGACCAACTTAATGATTAGTAATGATTAGTTACCAAAAATTGAAAATTTTCTCTCGGTGGTAGTCGGAGGTGGTGGTGGTGGGCGGCGTCGGGAGGAGTTGGTGGTTATATATTTATATATATATATATATATATATAGGTGGTTATTAGGTTAGTTTTAAATTAAATTAAGTTAAGGGTAGGTTAGTCATTTCCACACTTTAGGACACCCCTTATAACTATAGGGAAGGTGGCCTAATAAGACCATGGTCCCCCAAAAAAACCATAGTCCCCAAAAAATGGTTCCTGTTTTATTTTTCTCACCGCCAATAAAACCCACTTTCTTTATACCAATACTAGGGCTTAACCCGTGTCGTAACGGCACGGGCCTTGATTTTGTATGAATGTGTTTTTTTTTTTTTTTTTTTTTTAAGCACGAAATTTTATTTAAAATTAAGCGGAAATTACAGGAGGGTATGTTTTACCTAAAGAGTCATCCATTACAACTTGGTTAATGCAAGATGGGATTATGTTATCTCAGACCAAGGTTGAAAGGTTTCCCATGTGGCGGTAGTCCCCAGCAACGTTCGCCAGTCCAGTATCATTCCCAAATTATCCCTCTAATAGATGGCTTCGTCTACGCTTTAGATTCTGTCAATTTCCGTCCCATGGAGGAGCAAGGTCACACTTATAAGAAATTGGGCCTCTATTTTTGTGACACCCAGTGGGAGGGATCGATAAGAAGCATTTTCAGATTTCGATCTCCCAAAAGCAGATTTACCAACTATTTAGTCTGACAATAATGTCTAACATGGTTTATTTGTTATGCTTAATAATACAATGCTTTGCTAATCTTTTTTTAAGCCATGGCGAAAATTCCTATATGATATTTTTTTTATTATTTTAAGGATAATGCTCCCAATGTTTTGAGGTGTAGTAGGCGGTATCTAAATGTAAGGTCATCCGAATGGCCCCTATATTTAATCAAATTCCACTACTAAGAAAACATCAAAGATCCAGTCGGGATGGTGATCCGCCCATATTTGTCTTCTGTATTTTTATGCCTTTTTTCTTCTGGTTTTTTTATGTCTTCTTTAACACAGGTGGTTTCAAAGATATGGACTGTGTTTTGAAATTGAAAATAGTGAAGATTTTTAAGCTTAATAAGAAAATTGTTTAACGTCAAATAGTGCCACCCCATCAGGTATATATGAGTTTTTTCCTGGGCGTGGTATCGAATGTAACTATTCATTTTAGTCAAATACCTTAATAGGAAATGGTTAAAAGTATATTTAAATTTGATACTGCACTTGTTATTGTATTTCAAGTAAAGACATCTCCAAAGACAACAAATATAGTGAAAATTAATTATTGGTTTAGCTGAAGCTTTAGCTTAAGCAGCCTGCTACGTACATACAGAACAACAAATATTTTGTTCACAAAAATGCATATTCATAGAGTCTAAAGTATAGAGTCTAAAGTGCCGTCTGGGTTACCTTTTTGATTCGCCTCTTAGCAACCAGCAATTCTCCCATCACACTGCTGATTAGATTCACTAAGGTATATATTTTTGTGTTAGTGTACTATAATATATCCAACTTACCTCATAATAGTACTTCAGGATATACCACATTTAGGGTCATTTCTTGGGTGTTGTTTCTTGGCCTCAGCAACCTCATTATTCGGGCTGTTGTGCATCTAAAGCTAGCCATGGTTGAAAACCATCATCCTACAACTGATATACTTAACCGACACTTGTTTATAAACATAGGTTAATCCAATTGTATACCTATTTCTTTACGTATGTACCGACCGGGAGACCCAGACGGGACTAAGAACATGGTGGTTGATCTGTTAACTGCGAAGCTAGGGGTCAGCCGTCAGCTGTTTCTTTCTATTAAACACATTCAACGTTGGAATTCCCTCCCTTAATTCATGATATGAACGCCGCCTGAGCTCTGGCTTGGCCTTGATCCTTTAGAAACATTGAACTCAAATGTAAGTCCATGATACAACAAAAACACTTTAAAATACGGAGGCACTGCTGGGTTATTAAGTTACATAAATTGCTGATGAATTTAGTAGGCGAGGAGAAAGTCCTATCGATAAAGAAACAATTTCATGAGTTTAAGTAAGGAATTATATCTCAACTAATTTAAATGACCCATGAAAATATGAAAAATAAGAATTGTATTAATCATCACAGGGAAGAAGTATCCGTATACTTAGGGTGGAAAAATGAAAAGAATCTTGAAGCTAGAGAACTCTAAAAAACCATGAAAATCAAAAAGCACTTCAGACGAAAAATAAGGTTTAAGGTGAGTCACAAAATTAGGCAGGATAGAATGTAACATGGCAGCAAAAGATCGACTACGTGCCAAAGAGATATATAGTAGGGAAATGCTGGAAAACGCGCTGCTTCCTCGCTAAATGCACGCGTTCCGACGTGTCAAATAGCCGTGGCATGCAGATGTGGAATTGTAGTCTCACACGTCACTGAATAAGGAAAGAGAAATAACTTCAAAAACTGGTGCCCACGTGATTTTACAATAAAAAATCTTGATTTCTTTCTCTCTCTTCAGCCTTCTTCTTCTTCACTATCTCAGATGAAATTTAGTGGCCGTAAATGTCAAATAAAATTGATAGACTTAAGTCAGTGACGAAATCCGGTGGTTTTAAAGATGTTGATGTTGTTATCATGGAGTTTTTCTGAAAATCATGAGAAAGAAAAGAACCCAAACAGATCCACGTTTAGGATTACAATTTTTATACTATCTGTTAAAAGTGGTAAGAATTTTAGTTTACAAAAGTGATAATGGGTATCTCTGATTAGCTCACTTCAACTTATTTTCGGAAAAAAAAAACCTTTCTTCAACTTAACCCCCAATACCAAAAATTTTACTTTTTTAAAATAGGGCTCTGTTTTTGATTTTCAGATTTGGGCTTATTACTGTAATTCTGAAAACCTAACACAAAATCATTGAATTGATAGCTGTTTTGATTGAATTAACAAGAAATAGAAATTTAGAATTTCACATTAATGGAACTCAACTGATGATGAAGATGAAGTAATATAAGAAGATGAAGAAGAAGATCGGAAAAGATGAGGAACTGATAAAACCATCCCCTCATCAGAAGGAGAAAATGTTGGATTATTGGTGGAGATGAAGCAATTTGATTTCCACCACTTCAGACAAAAACATAAGATCCTGTAAAATCAAACCCATCTTCTTCTTCATCATCATCTGTTATTGAATCACCATCATCTTAGCTCAAAGAAAAAACCAGGTTGATAAATTGTTCCAGAGATTAAATAATTGGTTATTGAATCAATTTCTGAGATTGGATTAACGAGTTTTGCGATATAACCCGTGAAAGCACTTCCAAAAATTGAATCAAAAATAAGTTTTTCTTTCAGACAGAAATTGAAGAGACAGTGCAGTTAAGATTCAGTTTGGTACTGCTTCTTATCTTTTTGGACTTTGGTCGTACAGTCAATAGTGGGACACATCCATCCGACTCACTGGAACACATCACCTTGACACCTCAGAGCGCGTGAAAGTGGCGATCAAGTAGCGATCCGCCTAGCGCGACCCTATATAGTATAACTAAATTGAATTGAGTGTAGCGTGATCGATACTGTGTAAGACTTTAAAATTATCTTTGTTTCACAAAATGGATTCCATTTTTCACATTTAGATTATCCAATTATATATACGTAGCATGGCCTTCTAGAAATAGATCTAGAGAAGAAAGACGACGTTTTCCAGCTTTGCTTGATGGACTTTGGTTCTTTTCCATATTTTGTAAACTCAAGAACAAAAATAAGGTAAAAGATCAGTTTTGCTTGGATATTGCAAACTGCATATCTATGTTAGCATCGTCTTTTCTCAATCTAAAATAACTACTTCTATCTAATCATCCATATATGCGACGTGCAAATTGTCTGTCTGTCAGTCACCTAATATGCTTATATTGAAATGATGAGGTATTTCTCGTGCACCAAGAAAAGGCTCCCCTCGAGTAACCTATATATGAAAATATTTGAAAGATACAAAGTGTTTGGTTTACCTGTTGTAGGACTTCCTTCTCCTCCTGTGAGAAGTTCCAACAATACAACTACATCTCTTCACGTTGTTCTCAATTCAGATTCAGGAGAAATATAACCTTTAAATCTTTAGCTGATAATAAAACCAAATTATATTCGATAAACCCTAATTTTCTTTAAAAGAAAAAATCCTTGGCTATATAGTATCATTGTATCAGTAAGTTTTTCAAAAGAAATAAACTTCCCGAATACTCACCACACCAGTTAAAAATTCCTAGGCTCGGATCTCTTTAATCCCCATAGAGTAAGGCGGCATGGGTTTCTTCCAATGGTATGAGAAACAAATGGATTCCATCTTCCCTGTTATCGCCTGAAAAATGTATTAAATGAATGAGGCGTTTTTAGCATTCATCACCACAACAATGAAAGGACATACGTGCAGATCAAGGAGGCGTTGTGCTTCACTTCAGCCATATATTTATTCCTGTAAAAATAGCATAGTTCTTACGGTATCAATGTACTATCACTGGTCTTTGAAATAAACATTCAAAGTTGAATGTATCACTGGTCTTTGAAATAAACATTCAAAGTTGAATATATCCAAGTCATTTAACAGATTTTCCAGATTTTATTTGAAATACATTAAGCAGCAATTCTATATTTTGTCCCTCAAATTGTTTCCCATTGTCAGATACTAACTGTGCTGGGATTCCAAATCTGCATATGATGTTTTCTAATATGAAGGTAAAGATATCTTTATCGCGAATATGTTGCACCGCTTTTACTTCTGCCCATTTTGTGAAATAATCTGTAGCGACAATCAAATATCTCTTTTGCCCTGTACCTGGAAAAAATGGTCATACGATATCTAACCCCCACTTTCCAAAAGGCCATACACTTGTTGAAGAGGTTAATGGTGCTCCTGGTGCATGTATTTTCTTTCCTTGCCTTTGACAATCTTCGCAACGCCTTGATATTTGTTTCGCATCTTCATTCATATACGGCCAATAATAGCCTTGCATTTTCGCCTTATGTGCTAAAGATCGTCCGCCACTGTGATTGCCAGCATCCCCACTGTGTAACATTTTTAACACTACTTCTCATTCCTTTCGTGTTAAACATCTAAGCGAGGGTCCATTAAAGGATCTTCGGTACAGTATCCCGTCTCTTAATTCATAATTTGTTGCACGACTTTTTAATTTGTGCATCTCTAACCTATTTCTTAGCGTTTCTCCTTTCATTAGATAAGCATGGAGTTCTGTTCTCCAATCTTCGCAATAGGGTCTTTGTGCTCCATCTTCTACGAGCATTACTTCTTCTTCTTCCTCTTCCTCTTTATTGATTGACGGTGATAGAAGTGTACGTATTTTTATGCATCTCATGATTGGATCTGTCATCATACTTGATATAAAAGCAAAAGCATCCGCGAGCCGATTGTCTCTTCTTGATATGTGTTTCCATTTTATTTTTGGTATCTTCGCCGACAGTTCTTCAACAAGTTTTTTATATTTTTTTAAAGATGGTTCATTTGTAGTATATTCTTCTTTTATCTGGAGAATAGCTAACTGGGAATCACTGGTGACTCTCACATTCTCCAACTTCATTTCTATTGCGAATCGCAAAGCATGTATTGTATCTTCATATTCTGTTTCATTGTTGGTAGATGCAAATTCCAATCTAAAAGAAAAAGCCATTTTATTGCTTTCTGGCAAAATTACAATGATCCCAACTCCATTACCTTTTCCATTTGACGATCCATCTACCAATATTTCCCATATGTTTGGCTTAGTTAATAAATCCTTTGGATTTCCATGTTCTTCTTCTATATCCATCATTTCTTCCACTGCTTCATCCTCTTCTAAAGGAAATTCTGCTAAAAAGTCTGCAACAACTTGTGATTTAGGTGAGGATAGTATTTCATATTTGAGTTTGCAATGACTTACTTGAGCATTCCATCTTTCAACCCTTCCTGACCTTTTTGAATTTTTCATTACTGACTCAATTGGTACTTTTGTCATTACCTTAACTGTGTGTGCCTCGAAGTAGATGCGAAGTTTAAATATTGCATAAACTAATGCCAAAATTAGTTTTTCAATTTTTGAATAATTTCTCTCTGCGGCATTGAATGTTTTGCTGATGTAATAGATTGGTTTTTCTACTCCTGCGTCCATTCACAAAGAATACCGCGCTTAGTGCATGCGAGGTTGTCGCAAGGTAAATTAGTAATTCTTCCCCGGCTCGCTTTTGTAAAATTGATATATCCATTAGATGTTCTTTTATTCCTTGTGACGCCTTTTCACATTCATCTGTCCATCTAAATTTTGCTCCTTTCTTAAGTATGTTGAAAAAATGTTTACACTTATCGGATGATCGCGAGATGAATCTCCCTAACGAAGCTAATAACCCATTTAATTTTTGCACATCTTTCACCGTTGCTGGTGTTGGCATATCGCGTATTGCTTGTACTTTCTATGGGTCGACTTATATTCCTTCTTTTGACACGATGTATCCTAAAAATCTTCCAGATGCAACCCCAAAAGTACATTTCTCTGGATTTACTTTGATGTTGAATGCCTCATTTGTTCAAAAATTTCCCTCAAATCTCGCACATGGTCTTTTGCTTCTTTACTTTTTATTAACATGTCATCCACATATACCTCTAATGTTTTATGTATCCATTTCTCAAACACTTTTTCTACCATCCTTTGGTATGTTGCTCCAGCATTTCGCAAACCAAATGGCATTTTTGTGTAACAGTATAACCCTCTTGGAGCGAAAAGGCAGTATGCTCTTGGTCTTCTTCAGCGAGGGGAATTTGATTGTATCCCTTGTATCCATCAACAGAGGATATCCTTTTATTTCCTGCTGCTGACTCAACCATTTGCGAAATATCTGGCAAAGGAAAGCTATCTTTTGGACAAGCTTTGTTTAGATCGGTAAAATCTATGCAAATTTTTATCCCTTTTTTCTTCTTTGGGACTATAACCATATTTGTTATCCATTCGGGATATTTTGCTTGTCTAATAATTCCAGAGTAAAGCATTTTCTGTAACTCTTCTTCTATTTGAGGGTGATATGCTGTTCCAATTTTTCTAATTCTCTGCTTGAATGGTCTTGCATTTTTATCAATCTCCAATTTATGGCAAGCTACAGATGGATCTATTCCAGGCATCTCGTCCATATTCCACGCGAAAATGTCTTTATAATCTCGCAACAAATCAACAGTCTTTCTTTCTTCATCTTCTTCCGTTTTAGTCCCAATTTTTAACATCTTAGGTTCTTCTTCAGTTCCAATGTTCACTTCCTTTGTCGGCTCTGCCGCAGTGTAGCTTGCTTTCGGTTCTCCCATGGGTGTTGGTCCTTTTACTTCCTTCGCAAGCTCATTCTCTTCACCATATATTCCTTTTCCTTCTTCTGCTCTTATCATATAAGTTCTAAATTCTTCTTCCTTTTTCGCTGCTTTTATCATCTTCTTGCGATCTTTTCGTCTCTTCACATGTTCTTCATAATGTTCTACTTCGATTTGATGATATATCTTTCATTTATCGGTATCTCCTCTGATTTCGCCAATTCCATTCGGCATAGGAAATTTGACACATTGATGAAGCGTCGAGGCTACAGCTTTTATTGCATGTATCCATGGTCTTCCCAACAACATATTATATGGTGATTCCATATCCACTACACACAACGTCACTTGTGCTTCAATTTCTCCCAACAGAATTCGTATTTTTATTTCCCCTTTAGGTTTTGTTATGGATTTGCTGAAACCATAGATATGATATGTTGCAGAAGTCATTTCTTCAATTTTGTACCCTAATTCTTTATAAGCATGATAAAACATTATATTCACTGAACTCCCTGTGTCCACCAAAGTTCTATTTATTGCCCATTCTTCCATTGTTTTTGATGGTTTTCCTTCTTCCCTGCTTGCGTTTATTGTAATCACTAATGGAGATGTATGGTTTAAATTCTCTCTTGATATTTCCGTTGTTGTGAACGTAATCTTCTGTTTTTCCCATTCTTTCAAGGGTAATGCCTTCTCTGTTGTTACAATTTTCTTTTCATCAAAATCTCGTTTATGTATTCTTCCTCTGATACTTTCATGAAATTTATTAACCATCGCCTTTGTAATCATATTACATTCCCATTCTCCCTTAATCTCCTTGATTCTGGCTTTCTCCATTTTAAACAATTTATCCATCATATTTCTGATTTGAACAATTTTAATGACAATATCGAATCTCACATCCTCAGTGCTCCCTGTTTCTAGCGCCAATATGTAGTTGCAGGAAATCCTACACTATACCCCTTACAAGAATTCACACAATTAAACCATTGAAGATGAACAATAATGATTTTTATTGATTAATCCCTTGAATTTTTACAAGATAAAATGGGAATGATCTAAAGAAATTACAATCACTACAAACTTTCTCTCTCTTAATGACTTGCCTAACACTCGGAAAAAGATCTCTCCTCCAAGGGCTTGCTCGGCTCCTTATATAGGGTATTACATGATGGATGATAGCTTAGATGTCCTTTATTTTCGGGAATGACTTGCGAAATATCGCAGGCATTCAAATACATAATCTCGCAACTATCCTAAATCTTGCTAAGTCTTCACATCTTTCTCGTGTTTTGGCTGTCGTCATTCATTGCGTCATTTATATTACTTATTTGCGACACTTTCGCAATATTGTCGTTTATTGATCTCGCGAGGTCGCGAGGTATTGTTGTTGCGATATTCTGATCCTACAAAAAACCTTAATTAAAATATTTTCAATTTATTTCGAACCGGGATTCTCCTTTAGTTGTTAAGGAATATCTTTGAAAAATAATAGATAAGAATTACTGCACGTGTTCAAAGTTTGTCGACATCTTTACTTTGTAAATCCTCTTTCATATTTACAATCTTGGAACCGATTTGCCACACTTCCAAACGAGTTTAGAATTGGTTCATCTGATTTTCAAGAACTATGTGATTAATCAAAAAAATTCAATCACCATTCATGGGTTTAACGGTTCTACCAAAACAAGTTTCGGTTCTACCTCCAAGTGGATACTAGGATCGGTTACACTAGTTTCCATAAAATGGTTAACTAAGTACTAGGATCGGTTACCACTTATATATTGTACTTACTTGTGATCGGTTGCACAAGTTATAGGATCGGTTGCACAAATTACTAAAACTTGTTAACCTACTACGAGGATCGATTACACATCTTTTTTTAGTCCCACCAAGTTCTAGGATCAGCTACCCAATGACTAAGAATGGTCGCACCAATTAAAAATATCGATCATACCGTCTCAGGTGATTACTTAAGATTGGTTTCACTAATAAAAGTCATACCGATACTGTTGATGGGTGAAAACTACTCCTGCAGAATTTGGTAATTTGGGGTGTGGATGAGGAATGAATCTAAACCTTCAACAAATGCACTGCGCGGTGAGTGCTTGTAGATTCGAGAGATCAACTGCTGGCAAGTCCGGCCTAAACCAAGAAATGGCCGTTCCAGACTTGTTTCGGTCACAAAGTGAAGGAGATGGGGTTGATCTTAGGGAGGGAAGCGAAGAAGGTGTTGAGATTGTGAAGGTGTTGGCTTGCTATGACTTGTGAAAGGAAGATGGTTGAATATGGCCGGTATCAACACTTGGTTTCGTCGACTGAACTTGTGTTGTTCTGTCTCCGTATATTCCTTTCTGTTGTATTTGGAAATAGGGCGGAGACCCTATTTATACAAGTCATTGAGCCTCATTCACGTTTCTCGTGGGAAGTGGAGGTAGTGGAATGATGGAGTAGTGGAGTTGTGTGTCGGTAACACACGACCAGTCTTGCCCACTTTTCCGTTCATCTCTAACCATCCATGACTTCCTAACACGTTCTTGTGATGGCGCGTTGCACGCCGCACGCCGTAAAACCGCCGCACCAATACCCCGATAGTATCCCCCGCTTGCGACATGATTGATGTCCTGGAATGTGGATCGTGGATCCACGAAAGATAGCATGTAATGCTGAATTGAATAACCGCGTTATTCGTAAAGTCGATACTTGTGAAGTATCGTGTGTATTCTATGCGGGTGCGCGGGACACGGTGTGGTAAAGTGACGGGTAATGACTCCTCACTAACCAAAAAACTCCCGACCTGTGGTTGTATAACCAAGTCGGGTGAGGACGGACGACGAGATGATGTTTGAGACACTCATCTCATGCGACCAGTTGGTGAAATTAGGGTTTTTAAAGAGGTGCGCAAGCATCACTCTTTAGCTTGGTCGAAACCAAGCGCGGGAAGGATTTTTGAGAGGACCGACCATACATGCGTGTTGGCGGCATGATGGTGTAGGTGCCTCGTATTCCGTTTCCCTCATGAAAGCGCGATCCGGGCCACTCGATTTGACCGTCAAAGAGGAGTAGTCGAGATTGATTCTGCGATAAGAGTTTGATACCGCAAGAAGCCGCGCGCCATACCCTTTTCCTCCGCGCGTTTCCAAGACGACCTAGCTTGGTCGGTCTTGGCCGGTTGGTTTGGCGTGTAGATGGTAGGCTGATGTTCACGCCTATGTCATACCGTCTCATGAAACGTGATCTAAGCCACTCAAATCATCCGGTGAAGTTGAGCGGTCGAGATCAGTTTAGGATTTGGGAGATGTAACCGCGTGAGTTTGAGCGGGCGTTTTGGATTGGCCGGGCATGATATGCCTTGGCCGACCGCAAGAAGAGGTAGATGGGCCCACGGTGGTCATGCTTCGGTGTGACCGACCCTTGCTCAATCTAATCTCTCGACCCTCCATTCGTGCCGAGAAGATGGACGCGCGATGTCTTCAAACCCTAATTTTGGCTTTCAAAGCCGCGCGACCATGCTCTTTTAGGCGGACGAATTTGTTGTAACCAATCATGGTTGGTTTTGACCGATTGGTCAAGTGTGTAGGCGGTCACATGGTGATTGTGTCGACATGCTCGGGCCCTTTGAGTCTACATCTACACCCTCCATCTATGCCTGCGAAGGTGGACGGTTGAGACGTTTTGCGGCACATGTAATATGCCGCAAACCCTAATTGGGGGTTTTCCGTCCATAATGCTTGGTATGGACGGTTTCTTGGCAAGCGAAGGCCAATGGTCGACCATGCGGGGTCGGCGGTGTGTATTCCATACCGCTTGGGGGTGATGGAATTGATCCGTGGTCATCCAATCATGCTTGCGGAGTTGGATGACTCGCGATCGATCATATCCGGCAAGCTAAGGCCGTGTGTATTCCATACCCGCTGGGGTGATGGAATTGATCTCGTGGTCATCCAATCATGCTTGTGGAGTTGGATGACTGCGATCGATCGTATCCGGCAAGCTAAGGCCGTGTGTATTCCATACCGCTTGGGGGTGATGGAATTGATCCGTGGTCATCCAATCATGCTTGTGGAGTTGGATGACTGCGATCGTATCATATCCGAGACCGATACGGTCAAGTCCGGATGCTCAATCGGGCTAGTATAGCACACCGAGAGGGGCTCAATCGGGCTAGTATAACACACCGAGAGGGCTCGGGCCAGTATAACACACCGAGAATCACCTGTACGGGTATTTCGTACATGGATTCATTATAGTGCTTGGAGGTTTGTGTTACTCGTAAGAGTAACACTCGATCGTCATGCCACACCGATAATGGGTACCGGAAATACAAGGCCGATATGAAATTCACAGAAGGGATTGTTGCCACATGCTCCATCCTCGGAGGAATTTCATGTATTCACGTAATGGGATTGTTGCTACATGCTCCATTCTTGGTGAATTAAGTGAGGAGTATCCTTCACTTATAAACGGCTTTTTCTTTTACAAGATGTCAGCGCATGATTTTTTTGGTTACTTACAAATTTAACCTTAAACGAAAATCCACCATCAACATTAAGTCCCCTGCCTAGCATATAATGGTTACACTATTGTGTGGTAGGCATGAGATGGTGACATACAGAAATGACCAAGCTAGAGTGAATACATATTTACCTAGGATAGTTTCACATTGTCGCGTTTTCGGAACTGGTCGGTCTTGATTAAGGATGCGAAGGAAGCAGGACTTGATCCGGTGAGTCGCTTTGGTTCCTCTTGTACATGTATGAGCTCGGCCGCTCCTTCAGGTGTACTTCCTTAGTTATACACGGCCTTCCTCAGGTATATTTGATAAGCCTTGTTGATTGTTATCCCGAATTAGTAGCCTTCACAGGTGGTAAGTAGAGACTTCTCTCCCTTCTGGGATTCGTCGACTTGTGAGATTATAAAGAATCATCTCAACGTGGTCGTTTATTCTATATCCGGTATCTCGTGCACGCTTCCGATTTTCGATTAGCCGATCGATAGTTTTGATGATCCTCTCTTTTTTTTTTTTTTTTTTTTTTTTTGTGTGTGCTCATAACCTCTTCTTCTCTGCAGATTATCATGGAAGCGGTAGACGCTCATTCCGTTGCTCCCCAGAAAGAAGTTTTGAAGTTGACAAGCCTGAAAACCATGCGCATGGAGAAGTGATGGCTAAGATCGATCTTCCTCTTCGTGAAGTCATTACCGTGCTTATACTGGGGATGTCTATCTCCCACCTTCGTATTGTCGAGGACGTATCTCGTGCACTTTCACTGCAATTGACATGAAGGAGCGGCGGAGGCATGAGGAAACGCTGCAGACACTAGTAATCGCAAGGGCGAGAGAGATTTGCGGCGCGGTTGAAGAGGCGGAGAGTTGAGCATGAACGACCCCGAATGAAGGCAAGTGTGATTACCCGGTTCGGGACGGCGTGATAATCCTTGATTTCGATACATGCACGAACCCGAACATTCGAAGGCAATTTGCGTGGCCCCCGGTGTTGCTATGCCCTTTTATGCTCCCGCCGAAGATGTTGGGATGGAGTGCGCTGTTGCTGCTTTGCGGCGGGGATGCCCGTGTGTGTTGAGGAGGATCCGGAGGGAGGTGCATCGACGGTGTGACGAGTCGACGGTGATGTGGGCGAGACCGACCCTCTTGATGATTGAAATTTCTTTTGTTTTGTTTTTCTTTCCAAGTATATTCTCGCATGCTCGAACATATTCCTTGTATTCGGTGGCCGAGTTCAAGGTTTTTCTTTTGATTATTTGAATAAAGCTTTCCTTTACAATCCTTTGCCAAGATCAGAATCGAAACCTTCTCAGGCGCAAGGGTGCGCCTTCATACATAATTCTTAGTGATAAAAGAAGTTATACTGTAATGGAATATCCATGGACCTGTGATGCAATATCTTCCTGGCTTTGCTGGGCGGATGGCTCAAATCATTTTCCGCACACGTTCTATTTCCTTCATCCCGTGAGATGTTTGCTTAGGTTTCTTTTCTTGCTCCGAGGGACTGATTTAAGCCGACTCGGGGGTTGGTGTTTTTAGGAGTAAAGAGGTTCTCGAGATGAAAATAATGCTTCAATTGAAAATTGAAAATTGAAACCCTAAGCTATGAATGCAAGTATTGCAATCATTTTCTGGAGGGATTACAAATATGACATGAAATTATAAAAGGAAACACGCTGGAAAAATATAGCACAGCGTTTGAAGGTGTGTAGGATGCTGGAAAGCGATATGTTGGAAAGAGGTAGCACGGTATCTTAAGTTCGGTAAGGTTTGAGCCATCGTGAGTGAATTGTTATGCCCTCCAGATTATCAGCGTTGATGAGCTTGCAGTAGCCACCTAGGATAACGTCTGCTACCAGGTACGGTTCATCTTCTCTTTTGGTGGGTGAGTCGGGTAGAGTGGTCATCTTTACCGTCATGTTTCCAACATTGAATGTAGTCGCCTTCGTCACTAGGTCTCCAATTCCGAATGGGTTTGAGCGTGCAGACACTTGGACCTTGGCTTTGTTGTCTTTGACCAAGATAGCTTCTATGCTCCTGATAAAACGTTTGAAAGGGCCGGCTTCCCATTCACATCTCCTAGCCGGGGTCGGTTTGTCGGTTGGAGCCAGTCCCCAGGACTTGTCAGAATGAGGGGCGGTAGTTTGCAAGGAGGGTTGTGTGATGAGACTTACTTGGGACCGGAACCTTTCAGTGTAGGCCGACTGTGCTCTCTCCGAAAATTGTGTCACGTCGGAAAGTTGTCGATGCGGCAGCAAACAGTCATCGGGGTCCAGAAGGCGTGTTGGAGATTCTCTCGTGCATCGACACCCGGTAGAGGACAGACTTCCAAGATGGCTTTGTTGTCCTGCATCCAAGAGCTTCCTAGGATCATGTCGTAGTTGGGATGGTCTTTGACTATGTAGAACTTTGCTTGCGTCGAGGCATCACCCAATTTGACTTCAAGATCAATGTATCCATATGCATCTCTAAGCTCTCCCGCTGAATCCCTGACCGCAGTTGGATGACGAGTAGCTTCTTGCTTCGAGATCTTTGCCGCTCTCAAGGCCTTGACTGTAATGATGTTAAACTCTGAAGCCGTATCGATCAACGCGTTATCGAACTCAACGTTTCTCAAACGAGTGACGGTTAGGAGTCCCCAGTTCCCTTTGATCGCATCTTTCAGGAAGACCGAGGTTCTTGGACCGCATCGGATGCAAACGTCTACCCGACACAACGTGGTTGAGGGCCGCAAATATGTCTTGACGCTGTCCTTTGGAGAAATATAAGATTTCACACATGTGCTCCATCATAGATTGCACGGTCTTGCGATGCAGAGTCCCCGTAAATCATGCGGTTCCCGATAGGTAGAGGATCTCTATGAACACCTTCGTTTCCAAGCTGGAGTTCCCCTGTCTCTACCTTTTACCCGAATATTTGTTTCAACTCGTTGCAATCTTTGGTTGGATGATGGACGAACTCGTGGTAGCAACAAGATCTCGGGATCCTGCTATTTCTTCCTCGGTCGGAGGACGCCTGATAGAGGGTAGTTTTACGGCATCATCTTGGATCCACGCTTCCAAGAGCTCTATCACTTCATTCATGGGAAAAGGAAAACCCGTGTCTTTGTCGTTTTGTGCAGGAGTTTTGTCTGTTCCTTTTCGAGACGAAATCTTGTGTGCTGAGGATGTTCGCTTGGTTTGTTGTTCCGTTATCGAAGCTTTCCTCTTTTCTCCTCCGCTACCACACTCACGAAGGGCCAAAGTGTTGTATTGTTTGTTTGTGAGACGCCCGCTTCCTCGACTTTCACGCAAATCTTCACTTCGAACAACTCGGTTCTTTCTAGTAGTGCTGGTGCGCTTGTTCTCGAACGTTTTGCGCCTTCGTGGAGTTCAGAGAATATTTGAAAGCCCGATTCTCTAACGAGCGCGGTATATGGGTATCATCCCATTGATGCATGATTCCACCAATTGCCGTTCGGTAACATTCGGTCGTGACAGTCCAAAGGTTCGGGTTCTGAATCTTTTAACGAAGTCGTTGGGATGTTCATTGTTCCTTGGAGAATTCTTCCTGTGTCCGAAAAACGTGATTTGTTCATACACGAAGAAATACTTCCCGTAGAAAGCACTCGACCATCTCACTCCAATTGGATATCTTTGTTAGGCGCAATGTTGTTGTACTGTGTATGCCCTCCCGTGAGTGATTTTGAGAATTCTTTTAGGCGTAAAATATGATTGTATTCATGTTCCCCTAAGGCTTCCAAGAATCGAGAAATGTGTTCACGAGCATTACCAAGACTGGTCGTAGAGGGAGAACGGGGAGAGGTGTAACCTCTTGGTAGAGGAATCCGTTGCACATCTTGAGGGTACGGCGGCTGATGTTGGTGTACGTCCGTTCGGTTCCCTTTTCCTCGATTTTGGAGAAGTCGCTCTAGGTCTTCATGTGTAATGAAGTTGGAAGACTGGCCTCTCTCCCCTTGGCGCTCAGGAGCAACACGAGTTTCTTCATTCATATGAGTCCGAGTGGAAACACCTGCTCCGGGTGTATTGAATGCATCTCTCGCCGACTCCAAGGGTTGCCGTGAATCTTGCGGCAATCGTTCAGTCAAAGTTTTAAGGAAAGTGAGTACCTCTTTCTGAGTTGCGGCCATATCTGTTTGAGTTTTAGCAAGAATTTCCTGTTTCTCCATCAAGTCTGCAATGGTACTAGACGGCGGCCTTCCTCTTGTGTCTCCGGCTCCTCGTCCCGATGGAGGAGTGAAAGTTGTTGCTCGGGTAACCACCGGAGGCGTTACGCTCGAAGAGATGCCAGGATTTGCGCCGCTCCGGCTCGGTGATGGGAGGTGTTACACCACTTTGGGATGTCTCTGCCCGCTAGTGTTGGTGGTAGAAGTGTGACTCCACGAGATGTATTGACCATTGTAGCTCCACCGACGGTACATCAACACCGGAAGTGTCATCCATCTTCGGCTCTATCGAGTTGATTGCTCGATCCAGGACCTCGGTTCCACCATCTTGGAATGAATTTTTGATTGAATTGGTTCT
This sequence comes from Papaver armeniacum, assembly GCA_023531295.1. Taxonomy (NCBI): domain Eukaryota; kingdom Viridiplantae; phylum Streptophyta; class Magnoliopsida; order Ranunculales; family Papaveraceae; genus Papaver; species Papaver armeniacum. Next base: position 813,044 of record JAJJWW010004943.1, read on the forward strand.
AAGATCTACCCTTTTGAAATTGATGAAATTGAATCGGATTTCAAAGAAATTGATTTTACGACCGAGAGATTAATCTCCCACTGTGGTCGCCAATTGTTGATGGGTGAAAACTACTCCTGCAGAATTTGGTAATTTGTGGTGTGGATGAGGAATGAATCTAAACCTTCAACAAATGCACTCACGCGGTGAGTGCTTGTAGATTCGAGAGATCAATCAGTGCAAGTCCGGCCTAAACCAAGAAATGGCCGTTCTAGACTTGTTTCTGGTCACAAAGTGAAGGAGATGGGGTTGATCTTAGGGAGGGAAGCGAAGAAGGTGTTGAGATTGTGAAGGTGTTGGCTTGCTATGACTTGTGAGAAGATGGTTGAATATGACGGTATCAACACTTGGTTTCATCGTCGACCGAACTTGTGTTGTTCGTCTCCGTATATTCCTTTTCGTTGTATTTGGAAATAGGGCGGAGACCCTATTTATACAAGTCATTGAGCCTCATTCACGTTTCTCGTGGGAAGTGGAGGTAGTGGAATGATGGAGTAGTGGAGTTGTGTGTCCAGAACACACCGACACCGGTCTTGCCCACTTTTCCCTGTTCATCTCTAACCGTCCATGACTTCCTAACACGTTCTTGTGATGGCGCGTTGCACGCCGCACGCCGTAAACCGCCGACCAATACCCCAGTAAGTATCCCCAGTTTGCGACATGATTGATGTCTGGAATGTGGATCGTGGATCCACGAAAGATAGCATGTAATGCTGAATTGAATAATCGCGTTATTCGTAAAGTCGATACTTGTGAAGTATCGTGTGTATTCTATCTGTAAGTGCGCATTACGGTGTGGTAAAGTGACGGGTAATGACTCCTCACTAACCAAAAAACTCCTGACCAGGGTTGTATAACCAAGCTGGTGAGGACGGACGAGATGATGTTTGAGACACTCATCTGCGACCGTTGGTGAAATTAGGGTTTTTAAAGAGGTGCGCAAGCATCACTCTTTAGCTTGGTCGAAACCAAGCGCGGGAAGGATTTTGGAGAGGACCGACCATACATGCGTGTTGGCGGCATGATGGTGTAGGTGCCTGTATTCCGTTCCCTCATGAAAGCGCGATCTGGGCCACTCGATTTGACCGTCAAAGAGGAGTAGTCGAGATTGATTCTGCGATAAGAGTTTGATACCGCAAGAAGCCGCGCGCCATACCCTTTTCCGGCGCGTTTTCCAAGACGACCTAGCTTGGTCGGTCTTGGCCGGTTGGTTTGGCGTGTAGACGGTAGGCTGATGTTCACGCCTATGTCATACCGTCTCATGAAACGTGATCTAAGCCACTCAAATCATCCGGTGAAGTTGAGCGGTCGAGATCGGTTAGGATTTGGGAGATGTAACCGCGTGAGTTTGAGCGGGCGTTTTGGATTGGCCGGGCATGATATGCCTTGGCCGACCGCAAGAAGAAGAGGTAGATGGGCCCACGGTGGTCATGCTGGTGTGACCGACCCTTGCTCAATCTAATCTCGACCCTCCATTCGTGCCGGGAGAAGATGGACGCGCGCGATGTCTTGAACCCTAATTTTGGCTTTCAAAGCCGCGCGACCATGCTCTTTCAAAGTGACGAATTTGTTGTAACCAATCATGGTTGGTTTTGACCGATTGGTCAAGTGTGTAGGCGATCACATGGTGATTGTGTCGACATGCTCCGGCCCTTTGAGTCTACATCTACACCCTCCATCTATGCCTCGCGAAGGTGGACGGTTGAGACGTTTTGCGGCACATGTAATATGCCGCAAACCCTAATTTGGGGTTTTCCGTCCATAATGCTTGGTATGGACGGTTTCTTGGCAAGCGAAGGCCAATGGTCGACCATGCGGGTCGGCCGTGTGTATTCCATACCGCTTGGGGGTGATGGAATTGATCTCGTGGTCATCCAATCATGCTTGCGGAGTTGGATGACTGCGATCGATCATATCTCGGCAAGCTAAGGCCGTGTGTATTCCATACCGCTTGGGGGTGATGGAATTGATCTGTGGTCATCCAATCATGCTTGTGGAGTTGGATGACCGCGATCGAGATCGTATCCGGCAAGCTAAGGCCGTGTGTATTCCATACCGCTGGGGGTGATGAAATTGATCTGTGGTCATCCAATCATGCTTGTGGAGTTGGATGACTGCGATCGATCATATCCGAGACCGATACAGATCAAGTCAGGATGCTCAATCGGGCTAGTATAACACACCGAGAGGGGCTCAATCGGGCTAGTATAACACACCGAGAGGGCTCGGGCTAGTATAACACACCGAGAATCACCATGACGGGTATTTCGTACATGGATTCATTATAGTGCTTGGAGGTTTGTGTTACTCTGTAAGAGTAACACTAGTCGTCATGCCACACCGATAATGGGTACTCGGAAATACAAGGCCGATATGAAATTCACAGAAGGGATTGTTGCCACATGCTCCATCCTGGAGGAATTTCATGTATTCACGTAATGGGATTGTTGCTACATGCTCCATTCTTGGTGAATTAAGTGAGGAGTATCCGTCACTTATAAACGGCTTTATCTTTTACAAGATGTCAGCGCATGATTTTTTTGGTTACTTACAAATTTAACCTTAAACGAAAATCCACCATCAACAGATACATAAGTCAGGTCTTGTGAATAATTCTACCAAGATACATAAACAAGTTATGAGTGGTTATACTAAACACACATATTGGCAGTCCAAAGATTTGCAATGAATAAGAATACCAATAAGCCTAGCGATTTTCCTTTCGATTCACAAAACAAGTTTATGAATTGTACTTCCTTTCAACGAATGTAAACATTTTTTCCTAGGACGAAATCTTCACCCATACTCATACATAATCACAATAGCATTCATGCGATTATGTTGATGTCTTATATACGAAGTTCAAAAGATAGGCGTTATACTTCGTATTATAATTCCTTAATACTACGTATAACTAGAGTATAATCATTCACAGCTTCGCAGTTATGTTTTCAATATAGCACGACTTGAAAGATACGTTAGGAATGAAACAGTTCAAGTCAAAATATTACTAACCTCAAGAGGAAGGATGATGTCGTCGTTGTAGCTCTTTACTTCTTCACATTCTTCAAGTCTTCGAGTAATACTTGTATGTGTTATATCCTAATAATAACTTTCTAGCTAACCTATACGAAGTTGAATCTAGTAAATAATCAAGCGAATTTTTGTATTGAGTTTTGGTTCACTAAAGTATGACAACCAAACTTGACATACCAACGCTTGGTGGGTTCAACCGATCTATGCTCTAACAATCTCCCCATTTGTCAATTTTAGTGACAAAACTCTTACATCATATGGATAAAAAAATTACAAGAATTCATTATACATACGCTTGATTCCAAGTTTCAACAGCACAATAACATGTATACATTCAATCCACAAATGCCGCTATTGACATTATAATAACAAAGCTAATACTCCCCCTAAAGGTAAGATAGGTAGATTTTCAATCTGCACGTCTTTGTTATTCCCTTTGTAGTTAAGATAACCACAAGTATTAATATGATATGTTACTCCCCCTTAGTCTATGCTTTACTCTTTCGTTAGATATAACGTTTAAGCACCATTGTCATTTCCTTAGTGATACCAAATCACTTTTTTACTCCATATATTTCTCCCCCTTTTCCTTAGAGAACCTCGAAGGCTTTCTCAAAGTCGATCTTCTAAATAATATGTGGAATTTCACTTTAGCACAATCAAGAATTTGACGCCCTTTGATGAATGTTGATTATTGACCGAAAATCATATTCTATAGGACCAACTTGAGTTGCAACCCTGCAGGAAATCTTTTAACTTGGCTGTCAACCCTGCCGAGCATCTCGGTTTGAAAGTTACATTTTATCAATTTATTGGTTCACTTTCTGCGTCAACTTTCAAATGTTTCACAGGGATGACCCTAAATTTTGAAGTTACATCCATGGAATTTCACGCATCAACAATCAACCCATAACACGACATGTTGCTACAATTACATTACTTGTGTCAAGTATCTCACTGCTTTGCCAATTAAGTTTTCAGGCCCATGATCTTTCTTATACCTAAACTTTGCGGATCACAAGGGAATGTTTGCCAATCGTAAGAGTATGAATCCGTGCGTGGAGACACTTTAGGACTATATATAAATGGATATATGTAGCCCTCTCAGGGATCCGAATTAATCTATTCGTTCACTAGTGGAACGAGAGCTAGGTAATTATCGATCTTGTTTTGAGTTCATGTGCTTTGATATTTTTATACTGGAACTATTTTCATCGCTGACTTTGAAACTACGCACCTTTAGTGTTAGAGCACTGCTCGGTCGAACTCGCAAGCGTTGCTATCTCAAACTTGTTTGTCAAGTTTAGTTGATCAAAACTATATACTTGATTTCTAGTCTACTTATAGCTAAGTTTCGGATTAGGATAAAAGTGTGTAGTGAGCTTTAGATTTCACGGCGTTCACCAATTGAAGAAGAAGATCTACTGAAAAGCTTGGAGGACTTCATCAACAAAAGGTATGTGGAGACTAAAAATTATCTATCACTCAGAAGCCTATTATATTCTATCTTCTAAAGGGACTAAGTCGTATAGCTATATAGACTTTTATATTATACACATTTGATATTTCGAGCTCAGTTTAACTCATATAAATGTTTCTCGAATTACGTGTTGGAAGTTTTTAACTGTAACTAAGTTTATCGTATACTTGACGAGTTTAGTTGGAGACAATTTATTTGTTAGAAACTAAATATTAAGTCAAAGATGATCCTGTGAAAATTACCTTGAACATCTTACATATTTGTGTGAGACAATCATTTGATGTCAACTTGGGAAGTTCCATATTGATCGATTAATCACTTGAAAATTACTTGAAGCTAGTGGTATGTGTAAAATTACCATTGTATTCTTCCAAGGATGTTTCAATGATTAAATAAGAGTACTACGATCATGTCTGGACATAATACAGGTTGTATACTTTGTATGCTAACTGTGCAAATCTAGTTTAGGTCCACAACTATTGTTTGCAAACTGGCTTACCTGTGAAAAGGTGTGGAGCTGTTGTTCACATACCCTATTTGCGAATGCTTGGGAAGAAAAATCGAAACCTGAAACTGATTTGGGAATTAAGGTTACAACATGGACATATTAAGGCACCTGGTGTCTGTATATCGGCTTCTTGAAGTGACATCCATTACCCTTTCCTTGCTTCGCTTTGTCATTAAGCTTTCATATTTGACATTTTGGGGTATGAAAATATGCCCATATAACCAAATACTCTAAAGTGATCATACGTGGGCTCTTTTTCTTTCCATAAGTTCTCTGCTACTTATTCATCTAGCGATTTTGAAGGAGATCGATTGATCAAATACACAACAATATTCATTGCTTCACCCCACAAATGTTTCTGTAACTTGGAATGAGATAACATGTACCTACTCTCAAGAATAATGCGGTTCGTCCTCTCTACAACACCATTATGTTGTGGAGTTTTTGGAATAGATTTTTCATGACGTATACCCATGCTCTTCCAGTAAACTTCAAGTGGCCCAATGTACTCTCCACCGTTGTCAGAATGAAGGCACTTCAAGGTTCTACTTCCTTCTCTTTACACCATTCTGTGAAACATCTTGAACGCATGAACAACATCATTTTTGGTCTTGATTAAGTATAACCAAACCTTCCTTGAAGCATCATCAATATAGTTAATATCGGTCGTACCAGCCGATAATATGGAATTTATTGTGTATCAATCGTCAACTTAGACGATACGCAAAATATCGGTGATACATGAATATTCGGATTATGTCGGTCGTGTCGGTCTTATCAGACCGATATATCGGTTGCAGTATCGACCGATAGTATCGCCAAGTATACAAATGTATTTATTACCAATATATATTTATTTTCTTCTTTTCTACTTTTGTTTTAATCTTTAATCTCATACAAATTTTTATATCTTGGGATGTTAGGTTATCAAGTGAAACTAACTTAATTTATGTTTTCACATTATAAATGCCTTTCTTTAAAAATTTGAGTAACATAATGCACATTTACTTACAAATTTTAAAATTACAAAGTTAATTGTGTATCACCGTTAAATCCGATATAATCATTTGCCTAGGTGTATCGCACCTCGTTGATAAGAGACCGATACACGATATTAGCTACTTTGAGCATCATCTATCACTAGCGGAAAATGGATTTTAACCACTTTCTAGCTTTCACTAAAACGACTGCTGCTGGGATGTAATAAATTTTGGTATAGTGAGCCACAACTGTTTTTTTTTTTAACTTTTTTCTGTCTCGGTCGTTTTAGAGATAGGTATTTTTGTTATAACACGAAGCTCCCTAATAGGTTTTGGTAGAGTTGTAAAACCACTGTGAGAGAAAGAACTTTCTATAAAAAAAAAACTTTTTAAAATTATATCCGTCTAGTTCTTCTTTTATCTTATCGTTCTGCTCAATTGCTAGATGCACCTCTCTCTTCTCCATTTTTCACATCCTCCTTGAAGCTAGAATAAAAAAAAATCAGAAGTAATCACTTAAATCTTTGCGCCTAAACCCAAATCCCTTTTTCATCTTCTTCATCTTCTCCAAAAAGCCCAAATTTAAACCGAAAGATAACAGCAACAGTTTGGGTATAATTAAACAAACACCTTACATCATGTATGATTCTTCTTCTTCTTCTATTTCTTTTTCCTTTTTTCCTGTTTAATTTGGATTTGGTTAGATCTAATTTTTTTGTAAGATTTTCTCTAAAAAAAATTTTGTTTCGATTATCTTAAAGACTTTAGGGATTGTTCTTTGAATCTGGAATTTTTTAGGGATTTTGATTTGTACATGTTTGTTAATGATGTTATTTTACCTATTTTATTAGGGATTGCTATTTGAATCTAGAATTTGTTGGGGATATTGATTTGTTCATGTTTGTTAATGTATCTTTTATACCAAGAAATTAAACTGGTCATTCTGAATCGATTCAGTATGTTGAGGGTCTTACCAAGGTAAAATCAATTTCTGGTTTCTATTTGAGTTACTCTTCGTATAGTTTGAAACCTTTAACAGTAACTGCTATTTTTTTTATCTGGCCAATTAGGTTGATGGAAAATATGATCACATGGATAAACTATCAAAGAAGAAACATGGTATGATAGTTCTTGTGTCCAATTTATTAAGTGTATAATATGTTGGCCAATAGATTCTGTTTTTGATTGTAGGTTCTGGACTATGTACGTGGGTGATATTCAACTGGAACAACCTAAAGTCTACAGGGGTGAAGCAAAAGTTGGAATGGCTAAAGAAATTAAAATTCAGGAGAAAAATCTCCATGTGAAAAATTAAAACCGGGTTCATCGCTTCTCTTAGCATTTCTAGAATCTGAACTGAGCACTTAATCATTCAGAGTGAAGTTCGTGGTGTTTCTGTTTTATTTATACCTACTGATGAAATAATTTTGCTACGTAGGAGAGGAAGCTAGATTACATGTTAGGATCATAGTGGAGCAAGGAAGAGCTTGCATGCTTTTATGAAGAGTATGTGAAAGACTGGAAAAAGGTTTGTTTACATAGAAACTCAAGAAAGGTTTACTGTTAATTCGATTTAGTGTATGAATATGAACTCACTTTACATTATTGGGTATGTTTTGACTAATGTATAGCATTCCTATTTGATAATTTAAAGTTTTTGTCTTCCGAGCATAATTATCTCTTCCAGAGGGGATGGCATCAGTAGAAAGCTGGATGACAGACCATTATAGTATTCTGGTGAGACAAAAATTGGTTATTAGTTCTGAGATATTTTGATCTTAGATGCTTTTTCCCTGCCCCTCCATTGAATGTGAACATCTTTTGTTTTTACTACATGGGATGAATGTCATCCAATAATAATGTATTTCAAAACTGTTCTTGGTTCTTTTATCATCATGTTGAAACTCATGTGTTGTTGTCGGTATTATAGGGAAAATAGTCTAACACTATTGACGAGTGACGAAATGCCTATGCATTACGGATAGAATATGTGTCATTCTTTCCATTTCTTTCCTTTATCGAGTACTCTCTTTTTCCCCTATCCTAAGTATCGAATTGTGTAACTCAATGGTTGGGGTTCCTTAACTGCTCTTATGTAATGTCTCATCTCTGTCGATGTCAAATATTAATTCCTTATTGTGGATGCAGAACATGTGGAAAATCAGTTCATATGTTATTCTTTGAATTTCAGTTTGAGTGGATATTTGTGTATGTGTTGGTAGTAAAGGTGTCAAGTAGATTCCTCATCCCCTTTTGTTTTTGTGGTTGTTGGTTGATATAGTCTTGGTTTTATCTGCGATTGGGTCCGGGTTTAAGGAAAAACAACCAGATTTTTTCTTCTTTTATCTTCTCTATGTACATGGAGAGATGAACACATGGTCGCCTCTTCATGTTGTCAGGAAATAAGCTAAAACCAAGGATTTCAGAACTGTCATCGAGGTATATATCTTCTTTACAAGTTAATGAACATCAACATTAACAGAGTATAACTGCATTACCTGCAAAACTTTGTTGACTACTCAGACACATGCAGACAGGGCTAGGCTAAAGGAAAGTTACCACATTAACCTTAGTCTAATGACTCTGACTACTGTAATCAGAAAGCTCAGGTAAGAATTTATACGCAAACGCTACATTAGTAACTGAATTGTGACCTTCAATTTGGAACATTTTAACAAGGAGATGGCTTGCTACTGATGTTAGTTTTTCTGGGAACATTTTACTTGCTCAATTTGGTAAAGTAGAAACATATATTTTTATGGGATATCCTTCTACAACTGTTACTTTTTTTGTTGTTGGTTTTTTCCCCCTTTAGATTCATTAAAAAGGTTGATTTATTAATTTTCTTGTTGGACCATTTTTTCTTAGTGCTGGAAAATGAAGTAGCCATATTCCTTGCAGGGATTCAATGCTCACACGTATATTACAACACACACTTGGTGGGAATGCTCGTACGTCATATGTACGCTTAGTTCGGCAATAAACAATCTCGCAACACTCTCTCTGTTTCAACCCATGCAAAGGAATTCACGAACATTGCCCAAGTGAATATGGTATGCCTTTATTATGACGTATATCTCTTCATAGATATTCTCTCTTTTTATTAGTTTCCCACTGCTCATACAAGTTTAGTTGCATTTTTAATTTGACTAGTTTTTCACCCGTGCGATGCACGGGTCTGTTTCTCACATATGAAATGTTAGGGATTCACGTTGTGCAATATTTTTATGTTGTTTAAGTCTTTTTTTCCGTCTATTATGACATTTTCTTAAAAAAAAAATTTAGGAGATAATATTTTTTTTTCTCTAATATATTTATGAGTAGAAACGTAATAAAGATCCCCATACATCGTAATATCAAAAAATTCCTAATTTTGCTGCTTGATTTTGAACCCCACAATTGGGGGATATGAATTACTTCCCCCCAACCAATAGTGTCTGCTAAGGGGTGTTTTTAGGGGGCAAAAATACTAAAATACCCTTCCCTCAAAATAAAAATCAAAAAACTTAAAATCAAAAAACAAAATCATATCCCCCATTTCCATCTCCACTTCTTATTAATCTTTTAGGGTTAAAACTTTGAAACCCAAATGTTCCCCATTCTCTTTCAAATTCTAAATTTTCCCCATTTCCTTTCAAATTCTCGTCTCCTTCTCTGCCGGAAGTGATGAAGAACATGTCGGAAATGATAAAGAACATGCCGGAAATGATGAAGACCATGCCGGAAGTGATGAAGACCATGCTGGAAGTGATGAAGAACATGTCGGAATGATGAAGGTCACGCCGGAAGTGATGAAGACCATGCCGGAAGTGATGAAGAACATGTCGGAAATAATGAAGGTCACGCCGGAAGTGATGAAGACCATGCCGGAATTGATGTAATTCAATGCCGGAACTAAATTCCTCGCATGCTCGATATAAATCTATCAATGCCGGTAGTCAAGTGAAAAAAAAATCAATTTTCTCGGATACTTTTCATCATGTTAAGCATAGAAATTTAGGATGAAGACCATGCCGGAAGTGAGTTCCGGCATGGTTATTTAGGATGAAGACCACGCCGGAAGTGATGAAGAACATGTCAGAAATGATGAAGACCATGCCGGAAGTGATGTAATTCAATGCCGGAACTAAATGCCAGAAATTTTGGATACTTTTCATCATGTTCCGGCATAGAAATTTAAGCAAAAACCACTTCCGGCATGCTCGAAAATCAGACAACTGTGCCGGAAGTAGACTTATTAAAACCTGAAAAAATAGGTTTTGAAGATCAAAACCTGAAAAATACGCCCCCCCACCCCCCCACCCCGAAGTTTAGTTGCATTTTTAATTTGACTAGTTTTTCACTCGTGCGATGCACGGGTCTGTTTTCTCACATATGAAATGTTAGGGATTCACGTTGTGCAATATTTTTATGTTGTTTAAGTCTTTTTTCCGTCTATTATGACATTTTCTTAAAAAAAAAAAATTAGGAGATAATATTTTTTTTCCGATATATTTATGAGTAAAACGTAATAAAGATCCCCATACATCGTAATATCAAAAAATTCCTAATTTTGCTGCTTGATTTTGAACCCCACAATTGGGGGATATGAATTACTTCCCCCAACCAATAGTGTCTGCTAAGGGGTGTTTTTAGGGGGCAAAAATACTAAAATACCCTTCCCTCAAAATAAAAATCAAAAAACTTAAAATCAAAAAACAAAATCATATCCCCCATTTCCATCTCCACTTCTTATTAATCTTTTAGGGTTAAAACTTTGAAACCCAAATGTTCCCCATTCTCTTTCAAATTCTAAATTTTCCCCATATCCTTTCAAATTCTCGTCTCCTTCTCTCTTAGGAAGTGATGAAGAACATGTCGGAAATGATAAAGAACATGCCGGAAATGATGAAGACCACGCCAGAAGTGATGAAGACCATGCTGGAAGTGATGAAGAACATGTCGGAATGATGAAGGTCACGCCGGAAGTGATGAAGACCATGCCGGAAGTGATGAAGAACATGTCGGAAATAATGAAGGTCACGCCGGAAGTGATGAAGACCATGCCGAAATTGAAGTAATTCAATGCCGGAACTAAATTCCTGCATGCTCGATATAAATCTATCAATGCCGGTAGTCAAGTGAAAATAAAATCAATTTTCTGGATACTTTTCATCATGTTCCGGCATAGAAATTTAGGATGAAGACCATGCCGGAAGTGAGTTCCGGCATGGTTATTTAGGATGAAGACCACGCCGGAAGTGATGAAGAACATGTCAGAAATGATGAAGACCATGCCGGAAGTGATGTAATTCAATGCCGGAACTAAATGCCGTAAATTTTGGATACTTTTCATCATGTTCCTAAGATAGAAATTTAAGCAAAAACCACTTAGGCATGCTCGAAAATCGATAACCGTGCCGGAAGTAGACTTATTAAAACTGAAAAATAGGTTTTGAAGATCAAAACCCCGAAAATACGCCCCGAACGCCCGGATAGTTGCAAACAATTTATGAAAATTTCCAGCAAATGCCGGCATGGTTTTTTGGTTGAATCCCATGCCGGCACCAAGCTTTTTCATCTGCAACAATGGTGGATTCAAAGAAAAAAAATCAAAATTTCAACCTCTTAGAAGCAATTCTCTCATCACAATCATCTTCCATTTTCAAAAAAAAAATTCCACTCAAAAACCATTTTCCCTCCTTCTACTCTCAACTAACCAACACAAATTCAAATAAAAATAAATACACACTAATTTATCCCCCAAATACTTAATATTTTACTAATTATAATTAATCAATAATCCTGATTAGTGGGGGCTAGATTAGGAATTAAAAAAATAATTACATAGGGGGTCACCCAGAATTGCTATTGGGACACCGTTTTTGTCTTGTAGCTATATCCCCCAATTAATTCCCATATCCCCCAATTGCGCGTTCTTGATTTTCTTTTTATAAATTCCCCTATCTCGAATATTTTATGTGATTAGATTTATTAACATAAAATGAATATCAGACAGTGATTTCCTTCTATAGCTTAATGGAATTTTTTTAAAGAAAGTTTCTCTACATAAATCTAAAAATAAAGTTACGTGCAAATCATTAAAAACATAAAATAAACTCAAATTTAAAGAACATAAAGAGAATATAATCAAACAGGAATTCGGAAAAAAATATAAAAATAATTATAAAAAACATACCTGATAACCAGTCTGACTATAAAAGGACTTGAATTTTCTTTAAGTTCATTGGAATATCTTTAACTTCTTCAGTAAAATTGAACTTACTTGGGAATATTTTTTAACATACCTGATAACCAGATTGATACAGTGTTTTCATTGATGAAGTCAATCTTGCATTTCTAGGGAAACAATGATATATCCTGTTGAAAATCGAAATGTAAAGTTTGTAATGATTATTATATTTTGTTCCTTAAGCTTTTCCTTGTAATTTTTCATACCGACTCTTAAAGATAACTGCATGACTGAGTATATTACCGGATGTGTACGCACGGATTATAAGACATAAGCCCGTGAACTATATGTATTGAGTAAATCTATGCGTACCCGTGAATTATGAGTCACGCACTGATTAATCTATATATACACAAACATTATGCGGTGATTAATATTTTAAGTATATTAAATGTAAATATTATAAAACGCATATCTTGATCAGGATTCCGTATTTGAAGAGAGTCCATAATTGTACATAACAATGTGTACGTGAACTCCATATATATTGAGTTAATTTAAACTCATGGATTCGTGTGAATTACTTTCTCGTGTGTACTTTAAATCCGTGGATATATTGCATTCATGTCAATTATTTGTACAATATTGTATGTGTATTCATAATTCTTATATAATAAAGTGATTGTGTGTTTCATTTATATCAAACAACACTTTTTGTCGTAGTCTAATTGGTTTATTTATTTTCGTGTTCTCTACACACTTCTAAAAACAATTATACATGGATATCCTTAAGATATTGCGATAAATTTCTAAGCCCGATACAAAAAGAAACTAATTATTAATCCTTAAGCTATATACGGGTATATAATTTAAGTTATGGCCTCAAGAGTGAATGATCAAACATGGAAATTTGGAAGAGGAAGAAATAAAGGAAGAAAGTTATGGCCTCTAATTATTTTCGCAGTGTGTTGGTCACTTTGGAATGAGAGAAACCGAAGAGTAATGGCTCACAAGAGACCCAAGAGTGTAGCAGAGACAATCATTGATATTAAGAATCTTATATGTATATATATATATATATATATATATATATATATATATATATGTGGGGACATCAAAAATGGTTCTTTGCAATCTCTTTTAGAGACTTGATCATTCACTGGAAAGTCATTCTTGACTCCAGATAACATAAAGATTTTGTAATAGAAAGAACTGGTTATGTGCCTAGAGCCTAACCATTTGTACAAACTAAAATGGGGGCCCTTGTGCCTTATTACATTTTTTCTTTTATATATCAACCTTTTCGGTCAAAAAATAATAATTTAGCACATATAATGAGCGTATGCCGAGCACATTAACACTTTTAAGTTTCCGTGAATTATAATGTTGTGCATTTTTAAAACCAGTAAAGTATTATTATTTCTTTGGTACTCGATTTGAAGTATTTTGTGTATTTTTAAAACCCGTAAACTATCTGAGCTCATGTTAACTATATAACATCAACAATTCCATGTATTCCTGATTATAAATTACTATAAATTTTAGTCATTATTATTATTTGTTTGGTACTCGGTTTGTATTTGTATTTCTTTGGTACTCGGTTTGAATTTGATTTGTATCAAAAACGGATTCCCGCGCAATGGGTGCATTTTTTGCGTGGCATAATAAAATAAACGCAGTACATAAAAGAGCGGGGCAATACTTTAGTGTTGCCAAAGCCGTTCCGATTAGTTTTGGCTAAATTGTCAAACATCTTTATAGGAAAACATTACCAGTACCAAACCAGATTTCCCACTTTCAAGAAAAAAACAACCAAATTCCCCCTTTCTCTGACCATGGTTGAAAATCTATTTACAATTAGTAAGAGACTTCACTAATATATAGTAGTGGTGCTGCAGTTCGCAACGTTACAGTAGAAGGAATATCCCATGGATGATCCATCGCACCACCCCTAAATATTTACAATGCCGTAAATACCAAAATCTGACCAAGAACACAAATAGTAAAATATAATTCTTAATATATATATATATATATATATATATATATGTGTGTGTGTGTGTATCTTGTAATGGCAACATGATGTGATGACTTATACTGGCCTACCACTAAGAAGAGCATTGGGTTGGATGACTTTGCCATGCGGCCCATGCCTAGATGATTAATGGACATGAAGGTAAAATTTAAATAAATCATGGTCCAAAGGATTAGTGTATGCAGGAATGCAACCTAATAATCCACATACCCATTTTATCAAGCGGTTCCATGATTGTGGATATTCCTGGAAATCACAAAACAATTGCAAATTATTGCATTTATATCATTTTCTCTGAAAAAATCCAAAAATTTGTGAATAGTCTAGAACTTACAAAGTCTGTAATATGATATCAACAAAAACCGTAAAATGAGCAGCTATTACATTTGTTTTAAGGGACACTGCAATTCCAATGTGGTTGTATGGAATACTAAACAACAAAGAGTATCTTGTTGATTGCGTACCTTCATCGTCCATTATTTACTAAGTTGTTGAGCTTTAAAATTTAACAGTGGAGTGAACAACGATGTGTGGCTTCCAATGATAGCAAAGTGAACAATCAGTGGCTTCGAATCTGATCCTTGAACAAATAAAAAAAAAAGCGAAGTTACTCAAGCATAATAACAAAATAAAAAAAAATGAACATGTATATCACAATAATAAAAAGTGACCAGCACATGGAAGAAAAAGCTTAGCACGCATCATTCCCTCACAACCCTTTGTGATAAGAATTTAGTCGATTGGAAAAATTTTATGCCCTTAATTTTCAATTCTGAAGCTGATTAATGGTTGGTCTTGTTGCAACTTTGTCCAAGCAATTACAAATCTAGTGAAATAAAAGAAACTTTAAATTTATACCACGATGAGTTGTATAACTTAGTTGGGTTCACATAAGCTGTGGGGAAGCAAAAATTAAACAGTTAAATACTAACTGAAATTCAGCCACACGTGCCATAACCATTTTCCAATCGGTGTCACGTATAATAACTCGCAATTGCAGTTCACACCAATTTTCAGATCCACAGTTAGATAAAAGAGGTTTTCCCAAATTAAAGAATCCCATGCAAGAAAAAGCATAGACGGTTCCAAAAAAAAAACCGTATACACAAAGCTCCACCACTACCGTCTACCCATTATACGAAATAAGAAAAAGCAAAAACCATTGTTGGTCTGCAACCCATAACCTAAGATTTATGTCAAATTAAAAATAGCTTCAATTCAGAAAGAAAATAATAAAAGACGAAAAGAAAAAAGACCCATTTCTAAGATATCTTTCCTTTTGCGGACATTCTTCGTAATTTTTTGATTTAACAAATGCAACAAAACCAGAGAAAAATACAACAAACCCAAAAAATGTAGATTTATATATATAGATCGTAAAAAAGGAATGGAAACTCAAAATATAGAAGGATGAAGTTTGAACTAACCCTGAATTCACGACACCAGTAGTAGTAGTATAGTCTGTTTAGAGCACCACATGCTTTTATCAATGAAAAGTCTCAATCCATCTTATCTATCAAGAAAACTACCTACCTACATCACTATCTCTGTTTTCTTTAACCCTGCAATTCCATAGTTTTCTCGCTCAGTAAAAGATGTGAAAAACAAAATAAAAAGAAGGGAAACAACTTTTAATAGAGTGTGGCTCTTTCTGTCTTACATGGGTCTTATATACGAAGATTTTGAAGAGATGTTGATTTGTCGATTTCTTCCATGCTAAAATCTATATGAGATTCCCATTGAAATAACATTCAACGGCTTGAGATTACCTGCAAAGAAACAACAACCCGTGAATCAAATAACAAAATAAAAAATCGGAGAAAAGAAGAAGAAAAAAAATGCCGCCATTAGAAGAGAAAAGCGACGTCGAAAGATGGGGCTTGGCTTATGCTCCATGCTTTATATAAAGACAAATTACCCATAAATAAAAAGATTTATTTCGAAAAATTATTACACAATATCTAAAAGATCATCTAAGATTTTTATATTTTTTGCTTGTGTTTTTACCTGCCAGGTTAATTTTAGAAAGCTTGCTTGTGTATTTACCTGCCAGGTTAATTTTAGAAAGCTCAAGCAATGAAAATCACGGGCTTACCTATTTTGTTAGTTTTTTACTAATGTTATTTTACCTTAAATTGGACTCCCTTCTTTTGGAACACAAACAAAATTTGCCATATTTACCCAAAAGAAAATGGAAAAGAATTATATTTTGATGGAACGAACATTAAGTTAACACAAATAATATTGAAAGCTCATTCATTTTTGTCGGTTACACTTTTTACTGAATTTTTTTTTCCTTCGTTCTTAGCTTTACTGAATTTTTTTTTTTTCTTGGTTCTTAGGTTTGCTTTAGTCATGTACTAACACCTCCATGATTTTATATTAATGATTTTGTATTTTGAATATTGGGCAGGATTATTAATAAAAAAAAAGGATAGAAGAAGAAGCATGTTTTTACCTGGAGGTTAGTATCCACCTTTTTTTCATTATGTATTTTATTTGTAAATTTTGATTATTAATTTTTTAGTTCCAATTGAATTTTAATTAAAGTTAATTTAAATATCAACAATTTAATTATACAATATTGTAACCGGACATTGGACATTATTATTTTTATTTTATTTTTCTGTGATTGATTTTATTTTATGAGAAAATCATGATGAACAATACATGTTTCTTTTGATGAAATCGTGATGATGATATTTTTTTTTTTTTTGATTGAATATAGCAGATAGCATATTTTTTTTTTATTTTCTGAATGTTATAAGATTATCATATTTAGTTATTTTTGGTATTGATTTTGTTTGTTGTGATTGGTCGAGAAAATATATTGTGGGTAAAATATTTTTGTCGGATATTATTGGCTAAAATATTATAATTTTACCAAAACAAAAAAGTAAGGTAGGGCCAGAATCAACCAGAAGCTCCGATTAACCACGTCGCTCGAAAAAACTCTATTTTTATATAGAGAATTTTTGAGAACAAGTAAAAGGTTTTCTTTTGTCATCTAGTCTTCCGCAAAGTGATAAACTTATTTAGATACACATTTACAGGTTCTGTCAGTAAAAAAATAATTAATGTAACACTTGCAGAAAGAAGTAGCTAGACTTGAAGCGGAGCTGAGAACTCCAGATCCATATGTGCGTTCAGATACAAATGCTTTGTCTAGGGAAAAGGATTTGATGATTTCTACTTGAATTATTATTAGCAAGCCAGATTTCTACTCCGTTTTCCTACCCCTTATGACCAATTTTAGAGTTTCGGTAGAAGTTTGTTTTCTTTGTAATTTATACTTCGTTTTGGATAGAAAGACTGGATAGCATCGAAGGACCCTCAATCTCGTCAATGCTATTTGACTGGTCTAGCAATGGTCAAGAGACGTCTTAGCCGATAATAACTTGATTAGTTTAACACGAATGTTAATTAATAGAAATTAATCTAACAATGATCTAGATACGAAATTAGTACCACTAGATAGATCTCGAAAAGTCATGCGTAATGGATTACTCGAAAGTGCCATTCGGATACCAGACGAATAAGATATCATCTGAATTGTGTAAAGGGTAAATTGGTATTTTGTAGCTCAACCATCTGGTAAGCCCGTATCCAATTGTTGGGTGCCTTAATAATTTTAGTCAACCTTATCTCCAAGTCGAGTAGATAAACTCGATCCCTCCTTTCTCTTTCATTCTTATTTCATTTCTTCTTCTTCTTCTGCTCCTGTTTCATGTTCTTCACCTGATGAGAGTTCGAAACTTAAAAGTGAGAGTTTTATAATAGATGGGGAATGATCAAAATCGAGTGATGTTGAAGGGGTTGATGTCGATTAAGTTTAGGAGAAGGAAGAAAAGGTGAACCAATGATAGAGTTGAGGTTAGGGATTGTTCTTGAGACGAATAAATTAAGAGAAGGTTGAGATTGAGAGAAGAGGATATATATTAAGGAAGAGTTGCGGATGGTATTGATTGATTTGGTGGTTTCAATATTAACAGAGAAGGTAGTTCAGATAGTTAAGTTAGGGTTTTCTTTCGTGGTGGTTTTTTGTGAAACTGATTATGAAACTGAATGATTAAAGATGGGTTTGAAGTATATAGTTTGAAGAATTGTGTAAATTAGTAATTGAATTACCAAATTTGATGAATAATTGTGTAAATTAGGGTTTTGTTGAAGTAGTAGAGAAATCAGACGAGATAATAGATGGGTTTGGATTATTGAGAGGATTAAATATAGCGGAGCTGCAGGTGAAATCTTAATCTTAGATGATGAAATTGGTGTTGGTGATTGTTTGGTGAAGTTTCGATTCAGAGAGTGCTAGGTATTGGGTAAGCCTCTATATGACCTTAATTTTGGTATTTTGAATTGAATTGCTTTAATTGATGAGTTTATGGATGTTGATGAAGATGTAATGAAGCTGAATCTTATATGAAGTTGATTTTGAAGTATTGTTGAGAATGGTGTGTACTGAGAAGGATTGGGTTTGTGCTTGATGTGTATGATGATGTAGGTTACATGAAGCTGTGTTAGTTTGTGGTGAACTGCAAAAGGTAGTGACTGTGCAGTGTTGTTTGAATTGGAGTTTAATTGAATGAAATAAGGAATGAATGGAACTGTCAGTTGCAGGGAAGAGTTGAGTTGTAGTGAAGTCATAATGGTTATGATTGATCCAGTTGAATGAGGTGTTGTGTAGTGAATGAGTAAATGTTGAATGGTTGGATGGATGAAGATTACATGTAGTAGTGGTGATGTTTCGTCTGTGGTGTTGTAGGATGCATGGAAGATTTGGTGTTGTTGAAGTGGAAGGGGGTGTGGAGTTGAAGTTACAGGTGATTGTGGTTGTTAGGTTGAAGTGGTGGCAGACCATAGAATTAATGGTGGTGTAGAGTATTGTTGTATGTTGATTTGAAAGAGTAAGTTGAACTGGAATGAGTTTGGTAGGATGAAGAAAGGAAAGATTGTTGAAAAAGCTTACAACTACTGCAATTGCAGGTAGGCATAATTTGTATTGTAATTAAGATTTGAAGTTTATTTGAATGATTGAATTAATGCATTATTAGATTGAAGTTGAACTTGAGTTAGCTTGTAGAGTTAAGAGTGCAGTTGTGTGAGAAGAACCCTTGGCCTGTCTGACTGAGCTTATTCAGTCTGATTCAGTTTTGTTTAGCTAACTCAGTTAATCTGACTGAGTCGAGTTGACCCTGTTAACTTGAGTTGAATCGGTTTGACTTAGAATGACTCAGTGAACCTTGGATTCAGTAGACCAGACTTGACCTTGACATTGACCTTGGACTTTGACTAACGATTGAATGTTAGTAAACCCTGTGACTGTTAGTGACTGGTATTGACCTAATGGACTGGGCCTTAAACTGATGGGTCGGTTTAGTAGACTTGGGATTAGTACCATGTATCCTTAGTTAGATGATTTGGACCTCTTATGGTCCGAATTAGCCTTTGGTTTATTCTACAAAGTTGTAGACATTCTTAATATTTAGCTAATGGACTATAAAACCAACTTAATTGAATTATTAAACCTTAGATATGCTCAAGTTAGATAGTAATAAGGTGTACAACCATAAATGGGCTTGGAACCATTAGATAGACTTGTATGATTCTTGTGTGAGCCATTTTGGATAGATTCTTAGAGTTCTTGTGTGATTAACAGTTAGTCTATATTAACAACGATTGATTCAAAGGATGAACCTGCGGATCGTGGATCTTGAGGAAGGTGTGGCTTGTCAGCAAAAGAGGTGGGAATTTATATTTAACTATTTTGAAACCATTGTTGTTGCTTTTACAAAAGTTTATGTCTAACAAACTCATGCATTTTCTATTCGTGAATTCCTTGCACTGTTTAGTTTGTATTATTGATAGTTCTGTTGATTCTTTTAATCTTTCCATGGTTTGAAAAGGACTTGTAATGTTTTTGTTTGTAAATCTGAATTGTTATGGGAAATAAGAATTTCAACTATGGTATATAGGCTACGCTCCTTCACATTTATACCTACGAGCTTTTATGTTATATTGGTCGTCAGTTTGCGAGTTCGGAGTTGTTGACATCCATATTTCCTATTAGGTGTGAATTTTCGAGTTCGGAATTTACAACCATATTATAAATTGTTTGAAGAAAGAGTTTGTCCATATACATGTTTGTTTATTTCGGTGGCTTGGTCACTTTTCAAATGTTGGGAAAGCATGTATTGTTTTCCAAGTCTTTCCCATGATTTCTTGAAAGTTAAATGTTATTTCTACAGGGCACCCCTTTTAGGGATGATGTGCTCACCCATTCCCACTTTGGGCCAGAGATCGATCGTGAGTTGCGCAAGTGAAAGTTTCAAGGGTTGATTTCGTTAGTTGGTTAACTCTCGCTATGTTTATTATGTTGCATATTCTATTTATAAACCAAATGACTATTGTATAAGTATCATTTGAGAGGAGTTCTTGTATATATATTTCAGAGCGGGGCTAGTTTCTGGGTTAAGTTTTGTAGCAAATTTCTTAATTGTATAAGTAAATGTTTTAGATCCTTAGTGCCTCTTTATTCGTTAATCTCTTGGATTAGTCAGCTGCTAGCTTTGGGGGCGCTACATAGCATTTGTTAGGCCCTTATTAGAATAGAAACTTGAAGAAGTATTATGCGCAATTTATGCTTTTATGAAAAATATAAAAGGGTTGGTTACTGTTTTTTCCATTAGATATGTTATATCTTAAGTATCAATATGTGTAACTGCTCTTGTTCTCCTCCGACAACTATTTACCTTAAGAACTTGCAGAGATGTGTAATGTTTGTGGTGTTAAAGAAAAATGTATGTGGTCGATAATTGCCTGATATCAATCTTTGTGTTTTAACTGTAGGAGAGATATTCATGTAGACTTAGCAGAAGGGGCGCTTCATGCATTCGCTTGCAAGCATTAGACCAGGTACTAATTGTGCATGACAGCTGTTTGGTTCTATCTGCGCATGTGTTTGTTTATATTTTTGTTCCATCCTTTATGCTTGCATATAAGCTTTTCTTTAATCTCAATGGATAAGATATCCACTTGGGCATCAAGCCACCTTGCTTGATGTAAATGACTTATCTGTTGCTTTTAACGTAATACGTCTGTTAAATAGTGCTTGCTGCGAATTTGTAGTTCCTTATACACGCACTTGTCTGTAAGAGGTCATGAATTTTTTATTTAGATCAACAAACACTTGTCTGTTACCGTTTCCTTCAATTCTTAACAAGGCTTGACCTCTTATGGGCTAGTAAGAATTGGAGTAGTGCTTGTATCTTATAGCAACACAGATATAATGGTGTTGATAATGAAGGGGTCAAGAACTTTTTGAGGACATACTATGTTGTTAAAACTTTGTTTCCTTTTTTCAAAGTAGTTAGAACTTCATTTAAATTCTAACGCCGAACTTATTTTTGATTCAATGTACTATTCCGATCAGTTGGGCAACTCAGTTCATCTTTTTGCTGGTTTTAGTTTTTTTTTATGTGTCTGTAGGTCGAGTTCCATGGATAGTATAAGAAAATTCATCTTTTAGAATGCCTATAATAATAGTTATAATTATAACTTTGGACTATTCAGTACTTGAGTAGAGTTTGTTGGGAGTTTTTGACTAAAGTGTCAGCTTGGTTCAAATGTAAATTGAGTAACTGTTGTAAACAAATTTCAATTTGAATTGAATGTGAACGTCTTGATATCAAATGAACTCTTATTAAAATTTCATTTTAATGGATTTCAAATATTATGTCATTTAGAATAAGTCAGGCGAATCAGATTTTCTGAATTTATGTGCAGTCAGAAATATCAGTAAGATTGGCATTCAGACGAATCAGATTTTCTAAAAATATTCAGCCTAGTTAAACGACTACCGAAAACTAGCGATTATATTTTGTGCTTTCTAATTTAAAACTTATTAAACCAATGCGTTTGACTGTGTTATCGATCTACTTCCAAAAGAAGTCGTTTTTTAATATTTCAACGTGTGTGAGACACAATCGTTTTGGAAAAAACCACTCATATATTACAACTGATGAACACAGTCGTTTTTAATGATAGTACATCTTGTGCTTCCAGTGGTTTAACTTTCATTTTCCACTAGTGCATAAAAGTTACAAAATAAATAAGTGTTTTGACCCTGAAAAGGTCTACATACGTCAAAATGAACAAGATCTATAATTCCATAATTGTGCTTGGGTAAACCTTTATTGAAAAATACTAGTTTCTTTTTACCAACCAAGCAATGAGTGCACTTACCCAATTGCGTAACTTTCATATTTGGCAAGACTCTTCACTAAGACGACCATGTTTTCTATACTGCGTACAGCGCATAGGTTGAGTCTTTTTCAAAAACATTCAACTCACCTGTCAACACCTTCACTTGTGTTTGTACATGTGCCTCACTTCTTGTCTCTTGTCCATCGACTAACGAATTGGTGTACTATTCATCATCAAACACTCCGAGTGAGATAAGATTCAAATGGAGATCTGGTACATGACGCACATTTCTGAGAACCAATGTGGAACAAACACTTGCCTTAACCTTCACATCATTCCTTCCTACAATCTTTGAAACATCACTATTTCCCATTCTGGCTAACCGAAAGTCCCCATCCTTGTAGTAGGTCAACGCATCTTCATGAGGAGGAGCATGATAGGCTACATCTAAATCTACTATCCACCCTGAACCAGAAATTGCAGAACTCGAACATACATAATTATAATCAAAGAATAATGATATCACCTTGTGTTGTAACAATTACAACATCCATATCTTTTTTGTCATTTCTTTTCCCTTTATTTTTTTCTTGCTTCGACTTCCTGCATTAATTTGAAAAGTAACCTTTCGTATGCAAGTTCCAACACTCAATATATTTTATAGACATCGATTTACCCCTTGATTTTCTACGGCAAACTTGTTTTCTATCTTTCCTTCTACCCAGGTTATCTTTAACAAGAGTTTCTAAATGAGATGATTCTGATGACCTTTTTTTAACTTCCTCTTTCAGCAAATTGTTTGTTGCAATAATCATATTTAACTTCTTGCATGAAGCAGAATAACTTAGAGACATCCTCAATGGCTCCAAATTTGTCTGGTAAAGTATTTAGCAACAGATAAGCTTGTATCTCTTCGGGAATTTAGAAATCCATAGTGAAAATATGTGGGTACCCAAATACACCACAATCTTTTTGTTTGATCACAACCTATTCAATTTCTACCGTGTATAAACCTCTTGGAGCAACAATCACTCAAGGAATATTTCAACACGGTATCCACTTGAAATAGGGTTAGTCCGGACTGGTCTAAAAAAGAGAGAATATCAAAGTCAAGTGGAAAAATCCAATACACTTTGGGTGATCGTCTATGGATATGAAATCGAGACAATACAACAAAAAAGTATATTCACTTGATAACCGAAATCTTATAAGATAAATATCAAGTGCCTAATTAACGTACAAGTGTATTTACTTTAATTATAATATAAAAATAATTATAATGCGGAAATAAATTAAAGCACACATAGCGAATTTTGTTAACGAGGAAACCGCAAATGCGAAAAAACCCGGGACCTAGTCCACTTTTTGAATACTCAATTGAATTAAGACGCTACAAAAAGTAAACTTGCAACTTCGTGTAGACAATACTAAGTAAACTAAAATCCTAGTTACTCAAACTTAGTGATATTCTTGATTTGATAATATCTAGCAGAATCAAGTTCTCAATAGATATTAGATACCCAATATTCTAGCGTAATGTACGTTCTCTTTAGGACTAGATCTAGTATATCTTCTCAATGATTCACAACAACTTTTTCAAATCTTAAAAGTCTTCAATCTTCTAATTAATCTTCAAAGTAACAACCTCGCAAAAAACAGACTTTGATTCCTTATTGATTTGTCGCACGTATTTTAGTGCTGTTAACAATGGCAAATCAATGAATCTATCTTACGGATCTAAAAAAACTTAGATCCGTAGAAACGTTAAATCCTTGATGTAGTTTGAGTGAGCCTTATATCAGAAGAGAAGGTTCTCAAGAATAAACAAACTATATGCAATCAAAGATTCAACAACCGCTAGTCAATCAAATCAATAATCGAA
This sequence comes from Papaver armeniacum, assembly GCA_023531295.1. NCBI lineage: Eukaryota > Viridiplantae > Streptophyta > Magnoliopsida > Ranunculales > Papaveraceae > Papaver > Papaver armeniacum. The sequence continues at coordinate 837,381 of JAJJWW010004943.1, forward strand.
AACTCAAATAAAAATGCAATCATCTAGTTTTCGACCAACGGTACTAATAGAGATTCTCATTCCCAAAGAAGACTTTAAACTGAATGGCCATAAGAGATTTCGCCTAATTAGGTTACTCTCCTCTCCGAATAGGCGGCTTCACCAGTAACAACAACTAAAGAGGAAGTCTGTTGTTACGAAGGATTAGTTTGCAAGAAAGGCAAACTTCAAGTATTTATAGACAAGGAAGTTTGGACACCAAGGAATTTCCAAAACCGAAAATATCCTCAAAATATTCATTAAAGCACAAATTCGGTTTCCATAATTCCTGGAAATGCTCTGTCAGAAAATAATGATCGAAATCTCTCGGAAAATCTAATTAGTAAATGCACATTACTAATTCTTATATTTTCCCTATAAAATGAAATTAATAACCTTAATTAAAAGATTCTTAACTTGCTTATGTTTCGATCCTGGGATTCTCTTCCTTTAGCTATTAAGGAATAACTTTGAACAATTAAAGAAATAAACATTCATAGCACGTGTTCAAAGTATGTCGACATCCTTACTTTGTAAGTTCTCTTTCACACTTACAACCTTGAAACCGATTTGCCATACTTCCAAACAAGTTTAGAATTGGTTCATCTGACTTTCAAGAACTATGTGATTGATCAAACAAACATTCAATCACAATCATGGGTTTAACGGTTCTACCAAAACAAGTTCTGGTTCTACCTTCCATGTGAGTATTGTGCATAGTCACACTAGCTTTCGAAAATTCGGTTGACTAGGTACTAGGATCGGTTCCCCACATATATATGGTATCTAACTTATATGTGTTGCACATGTCCATATGATCGGTTTCCCATTGCCTAAAAACGTGTTGCACATGTCCATAGGATTGGTTCCCCTTTCTGCTCTAAACCTTGCTGCACCCCATATAAGGATCGGTTCCCCTTTGTGATATACTGCACCTCATACTAGGATCGGTTCCCATTTCCCATATTTGGTCAGACATAAAATCACAAACCCGATCATAACATCTCAGGTGATTACTTAAGATCGGTTTCATTAATAAAAGTCATACCAATACATAAGTCAGGCCTTTGTGAATAGTTCTACCAAGAACACAAACAAGTTGTGAGCGGTTATACTCAATCACACATATTGGTTGTTCATAAGATATGCAATAAATAACAAAACCAATAACACCTGGCAATTTACTTTTCGGTTCACAAACAAGTTTATGAACTTACTTCCTTAGAACACATGTAGAACATTGTTCCCTAGGATGGAATCCTCACCTTATACCCATACATAATCACAATAACATTCAACAAATTATGTCGATGTCTTATATACAAAGTTTAATGGTTAAGCAATAAACCTCGTATTGTATTCCTTAATACTATGTCTATAATAATATAACTTTGCATGTTATGTTTTCAATCTAAAAGATTTGAAAGACACAATGCAGAAATGGAACAAGTCAAGTCGTAGTTACTAACCTCAAGCTGAAGGATAATGTCTTTGTTGTCTTCAATCCATCTTCAGATCTTTGTGAGTAACTGGAGCACAATAATTCTATCATTTCTAGTCTAACATATCGAAGTTAACTGTAGTTTACAAATTAAGCGACTCGAGTTTTGGAACTAAATATGACAACCAATCTTGACATACCAACGCTTGGTGGGTTCAGCCGAGCAGTGCTTTAATAATCTCCCCCTTTGTCAATTTAGTGACAAAACTCTATTACATATGGAGATAAACGAATTACAAAAATAACTCATACTAATCTGCATGTATTCAAAAATAAATGTCGTTTTTGACATTATAATAACATAGCTAATACTCCCCTAAGGAAGATAGGTAGATATTCAATCCTCACGACTTTGTTATACCAATTCATATGATATGTTACTCCCCCTTAGTCTATGCTTTCACTCTTTCGTTTAGATAAAACGTTTAAGCACCAATTTTCTTTTCCTTAGCGATACCAATGAATATAAAATCAATGCCAGTATCACTTGTTTACTCCATATATTTCTCCCCCTTTTTGTCACAAAATGACAAAGAAACGAAAAAAAATAAAGGACAACACGAAAAGAATCTTACAAATCTCAAAATAGACTTGCAACCTGTAGAGTTAGGCACGAGGGGTCCACATACCATGTTCTGATAACCAATATCAAAACCGAAACTACAAGTAGTAGTTTTATTTTGATATGTTACCAAGGAAACAATTGTCCGAAACAATTTTTCCATTTTATTTTAGCAAACCAAAAATCAACTAAGCACCTTAGTCCTTTGCTAAACCAATTGTACAAAAACAATCGCTTAATTCGATAAGACCAAAATAAAGATAACTCTATTTTTCTCATCAGGTTCCAATTATCCATAAACTTAGACCTTTGAATTTTAAACAAGACAAGTACTAGGTTAGCTAACTAGCATTTCTTGTTAAGGCATTCGATTAGACTTGAATAACCGAAACCTCACTTCAATAAGTCTAACTAAGATCAGAATTAACTTAGTTTCTCTTATCCAGAATCGAATTGGACTAAATAACTCATCCCGTACACCTTATATTTCGTTAAGCCATAAATAATTCATACAAACCAACATAAATCAACTTGCATAATTATTCACCTCAACCTAAGCAATTGAAACAACATAGACATTAAAAGCACCGTAATTGCACCGAAATTTTGTAAGCCTAAACAATTGATACCACACAATAAAGCAAGATAACAATAGTTTCTCTTAACCGGAACCAATTGAATCACACACATCCACACACACATCATTGAATAAACATCAATTTAACCGAAATTTTGTTAAGGAAAAGTAATAAATATATATAATATAAACTCAGGCTTTTCTTAAACAAGAAAACAATTAACTAACAAGATTGTTACCTCAAATTTCGCATCCACTTATCCAATATGATTGCATCTTCGTCCAGGGAGAATTGATATCGAAATATCTTCATGTTGTCATCCTTATGCATAAACAAAAGAAGAACAACAACCCTCAAACTTTACCAGAGAAAGGTTGTAGTGGTTTTAACTATTACGTGTCAATAGTAATAAGCTAATACCAAAAACTCATATGCATACTATATACCTAACTTATGAAAAATAAACTGATAATAGTATAATCGTGACTCACATATGGGATTAATTTTCATCATCCTCTTATGATTATTTGATTAAACAACCCAAAAGGTTAGATATGAAATTCGCTAAATCAAAAGTCACAAAATCATAAAAAGGTAACTGATATGAAACCTAATTATCTCATATAACGATGACAACATGGAGCTATATTCATTTGATCAAGAACGTTTAGCACAATATTAGAATGTCGGGAGTATTGAAACTTATCATTCGAGTGTCATCATTGTGACTATCCTTTGATACCTTCCTGGTTGTCTTTAGAGAAGACTTTGGATTTCATTTAGAAATGGGTTTTACAGGAGCAACTTTGTTCTTCCTATTATTTCCTCCTGAAATCCAAGATGAATCTCTTAAGGAAGCATTAGGGTAACTGAAGTATGGAAAACTCTGAGAGTTAGCCTTTCTCCAATTTGGAACATCAGATCTGGTCTTTACAAAGTTATCTCTCCTTTTATTGTTTGAGCGATAATGAGAAAACTTTGTAGAAGCCTGACCAGCAAACTTTGAACTATCATTACAATAATTCTTTTGCTCATTTTTAGGACAATAATGTCCTGATTTAGCACGAGAAGCATTATTGAGTTCGACAAATTTTTTAAACGCTTGCATCTATGGCTTTCTCATTCCTTTTACTTTAATCTGCACCCCCCTTTCCAAGTGTCCTTTATTTCCACAATAAGAGCAATGCTTAGTAACACATGAAACATGAGGCTTAGTGTTACCTTGTTGTGGATTCTCTTTCATTAGAGTTTGACGGATTTTACGTTTTCCGTATTTTGCTGAAGATAAAGGTGTTACAGATTTTTCTTTTATGGAAGAGAAATCTTTTGTTGCACCTTTTGAAGCAATTTCTTCAGCAGAGTCTTTAGGTCTTACGATCTTTGTCTCATGTTTAGTATTCAAAGTTTGTTTACCTTTGTAGACCAATCCTCGCATGTCACGAGGAACTTTAGTTGAATTCAACATTGAGTCAAGTTGTTTTGTACTACTATCGAATTTTTTCAAGTCTGCTTTTAGACCCATATTCTCTTTTTCCAATGTTTTTAATTTTTCGAGAGCATTATCTAGATCAACCTTAAATTTATCAATTTGAAATTTATAATCTAAAAAAATTTCAGATTCGTTAGAATTACTTACCTCAGTATTCTTTAGGTTCTCCAACTCTGTATATAGTTTCCGTTCTCGATCATGACTTTCTTCGATTTGCTCTATGTAACTTCTCATGGCTCCAAGATAATCTTGCTCATTGCTTATAATCTCTATATCCTCATACAGATCACCAAGTTTCTTTTTCAATCTTTTATTCTCTTCACGAAGATCACAGTCGAGTGCCTTTGACTCTGGAGCTTCTCGATCATCACCTTTTTGTTTTCTGTATTCTTCTAAGACTTCAAGATAAGTTTGACCATTGTTTACACGTTCTATATCCTTATATAGAATATCAAGTTCCCTTTTAAGACTTTTATTCTCTTTGCAAAGTTTATCACATTCAAGTGCCTTTGATTCTAAAGTTACTTCAGTATCCTTTTCAGGTGTGCACTCAACAGTTGCATGAAAATCTTTCTTCTTTTGATCCTTGGAACAATTAGAGCTATCATAATTATTTTGTTCTTTATTCTCTACACATTTCTGTGATTTTTGAGAAGGGGAAGAATTCATTTTCTTTTCTCTTAATAACTTTCTAAATTGTCGTGCAGTCGTATCAACACTACAATCCCCGTTTTTTGTATCCGAAGAACAAGTCTTAGTTCTGACTTTAAGGGTAATACCCTCTTCATTCTTGAATTGATATTCAAGGTCAAAGATCTTTAATTTACCAACTAGAGCGCTTATAGATAGTGTGGAAAGATCATTTTCTTCCATGATGGCATGCTTTTTAGATTGGTATCTTGGTGGTAAAGACCTTAGTGTTTTACACGCAATATCTTTATCTGAAATAGCTTTTCCTAAAGCATAGGAGGCATTCACTATTTCATAAAGTTTTTGATCAAACTCATCAAAGGTATCGTCTTCATCTATACGAAGGTTTTCCCATTTAGAAGATAGGGTTTGAAGCTTAGATTCTTTTTCAAAGGCATTCCCTTCAAATACGATATTAAGAATATCCCAAGCCTCCTTTGATTTTTTACACCTGGTTACATGATGACGGAGGTCTCGAGTTACAGCACAGATAATGACGTTCAATCCATAGGAATTTTGCTTCAAAAGCAATTTTTCTTCATTACTGAATTCATTCATTTCCTTTAGTCTAAACTCAGTAGTTGAGTTGTTGGCCAGTACTTTTGGGTGTTCATACCCATCAATAAATAAACCCAAGTGTTAAAGTCATGAGATTGAAGAAAACACTGCATAGCTATTTTCCACCATAGATAGTTTGAGCCATCAAATGCTGGAGGTACGTTAACTGAATCAACCATTTGATTCAAAACTTATAGGTTGGATCACGCCAAACACAGATTGTTAGATCTTTTTCGTGTTTGCCTGCTGTGATACCAATTGAAAAGACGAGGGTACCCAATACACCACAATCTTTTTGTTTGATCACAACCTATTCAATTTCTACCGTGTATAAACCTCTTGGAGCAACAATCACTCAAGGAATATTTCAACACGGTGTCCACTTGAAATAGGGTTAGTCCGGACTGGTCTAACACAGTGAGAATATCAAAGTCAAGTGGAGAAATACAATACACTTTGTGTGATCGTCTATGGATATGAAATCGAGACAATACAACAACAAAGTATATTCACTTGATAACCGAAATCTTATAAGATAAATATCAAGTGCTTAATTAACGTACAAGTGTATTTACTTTAATTATAATATAAAAAAATTATAATGCGGAAATAAAGTAAAGCACACACAACCGAATTTTGTTAACGAGGAAACCGCAAATACAGAAAAACCCCGGGACCTAGTCCAGTTTTGAATACTCAATTGAATTAAGACGCTACAAAAAGTAAACCTGCAACTTCGTGTAGACAATACTAAGTAAACTAAAATCCTAGTTACTCGGCAAGATATTCTTGATTTGATAATATCTAGCAGAACCAAAGTTCTCAATAAATATTTGATACCCAATATCCTAGCAGAACAAACGTTCTCTTTAGGACTAGATCTAGTATATCTTCTAAATGATTCACAACAACTTATTTTTCAAATCTTAAAAGTCTTCAATCTTCTAATTAATCTTCAAAGTAACAACCTGCAAAAACATACTTGATTCCTTATTGATTTGTCGCACAGAACGGAGTCTGTTAACAATGGAAAATCAATGCATCTATCTTAAGAATCTATAAAAACTTAGATCCGTAGAAACGTTAAATCCTTGATGTAGTTTGAGTGAGCCTTATATCAGAAGAGAAGGTTCTCAAGAATAAACAAACTATATGCAATCAAAGATTCAACAACCGCTAGTCAATCAAATCAATAATCGAAAAATCAAATAACAATGCAATCATCTAGTTTTCGACCAACGGTACTAATAGAGATTCTCATTCCCAAAGAAGACTTTAAACTGAATGGCCATAAGAGATTTCGCCTAATTAGGTTACTCTCCTCTCCGAATAGACGGCTTCACCAGTAACAACAACAAAAGAGGAAGTATGTTGTTACGAAGGATTAGTTTGAAAGAAAGGCAAACTTCAACTATTTATAGACAAGGAAGTTTGGACACCAAGGAATTTCTAAAACCGAAAATATTCTCAAGATATTCATTAAAGCACAAATTCGGTTTCCATAATTCCTGGAAATGCTCTGTCCAAAAATAATGATCGAAATCTCTCGGAAAATCTAATTAGTAAATGCACATTACTAATTCTTATATTTCCCTACAAAATGAAATTAATAACCTTAATTAAAAGATTCTTAACTTACTTATGTTTTGATCCTGGGATTCTCTTCCCTTGGCTATTAAGGAATAACTTTGAACAATTAAATAAATAAACATTCATAGCACGTGTTCAAAGTATGTCGACATCCTTACTTTGTAAGTTTCCTTTCACACTTACAACCTTGAAACCAATTTGCCACACTTCCAAACAAGTTTAGAATTAGTTCATCCGACTTTCAAGAACTATGTGATTGATCAAACAAACATTCAATCACAATCATGGGTTTAACGGTTCTACCAAAATAAATTTCGGTTCTACCTTCCATGTGAGTATTGTGCATAGTCACACTAGATTTCCAAAATTAGGTTGAATAGGTACTAGGATCGGTCCACCACATATATATGGTATCTAACTTATATGTGTTGCACATGTCCATAGGATCGGTTCCCCTTTGCCTAAAAACGTGTTGCACATGTCCATAGGATCGGTTCCCCTTTCTGCTATAAACCTTGTTGCGCCCCATACAAGGATTGGTTCCCATTTGTGATTTACTTCACCTCTTACTAGGATCGGTTCCCATTTCCCATATTTGGTCAGACATAAAATCACAAACCCAATCATACCATCTCAGGTGATTACTTCAGATCGATTTCACTAATAAAAGTCATGCCAATACATAAGTCATGCCAATACATAAGTCATGCCTTTGTGAATAGTTCTACCAAGAACACAAACAATTTGTGAGCGGTTATACTCAATCACACATATTGGTTGTTCATAAGATATGCAATGGATAACAAAACCAATAACACCTGGAAATTTCCTTTTCGGTTCACAAACAAGTTTATGAACTTACTTCTTTAGAAAAAAATGTAGAACATTGTTCCCTAGGATGAAATCCTAACCTTATACCCATACATAATCACACTAGCATTCAACCGATTATGTCGATGTCTTTTATACAAAGTTTAATGGCTAAGCAATAAACCTCGTATTGTATTTCTTAATACTATGTCTATAATAATATAACTTTGCATGTTATGTTTTCAATCTAAAAGATTTGAAAGAAACAAGGTGGAAATAGAGCAAGTCAAGTCGTAGTTACTAACCTTAAGGTGAAGGATAATGTCTTTGTTGTGTTCAATCCATCTTCAAATCTTTGTGAGTAACTGGAGCACAATACTTCTATCATTTCTAGTCTAACCTATCGAAGTTGACTGCAGTTTACAAATTACGCGACTCGAGTTTGAAATAAATATGACAACCAATCTTGACATACCAACGCTTGGTGGGTTCAACCGAGCAGTGCTCTAACACATAGAAGTAAGCCGATTCATGATACCCTTCATTTATTTAAATTTTGCTCCATTGAACTTCCTTCTTGTACTTCAACTTTCTAGGCCTTGGGAATATGATAAATTTTGCACAAGGAGATTGTTATTCATATATCTCCCTCTAACTTTGTCCACAAAGAATATGCCATTGTCTCATTAGCTACATGATAAAAAATAGAATCATCAATCCATTGACGAATGAAACTAACTGCTTTATGGTCAGCAACAAACCAAACTTATTATTCTGTCTTCCCATGCCTTACTCCATTACTCTCTATTTGAATAAATAGATCCTTACAATATAACCAATCTTGCATATTCGCCTTCCATATCACATAGTTCTCACCAGTCAAACTGATCATTCCATTACTAATGCTAGCAGGGAGGAGCCAGGACTGAAATGAAATGGGGTCAATAAAATAAAAAATCCGACATTCACAGTTAAAAATAAAATAAATTATCCAACGTATACAACTTTTTTAATGCATATTAGGTTACAGTTTAAAGTAACATGAAAGCTCGCATGGTATAAAAGCTTAATACTCTTGTTTCATCCTCAAAACTGCATATATGAATCACCCTGAGTATATCAATCTCGTCCAATGGATTTATGCATATTAAGATCCAACAACAACAACATGGAATGCCAACTTGCAATATTCGATTTTCATCCCCAATGACTAGCTACATCTATAAATCATCTTGAAATAACAAGTTAATTAGGCACATACAAGAAATCATTTACACTAGTGGAAAATGAGATTTTAACCACTTTCTGGGATTTAAGAATACCACTGTCCTCAGCTAAACTAATTATTAGTGCCTAAATCCACAGTCATTTTATTGGTAAAAAAAATAAAAAAAAATAAAACTTGTCTCTGACACAGTTGTTTTTCTGAGGGGCATTTTTGTAAAAAAAAAATTCTTGAGAAACCACTGTGAGAGTCTTTGGTTTTTGTAAAACTCAATTATTAGGCATATGAACCGAATCATGTGAGCCACTGATCTAAGGAAATCTTAACCGTATATAGCATCATATATGAACCAAAATAACTTCACCCTAATATCCCAAAAGCCACCTCCCTCATCGTCTTCTCCACTCACTCACCCCAACCGAGCTACCACCATCACCATCTCCAAGTTTAGGTTTTGCTTCTTCTTCTTCAAAGAGATCGATCTTAAATGAAACTCTTGAACCTTTAATTTTTGAAATTCTTCTTCATAGAGATCCATTTTAAATGAAACTCTTGAACCTTTAATTTTTGAAATTCTTCTCCAAACTAAATTGGTATGAAGAAATCTAGGGTTATCTACGTGCGGAGATGGTATATTTTTTTCTATTTCGCGAGGTTAGGTTGCTATGATAAGACGATGAGATTAGTTTTCTTGGTAAATCTATGGTTCTCTTTGTATGGGTTTTATTTAATTTCTAATTTTGGGTTTTAGGTTCTATGATGATGATGGTGAGTGGATATTGTTTGTTTGGCTGGTTGTGAAATGGGTTTTTGAAGAACAACTTCAACAATTTCATGAGAAACTAAGGTATAAATACAAACATCATCCTATGATTTCAATTTCTCAAATTAGGGATTCTTTAATTTGAACTGTTTTTGCTTATTTAGGGTCCTCTGGTTTCAATTTCTCAAATTAAGGTTTCTTTAACTGTAACTTTTTTGTTTATTTAGGTTCAAATTTGTGGATTTGGGTTTCTTTAGTTTTCATGTTCTGTTATTGTTCGTATTGTGGTGGGTTTATGCTTTTAAGTAATGGGTTCTCTCAATTTTTATGTAAGGTATAATGTTTACTACAGCCTTGAGACAATCTACAGATTGTGGGGGTTGTTTAGATGACTTGTGAGGATCAAGAGTGCAAAGGGTTAGCCCTTGTCTGTAATTGTTGTTTGTTATTTCACTGATTTTCTTAACTGTTTTATTTTTTCTTGGATCATCCCCTCAACCGTTGCAACCAACTTAATGAAATAGATGTTGTGGATTGTTCAGTGTTTATATGGGGTCAAAGAGATGAAGAGATGGTCTAGGGACTGATTATAAGTGTTTATAATGTATTCTCCTTCCAGGCTAGGTTACAGAGGAATCTTCATGCAATATGACTATTTGGATGACTTTAGAGTAACTATTTGGGTGTGAACTTGAAGAAGTAGTTGTGGTGATGACTTTTTTAATCATAGTGGTGAATGATCTTAGATGTTTTTTTTTAATCTTATATGAGTTAAGGGAATGGTGTGTCATGGAATTATTAGTTTATCACAGTTGGAGATTCGTTGAATTTAGGCCATGGGTCATACTGATATCTTTGACACTCCTAATGGGATTATTGGTTAGGACTGGTCAGTCATGTATATCACGGTGCTCAAAGATTATGAGATTTTTTATTTGATCTGGTTGAAGGGGTAAATAGTATTTTTACTGTACTTGCTTGAGAAAATCAAGTTTGATAGGTTAGTGGTGCTTTTGTATTTTTATTGTCTACGTGAGATTTCTTATTTGTTTTTTTGAAGTTTCAATATGGATTTTCCACAGGTTATTAGAAATTACGGAAGACACTTTTATTTCTCTTCAAGAGCAATGCATCCTGAGGAGAAACGTGCGGGACATGAAGTAGAGCATCAAAAGCGAGATCTAGGATTGACAACTACTTATTGGACGACTTTCACAGATCATGATATCATACAACATCACAATGCCATTCAGGCTGCAGCAACTAGGAACAAGGCAAGTGCCACTTATGCACTTTTCTTTCAAGTCGATTGATGTGCTATCTACCTCTTTCTAGTAATCCAACTTGGGGGAATATATTAGATTAGTACATAGAATGGATTTGTTAGTTATATGTTTATGTGTCTCTCCTTTTGTTGCTTTCATATGACATGGAATATTGATGCAGGAACCTCTTTCTGTGTTATCAAAGGAATATCAGTCAGGCAGCCCTATCTTGTTGTAGAAAATCCAGGTTTGTCGAACCACCAATTTTTTGGTGTTTTTCCATTGCCTTTTCATTTTAAAATGCTTATGATGACCTTAAAGAGGTTTTTCTGGTACTATGTGAAGTTATTTAGTGAATGTTATGTTTCCATAAGACGAATAAAAGGAGACGGGAACTGTTTCTTCGGGTCCTTCATGTTTTCCTACATGGTATGACTTTAATACACAACCTCAATAAAAAAAATTAACTTTGAAGTTTATGTGTCTACAATACTTTCATTTTAGCTACTAAATAATTTGTGAGATTAGCGAAATTAGGAGCACATTCTGGAATCACAAGACAATGGCTTGTTATGTTTTGATTTCCAGTCATGGGAGCTCCTAAGACTGAGAATAATTTGAATGCCTTTTTTATCCTCTAGTTTGTCTTTGGCTAGAGGAAACCAACTTTGCTATTGCATGATACTCGGTCTTATGGCGTTCACTCCCGATGCATTTTCTTGTTGGTTTGTGTATTTTATAATGAATTCTCCAATTTAGTTCCTATTAGTTTTGACTTGATAAAATCTGCCAAAGTGTGAGTCAAATTCCTTGACTTAGCGGAAACAATCATGCCATATTTATCCTAATGGATTCTTTTTTATCCTCTAGTTTGTCTTTGGCTAGAGGAAACCAACTTTGTTATTGCATGATACTCGTTCTTATGGCGTTCACTCCTGATGCATTTTCTTGTTGGTTTGTGTATTTTATAGTGAATTCTCCAATTTAGTTCCTATTAGTTTTGACTTGATAAAATCTGCCAAAGTGTGAGTCAAATTCCTTGACTTAGCGGAAACAATCATGCCATATTTATCCTAATGGATTCTTTTTCTTACTCTGTAGATGCAAGGAATGAAAATTGTGAGATTTAATCACAAAAAAGTACTACATCAATCATCTCAATTGCGATGCACTCATTGGTGTCATCATCTTCCTCTAGTAAAAGAAGCAACATCAAAAGCATCAAAAGAATTTATGTGATATGTTTGTAGGTAGTGTTGTAGTTTTATCATATTTTTTCTCAAATTTGAATCATGAGTGATTCTAGTTTGTTGAAGTTGTACAATAATTTTGGATTTTTATATAATGTTAATTAAAGTTCTTGTTATGTTCTATCATATATATATGGTTCTAGTTTAAGATTCATTCTTGGTTCTGGTTTTAGGTTTAGTTGAATCAGCTTCAGATTCACCTGAATCAAATCCTTTTTTTTTTTTTTGTAAATGTAATCGAATTAAACAACTGTGTTTATCGGTTTTATCGATTTACTGTTAAAAGCAGTGGTTTTCTTAAGAACGCGCAATTGGGGGATATAAAAAGTAATTGGGGGATACAAGAAAAGGACAAAAAAAAAGTCCAAATATCAATTCGGGGTCACCCTTATCTAAGTATTTTTTTAAATCCTAATCTACCCCTCACTAATCAGGTTTAGTGATTAATAATAATTAGTAAAAATCTTAAGATTTTTTATAATTGATTAGTATGTGTTTTATTTGTTTTTGGGTGAGTGAGAAAAGAGTAGAAGGAGGGAAAAATATTTTGAGAGAGAAATTTTTTTGTGGAAAATGGAGGATGATTGTGAAGAGAGGATTGCTGCTGCCGAATCTTTAGCTCAACTACAACAAGGAGCATATCTTGAATCTTCAGCTAACGACAACAACTCTCAATTGCAACTCATTGTTGAGCCAACACCCTTGAATGATGATTTCGACGAGTATGTAGAGTTTCATGAAGAACCAACACAAGAAAGTAAACTTGCACAACATACTAGCATCCCCAACACACAGGTAAAGCTGCTAAGATGTCGAAAAAATCGAATTTTTTCTTTAAACCCGCCATTTTTTCAATCGAAAACCTCGATGCCGGCATGGTAGTTGTATGAATACCATGCCGGTAGTCAACGCACCGGCATGGTATTCATACTACGACCACGCCGGTATACTTATATCCCCTAATTTGAATTATCAACCGGCATGGAATATAACCAAAAAACTATGGGATGCGAGTTAACCTTTTTACCTAACAAGGAATATACTACGGGAATATTCAACCGGCATGGTTTCATTGATCGTCTACCATGCCGGTATTGAATGAAAAAACATACAGAAACAATTCCATCCCAAACCAAAACCGGCATTGAAACTTAATAAACATTAACGTAGGAATTTAGTACCGGCGTGGTTCAATCACTATCGATAATGCCTAAGAACGAAACCCAGGCGTTGTTAAGTTACAACTTTTCAATGCCGGTACCTAAAAAAACATGCAGGAATAAATGTTTTCCAAAGCTCAATTCCGGCATTCAATATCGATTATTTTTCAATGCCGGAATTGTGTACCGCTTGGAACAAAATGTTACGGTAATGCAGGGTATCCTTGCTTCCGGCGTTGTAGTCTTACGAAACACATATGCCGAATAGGTTTCAAATTTGGTCTTCCGTTTTGGTAAACTTATACTATGCCGGAACAATTGTCGAGCATGCCTAGCACGGGTTTCCGGCATAGTGTTTTAATGTTGTTTGGAACTAATTTTCATTCGATCCTTAGGTGGTGCCATATATTGATCCAATAAATGCAAAGCCGCTTTATCGGGATACGTCGGAATACTATAAAATCCCTCCAGGTATGTGACCAAATAATACTTTTCACCTAGTATCTTGAACATTACTAATGGATTGCTAGTAGTGAACCTTCTAATGAATGCGAAATTGTTCTTATGTAGGGAATAACTGATCGAAAGGAAGCAATCGCTTGGGCTAAAGAGACGGCTCTTAAGAACATGTGTGTGTTGGTGAGGAACACCGAAGGTTCGAATAGGCGTTTTTGAGATGGCTTGCGAGAGAAGTGGGAAATACAAGGAGAAGAATAGCCACAAGAGAAAGGATTATGTATATCCAAAGAAGACTAATAGGGTATACAAGACTCGTACGAGGAAGAATGATTGCCCTTTTAAGCTTGTATTCCGTTTAAATGACATTAACAATTGGGACTGTGAGGTTTTGTGTGGCTGTCATAACCATCGGGATCCGAAAGATTTTGTTGGCCACTCCTTAGTTGCGAAGCTAAAACCTGACGAGTTCGAGGATGTAAAGAGATTGACCAAAGCATTTATCAAACCGAGACAAATTTCGAGAGGCTTCAAGGAAAAGGACGAGACTAACGTGTCTTCTCTACGTACAATTTATAGTGCACAAGCAACTATTAGAAGGGTGGAATGGGAAGGAGGTCCGTTATGCAAGAATTTGAGAAGATAGCTTGGGATCACAACTACACGCGTATCATTAAAAAGAGGGCCCGACAACAAGCCCCTTCAAATATTCATTTCGCATCCGTTGCTTTCACAGTTGGCAAATACATGTTGTGGTGTTCTTTTGATGGATTGCACCTACAAGACAAACAAATACAATATGCCGTTGTTCAACATCGTTGGGCAAACCTCGGACAAGGTAACATTCACATTGGCTTGGTGTTTAATGGAAAACGAGAGGGACCATAATTATCATTGGGCATTCGACAATTGAAGTTGTTCTTCCGGGAAAATCAACTTCCGAGGGTCATCGAATCGATAACGATGCCGCATTAATGAGAGCAATATCCGACGTCTTCCCGACGCACAAAATTTCCTATGTACATATCATATACGTAATAATGTGATAAAAACTTGCCATGCCTTGTTTGAACCCGGAAAGGCGGATATTAAGAAGAGAATGATGGTACAACTAGAGGAAGATGTTCGAAAGAACAAACTATCCCCGAAGAAGAAGAAGATGAGAGAGGCAAGATAAAGGAGCGAGTGGACAAAGAACATGCGGAAAATCATAAAAAGTGGTTGGAATTTCTAAAAGATTGGGAGAAAGTTTATTGGTCTCTACCGAGGTTATGTACGAAAAAAGAGATTGGAGAAGTTCATTGCCGATTGGAACGAGAAGTTTATCCGACCGCCGTCTGGTATTGTCGGACTCAATGGTTGGATAAGTTCAAGGAAAGATTTGTACGTGCATGGACAAACCGGTATAGACACTTCAAGACGGAAGCAACTAGTGCAGTGAGGCCGCTCATGGGAGATTTAAAGATCTCATCCAATCCGGTCAAGGCAATGTGGTTACGATCACCGAGGCAATGGAGCAATACTTTAAGCAAGATATCAATAGGATAAAGGAGGATTTTGAGAAAAGCTCAATGGATAGGTTGACTCCATTTCTTCGTTATGGTAACTTTCTCCAAGGAATAGAATTCAACGTCTCTCATTGGGCAATAAAACATATGATGAGACAAATGGAATATGAGAAAAAATTACGGAAAACGGGTGATGTGTGTATTTGTCCCGACATGTCTTCATTGGGGCTTCCATGTCGTCATATGCTTGTTAAGTATGAAAACCGATACCTTTGGAGGTTATTGATCCGTTTTGGAAGCAACTATCTTTCGACCCTCCTTCTGGAGATCCAGGGCAATCTCCATGGGATACGAACGAAGAAAAGGAATTCTTCAAGCTTACTCTCGTGGCACCTCGGTAAGTCGACAAGTCTTGTTGAGCCAACTAAGGCTAATTGCTCGTCCATGGATCGCACAAAGTTAAGAGCCAAGAAAGGGAGATCCAACAGAAGACCACAAACTAAAACAACAAGGAAAAAACAAAGGGTAGAATTGAAAGAAATGACTCAACGTGAAGAAGAACTCGGCAAGTAAGAAAAGAGATCTAACCGCATGTGACATTTCGGAACAAAGGTTCGTGGAAGTAGGTTCCAAACAAAAGAGGTAGGCCGCGGAAGGAACCGCTAAGTCAACAACTAACCCAGAATCAGTATCCACACCAAAAGCCAACTCATGGGAGGTTCCAAAGAAGAGGGTAGGCCGCCAAAGGTATCATCATCCAAAGTGAAATAGAGCAACAAGGTGAGCATTCCGAAGCCATACCCATAGTCGATCTAGCGGAGGTTCCAAGGAAAAGGGGTAGGCCGCCGAAGGTAACATCATCAAGTGACAAAGTACAACAAGGTGAGCATTCCGAAGCCATGCCCATAGTCGATCTAGCGGAGGTTCCAAGGAAAAGGGGTAGGCCGCCAAAGGTAACATCATCTTGTGACAAAGAACAACAAGGTGAGCATTCAAGCCATACCCATAGTCGATCTAGCGGAGGTTCCAAGGAACAGGGTAGGCCGCCAAAGGTATCATCATCAAGTGACAAAGAACAACGAGGTGACGAGGCTAAGGAGGTGACAAACCAAAGTGATAGCAAAGTTGACGTAGTTTTAGTTCGAAGGAGAAGGGGTAGGCCAAGGAAGTACGGACTCCCATCACATATCGAAGACATTGCAAGTGTAGAGATTGCAGAGGATGGTTTGGATATATTATTGTTACAAAAGGGTAATATGAAGATGTATAGGATCTAACGAAAAAGTAGGACAATTAGAAGTTATCATACCAAGATACGGTCTTACATAGACCAACTTCCCGAGGTTATTCGCGAGTATATTTTATATACGGATGATGTCGACGGAGATGGAAATTGTGGCTATCATCCGTGACTGAACAATTAGGAATCTTTGACACGGTTAGTAGAGGTATGACACCATGCAAATATGCTAGAACGAGGATGGCCGAACAACTTGTGAACAAGAGGAGCTTTTATGAGCAATTGCTTGGTGAAGGCGAGGGGTTTGATGATATGCATGCTCAAGTATTGGGGCCCGAACAACGGATGAACTTTCTTCCTTCGAATATTGGATGAGAATGCCGCTTTGTGGGCATCTCGGTGGCTGGATACATTTAGATGTGTTGTTCATTATTTTACCCCACCGTAGAATGTACATTTACCCCAAAGTGGCAAAAATGCGAAGGATCCCTTAAGAAGAGAAGAGTTGTTTTGGTGTTCGTGAACGGTAATCATTTCGTTATTCTAAAACTCGAGAAAATTGTCCATTGCCACTGTTTGTGGGATGATTAAAAACAAGGCTCTAGATCCCAATATCCTGGAAGGGATGGATGACATTGTATGAGGAGAATCACCAATTTTGGGATGCGTTGGCCTTATCAAAAAAACCTCTCCCGGAGGAGAAGATGCAACTTCATACGTGTGGGAAGCGACGATGAATAATTTTGATGTATGTTGTTCACTAGTATGCAAAATTTTCTTTTTTTTTTGGAAGTGTGAATTGTAAACATTAAATCATATTTTAATGCCAAAGGCTTCGGATAGTTGTGTTTTATATTGTCTACTCCGAACAGGTGTACCGGCGTAGAATCTTGTTTGAAACAATGCCGGATATGATGAAAAAACTTCCAGAGAATTCAGCCGACCTTTCCGGCATTGACATTAACCTCGCATCGTGCCGGTTTTCTGTCAAAATCGTATTTATCATGGAGATTACAGAAACCGGCATAGTATCCAAACACAAATAAATGCCGGAACTCTGTCATTTAGAGAACCGGCATTGTGTTTACTGTTCTCGAGCATGCCGGGTATGAAAAAAAAACTCAAAAATTTAGGGGATTTGACACAAATTTAACAACGTAAAAAATATAATAAAAATACTACAATGTATAAAAGAACAAACTCCTAAGTTTTTTGGTTCCAAACCGAAAACAAATCAAGCAAACACATTGTTCAAGACTCACAAACAAACATAAACCAAACTAATACTATAGAATAAACACACGATCACTCGGTTCTTGGCTTCTTTTGTACCCTCTTATTCCTTTCGCCCCACAAGTCTTTTGCCTTCGGATCTTCAATTTTGTCCATCTTTTGCTCGACGTTCGCATTTCTTTCTGGTCAAGCACCTCTCCTTTCGTGTTCTTTTTCTTAAAGAACTTTGTCAAATTTCCAATCCGCCGACATCAGTTAAGGAAATTTTAAACATGTACTTAGTATGTTCGATTGTATAAGTTCATAGACATAGATTAAAAGAATGATAATGAACAAGACGTACGTACCAACAACGTAACGTAGCCGTACAAGTGCGGGGTACAGTTTCGGAGTTGTGGAGGCATGTGCTGGTGGTGGAGGAACAACTACTATATCCGGCGTACAACATAAGGATGCGTGAACTTCCGATGGCCTCTTAGGAAGGTTGGTTCAGTCTCATAACCGTTCTCGCCCAATTCCCAATCAGCCCTATCCAACACAAGTCCTTTTTCTTCCCTTTCACTCCAATGTGCAAGAATAGGTTTTGGGTCGTAAACCACGAGAGTATGGTTCTCACTTGATTGGCATTGAGGAAAGTCATGAGAGAATTTCGATAAGATGTATCCGTGAGATCTTTCGCTTGTACCCAAGTTGGCGCATTACACGGCGAGGGTTGTGCATAACAAATCCTTTTGGATGAAATAACGGTCCGTTGTAAAATGAAACATTGTCACGCCGTTGAAAGTGAACTCCTCCCGGGCATTCCTATATGGATCAAACACTACATCTTGGACCTCCACCGAGTCCAAAGCCAATCTCATTGCTAATAACCGTTTTTTGTTATTGGGCCTTGGGGTATTGTCGAAGAAGTATTTCTAACCTAGAGGCCTATTCTCTTGATATTCAAGTGAAAATCTTCAATCCTTTGTCTTTGTTTGAACAATTTTTGAAGTGTTCATAAGCCCACACCTACGCCAATGAAAGATCGTTCCAATGATATGTATAAGAAAATTAATAATTGGAAACTAACAAATTTAATCACAACAAAAAAAAAAAAGTAGTTGACTATACCGGGAGTACGGTGAAATTCCCATTAAATTGATGGCGTTCGCCTTAGATGCTCAACGCATTTCTCGCAAAAAAATGTGCCAAGAAAGCAATGCCCCATGAATACTCATGAACCTTTTCCAAAGGATCCAAGTATTGTAGGTTGTTCATATGCACCCTATTACCATTGGCGTCGGGAATATAGTTGTGCCCAAGATGAACAACATATAAGCCGCGGCAGTTCTTTGGACTTGTTCGGGATTCAATTCCTTGTTCTTCGTGTTCCCAAACAATTCAACGAGTTTGTGAATGTGATAGTCTTTGTCCTGGGAACGACTAGTCTTGTACATATTTGCCAAAGTGGTTTCCTTGTCCCATCCAAACAACTTTTTAGTCGGTTCATAGATCTTGTCCCATTCCAAGTCCTTAGAGTTATCTCCTACTTTAACGGTTTCCGAGAACCTCAAGACCTATTATCCTTTGGACATCTTCAGGGATGATGGTCATCTCGCACAAAAGGAAAATGCATGGTATCGGTTTCACCATAAAACCTCTCCAAAAACGAGTTTGCCGTGATTTAGTATCGGTGGCCACATAATTTTTTATCGCAGGATACAACCCAGATGCTTTGACTACGGCTTTAACGGTGTCACACTCAAGCTTCAAAGGCCATACATCCGATTGTTGATGGCGGATAACACTAAGGCATTCTTGTGGTCCTATAAAACACACGGCAAGATAAATTACATTCACTTGATCACAGATAAATAATATAATAACAAGATGCAAACGTCTTACATAAGTTTGATATATCCTAGCGAGCCCAAGAGTATTTGTAGGCAAATAAGAGTTGCGGGTTTATCGGTTCACCCCAATGTTTGCCATCATCGCTGATGCGGAATCATGTCATACTTATCGGGAAAGTGGGATGGGGGTGCCTTTACACCGATCTCGTGGGCTTCTACTCCGACATCGGTCATCCTAAGCCACCTGCTTGTGAGGATGAGCCACCTGCTCGTTCGTGTACAGGATATGTTTCCCACTCATCATCATCATCACTGCTGGTTGGGTAGCTTATAGGTTGATCCCGAATTGTGACCTTAGCAGTAGCCGGATCAGGACGGCTATGTCGAGAAGACTTACGTTTTGCTTAAAACAGCTTTGCCTTTTCCTTTGCTCTTTTGGTGGTGCTCTAGACCTATGTGACAATATGTAAACCGAGTTATATAATGACAACCGGCATAGAAATCGAACTTAACGGGAGTTAGGCATAGGTGCTTCGCATTCTAATCAATTAATATATGATGCGGTTGTCTTTGAATTTTAGACGGAGAATGAACATTTTTTTCAACAGAACACCGGCATAGTAAGTTAACATAACGACAACGCTTAGGCACTTAAAACCTAAGCATTGTTAATAAGTAAGCTTAAATGCTCAGTGTGTGGGATTTTAGTACAGTAGATTTTAACACGAGAAAACGGCATAGTATTTATGAAACAAACAAAGCGGTATGTAAAACCGGCATGGTATTCAATTAAATGTGTATGCGGTAAAGGCATGCAATAAAATCTGGATTCGGGACATATATTGAGGCATGATTTTCAAATTGTATTCTCCGCCAATCAAACATGCAACTGAATTTCAATTTGATTTTCAAAGACTAAACAACCAAGTTTCACTTTGTGTTTTCTACTATGGGCTAAACCCTAAAAGTAAAAAATTCAATTCAACATATACATCACTTACCGCATCAAATTTGTTATTTCCACCTCACCATCGGACTCTTGTGCACTTGTTGCGCTTTTGATTTCGATTTACCACCATCATCAACAGTTTCTTCAGATTGGGTATTGGTTTTTCACCGGGTTTATACGACCCATTGGGTTTGAGAATGAATGATTTCCTTTCTATAAAAATGGAGAATGAATGATTTCCTTTCTAAAACCGTCCCTTAAATAGAATGAAGGAGTGTGTAACTGACGCATAAACTGGTATTAAGGTTTTTGTAACCGCCAAATAAGTGGGATAAATTAGTTTGTAACCGTCAAATAAGTGGAATGAATGAGTTTTGTAACTGCCACATAACATGTGTTTATAATCAATCAAGACATCGGCATTGACAAATGGAACATTTCAATGCCGGTATTATGACAATAAGTATTTGGTGAGCAGAATTCAACGGAGGCACATGTAACGGTATAGTATTTGGTTTATTTTTCGATGTCGGATAAGGAAAGAAAATTGATGAAATAAATAACATAGACCACATAAACTTTAGGAAATAAACTTAAAAACATTAACCCAAACCAATTGCAACTAACATCATTTCTTGAACGAGATTCAATAAGCATAGCAACGAAATGCCTAAAAGGATCTTTTCTCCATTTGGTATATGCGTCCCGAGCTTGAAACCTATTCCCTCCGTATCTTGCAAGAAACTCGTTGTATTTGCGACATAACTTTATGAGTGCAATTGTTCGATTTTGTACATAGAGATCACCGTAATCCATTCGGCCTTTCTTACCTTCCAAGTAGTTATTCTTGTAAGGACCAGTCCTAACAAAACCCCAAAAAAGATTCGAAGGCGGTGATCTTCCGGAAATCGGATACTATGTAGTAATTTTTAATCCACTCGGTTTCTTCCTCGACATCCGCTTCTATCTTAGATTGTTTTTGGCGTTTAAGGATTTCTTTAGCTTCTTTGCGATAATGTTCAAGCTTTGCTTCCTCTTCTTCTTCTCTTTTTCTCTTAAGTATCTCTTCTTCCATTGCGGCAATTGACTTGGTGGTTTCTCCCTTCCTTTTAAGTTTTTCTAGTATAAGGTAAACTGAGTTGGTGGTTGATAATTGATTTCCCAACGGAGTGGATAGTTTGTTCTTCTTGAGTTTTTTCTTTTTCCATGGCAATGATGGAATCGGTAGTTGATGAAGTATTTTCCATTGGAGGTATCAAGTGCAATGGGTAAATCCATTGCATTATATAGATGATTGCACAACGGCTATTTAGTGCCGGCATTGTCAGTGACCTACAATCAATGCCGGCCCTCTAAAGCCTCGGTTTATGGTTCAAAAAAATAGCCGTTGTGCACTCGATTTTTGAACATTCCGGCATTGGTATAAACTTATCGTAAATGCTTAAGACCAAATGCACCCGGCATAGATTAATATACTACATACTAAGCCGGAATCATTAGGCAATTGAAATATGTTTACATACTAAAGTTTAGGAACTATAATTTATTTCGAACGTAATCCTTGTCGACGGAACAACGAATGCACTTAGCACGTGCATCAAGCCTTTAAACCACTTGGTGGCCCAAGTGGACGAGTTATAGTCTCGTG
Source organism: Papaver armeniacum (assembly GCA_023531295.1). Lineage (NCBI taxonomy): Eukaryota > Viridiplantae > Streptophyta > Magnoliopsida > Ranunculales > Papaveraceae > Papaver > Papaver armeniacum. The sequence continues at coordinate 859,706 of JAJJWW010004943.1, forward strand.
AGGGCTTACATATAGAGGTATACCCACAAAACCTTACGAAATACCTAATCGGATACCCTAAAAACCTAAGCAAATTACACTAAACTATCAATCTTCTTAAGAAGAATCCGTTTCCGATTCCCCCAACTGGTGGTACTCGGTGACTTTGGTTACAATATGGTTCACGTTGGCTTCAAACATGAATGGTTCTCCTTTTCCTGTAAGTAACGCGTTTTCAAGCTTCATGCTACAAAAACAACACACAAACTTTGTTGGTTACATAAAAATTGAAAAATAGTAGATTGTGCGAATTATTCATAAAGATACTTACGAGTTGTTGGGGGGACAACCTATTGTGATGAGCGTTATCGATCCTAAGTACTTCATTTTTAGATACTCAACCACAAAGCATTTAGGATGATGTCGTGTCGTTGCTCGATTTGTTGAGCGGTTCTTCCTTTCGGGTTACCGTAATCGTGAACAAACTTCCTAAAAATCTTCAACCACATGGAATCACGAGTCTTGCTATCTATAGTTGAAGGACGGGTTTGAGTACCATGCTTGGGTGATTGCTAAATCTTCCTCCGAGTCAAACGATGCCATTTGTTGTATGTGGGATTAGGTTCTATAATTAGCTATTTATAGATGACTATTCTAGGGTTTAGGGTTTCTTAAGTTAAGATTCTCAAGGAGATATATAAGAACGCTTGAGTTTTTGCTATTTGGGTCCAAGAATTAGCTCTCTTTATATAGAGAAAAACCTCAACGGATAGTTTTTTTGAAATTACATAACCCGGCATTGTCGTAATCGTGAAATACAACGCCAGTAAATACAACCGGCATTGTATCCGATAAGCTTAAAATGCCGGTAATAGGAAAAATTTTAAGAGATTGCGACAAATATGCAACCTATGGCATAGTTTTAAAACACTTGAAACGCCGGTAGATGCAAAAAGCATTAAATCTATAACAAAGTCTATGCCGGTAGTTGATGAATTCAAAAAAAAAAAGCGGCTAGTTTTTTGAAAAATAAGACCGTTGGAGATTCATCTCAATATAATACCCCCATTCCTTTGGAAAATTATACACAAACCAGCAACCAAATAACAAAAATCATTCTCTCAAGAAAGCAAGCACGTTTAAAGCTTCACAAAGGATGGGGGATTCATCATCTTCCTCTATTTGCAAAGTAAGTAGATTTACTAACAATATGATCTTCACTACTATGACCCACGACTAATATAATCTTCTCTTACGAGTCATCATTGCAAGTGTCAAATTTGCAAGTCGCCTTCTCATCTAGCCATGGTGTCCTTTTATTTATTCAAAGTGTAGAAGTTTGTGATGGGACACGCGGTTTTGGATTGCAAAAGGCGAGTGATGCTGAAAATGGAAGAATGTTTCTAAGGTGTTTGAATCACCCAAAGTGCGATGAGTTTCAATGGTTTGACAGAGCTGTTCAACTAGCGAGTCAAGAGAAAACCACAAGGGCCAATGCAAGCCAATCGATGGGTGTGATGGGTGTTATATGAAGGGAAAGGAATATGTTGAAAAGAGAAGAAGAACCAATGAAGTTGATCCTTGACACCCCACTCCCGGACGATGTCTTGAAGAGGTTCGAGAAAGGCTCAAAGGTTCCGTAATTGTTGAAAAGGGATGGAAGTAGATTATCTTTAGCATGTTTTAATTAAAAGATTCAAATCCAATGTAATAGATTAATTATTAGGAATAAAATAGAAGAGCATTCAAAATGAATTTTTATTCAAAACAAGCAGTGTCACGGCATGGAAGTATTCATTTTCTGATCTTAGGTTTCACAGAAAACTATGAAAATTTTCAAATTATCGATGTGGCATAGATGTCGGAAAAATACTCATGCGTGCATTATCATAATATCTATCTGAGGAACATTGAATTTTGGTATTCTTGTCCCGGTATGGTTTTATAAATACTTTCAACGTAGGTTATCGAACCGGCATTGATGTTTTAATATTAAACAATGCCGGTCCCTAAATCAAGCTTTGTTATCCTAATTTATCTATGCCGGAAATAGTCACAAATAAATCTTGCAAGGATAACACGCTCAACATAAACCAACCAACTTGATTTTGCTATCAAATGTTCTTAATCCAGGTATCCTAAACCAAAAGCAAACCAAACAACTAAAGAGTTTAACACAAGGTACAAACGAAAACAAGTTTGGAATTGTTCAAGACGTGACAACCACGATCCAAAAAAGAAACACGGCTAAAGAGTTAAATCACCTGGGTCTTTTGCTTCTTTTGCTTCTTTTGGGCAGAGTTTCTTCTTAGTTTCCCGAACAAAGCTTTTGAACTAGGGTCGGTTGCTTCAATTCTATCAAGCTTTTGCTCGAAATTCCTTCATTTCTTCAAGGGACAAGAACTCTCCTTCCTGGTATTTGCAACCCAACATCTTCTTTAACTTGCCAAGCCGACGCCGCTAGTTTAATATAACAAACACATAATTAGTATACATATATGATTATGTGTATATTAAACGACGGAAGCAATTAACAATACTTACAAGCAATCCAACGGTGTTATTTAGTTGGGTCATCGTAGGGGGTGCCTGTGCGGGAGTTGGAACTGGAGGGTTTTTCGGGGAGGAACTTGGGCGTCATCGAGGCGGACGACATAAGGATGTGACCATTCCGGTACTCTTCCATGTAATCGGCATCAACTTCATCACCGTTTTCAGCAATCTCCAACTTTTCCCATGACTAAAATCTACCAAACGACGTGGTTCCCTATCCCTCCAATCTGTTGGCTCGGCCGGAACATACTCTACATGCAACCGATTTGGAGTTGAATAACACCGAGAAAGGTCGAGATCAAAACATTGAAAAGAGGCCGATCTGGAAAATGCTAATTGCTTATATCCAAGTTGACGCATCACACGCGTAGGATTAGCCATAACGTATCCTTTTGGGTGGAACAACGGCCCATGGTAAAATACAACGTTACCAAACCTCAAAACCTGCCGGTTTCCTCTAGCCTCCTTGTAAGGGTCGAACACAACATCTTTGGTACTCATTGCGTCCAAAGCCAATCTCATATCGATCAGTCGACCCATGTTCCGGGCTTTGGAGTCTTTGTTGAACTCGTATCTCTTAGCTAGAGGCGTATCGGGTTTGGAAGATCTATGATCTTCAAGGAGGGTAGGCCTTGAACAAGGTTGGGAAGTGTACATAAGCCCACACCTATTCCAATGTGAAGCAATAAGTTTTGTTTCTAAGTTCACGATAAGAGTACATATGAACAATATACACAATAACATAAGTTTAAGAACAAATTTACACAGAGAGTGAAATTCCCGACAAATTGGTTGGTTTTAGCCTTAGAGGCCCTTCTCATCTCCATCATCAAATGTGCCATTACCGCGGTGCCCCAAGAATATCCATAGACATCTTCCAACGGATCCAAGTGCGAAGGTAGTTCGCACTAACCCTGTTGCCATTGGTGTCGGGGAATACCCTAGTTCCCAAGATATACAACGGGTAGCGGCGACAGATAACGAATTTGTTTAGGGTCCCATCCATCCTCCAAACTTCTTTTCTTTGTCTTTTCAAAATTCTTTTTAAGCGGCGTCAACTTGATTGTCTTTGTCTTACCAGACGTGGATTCATAAAAAGCTCTCCAGAAGTTTTGTAGTCCCAACCAAATAGCTTGTTAGTCGACCGTGCAACTTCGACCATTCTAGGTCTAGAGACTAAACTCCTTCTCGCAATTGATTTGCCGATAACATTCAAGCCTAGAATGTTCGAGCATCTTCGAGGGATGAAGGTCATCTCCCCAAAAGGGAAGTGCATGGTATCGGTTTCACCATGATACCTTTCGACGAAGCAATTGTGATATGAGAATCGGGCTTCACATAATTTTCAACCAAAGCATATAGACCCGAGAATCCTTTACTATTCTTTGGACCTCTTCACATTCCTCGGACAAGTCCCAACCATCCGCGGCTTGGTTTCGGCAAACACGCACAGCCTTCTTATGATCCTATAATTAGGAGAGACAATACAATTAAGAGATTTTACATAAATACACAACAATACATATGTACAAGATAGAAAATGCTTACATAGGTTTGATAGATAGTACGAGCCCACGAGTCCTTGTATCCAAATAGTATTTTCGGTTCCGGAGCTTCGCCCCAAATTCTACCACGATCAAGGTCAGGAATCATGTCATCAATGTGAGGAAGGTGAGAACCCTTAACTTTCACTTTGACGTTGCCCTTCCCATTATTGCCATTGTCTTGAGTTGGTTGTTGACTTGGGCCACCAACTTCGCTTTGGCTTGCTAATTGACTTTCCTCTTCATCTTGCTCATCTTGCTCATTGTGCTCACGGATTGCAAGTCGACTACGGTCACCACCACTCTCCCAAATTATCCCTCTTGTACCAGCCCCCAAACGAATATTACGACCTTCTTCTTTCCCTCGAGGAGGCAGAGACTGAGGAGTATCAAGACCGTCCCTCCTTCTTCTCTTAGTGACAACATCTTTATTTTTTATTTTGTTGGCTTCCTTTGCTTTTGACCTATATCGTAAGCACACGGAAAGCAATGAATATAAGACAACTCAACTTTAGTTTTAGTACCGGCATTGAATACTTTAAACTAGACAACGCGGTAAAATGTTCCTAAGCAGTACACATTAGCGTCGATAGTGCCGAGTACCAACTACCGGCATACAAATGAAACCTAAAATCTATGCCGGCCTTGTTGACAATGTTCCTGTATGTTTTAAGTCCACTACCGGCATTCTCTAATTATTTAAAAGCAACGCCGGTACAAATAACCGGCATGTAAAGAAACCAAAAATCTATGCCGGTACAAGTGACAAATTCATACACTCTCCTGTATGTTTTAAGAGTACTACCGGCATGCTCGAAATATTAGAAACAAATGCCGGTACTTAACACCGGCATAGAATGAATCCAAAAAACAATGCCGTGCGGTGGCAAATTCATAAACTCTCCTGTATGTTTTAAGTCCACTACCGGCATACACGAATTATTATCAAACACTGCCGGTACTACAAACCGGCACTGTATTCACACTACACCAAATTCCTGGATTCGTAACAGGAATTCGTAACGGCTTTGTGTCCGTTACAAAATTCCTGTTACAAATGGCCGTTACGAAAAAAATTGTAACAGGCCATGGCCGTTACGAAATTTTGAAAAATTCGTAACAGAGACCAGCCGTTACGAATTTTTTTATAGGCGTGCACGACCACACGCTCCGTCACACCTGGGTCGTAACACCTTGAGTCTGTGAATGTGCCATTCACATGCGTACCGTTGTGTTTCCACCCAAGTTCAGTAACACTAGAGGTTATTTCCTCCCATGCGTGTGCGATTCACATGAGTGAGTTATGTATTACCCCTAATGAAACCAGATCGCAAATTTCACTTTTCATTTTTCGTTTTTCATTTCTCTTTTCTTTTTTTCTCTTCTTGCTCTTCACCGATGAAACCGAGATGAGTTGCTCTCATCCTCTCTTCTCTTCCTCCTAGCCCATGAACCAAATCGAGTTTGATGAATCGGTTTCGATTGGTTTCTTCATCATCTAAAATAGGAGTTTTAGGGATTCATAAATCGATTTTAGGGTTTCGTATGTATAATGATTCATCTTTTCGATTTTAGTTTGTTCGTCGGAGTTCAAATTTGGAAGAACTGATCTTCACTCTTAGATAATCGTGAGAAAGCACCTGTTCTAGTTTTTTTAATTTAGGTATCTATTTTTGGTTTTGATTTCGATTTATTTTCAGCTTGATTTAGGTTTTTGTTTTAGGGTTTCAAAGTGATAATTGATTTAGGGTTTATTCTTTAATCGATTATGAGATTTGGGTTTCGATTTAGGGGTTTTATTGATTTATTTTTAGATGCAGATGGGAATGAAGTTTATAAGTCGGCGAGAAACTACAAGGGGTTGGGATTGCCGCTAGTCTTTGATGGTGCGAGTCCTTAACAACTTCTAAAGGTAATTTTGATGTTTTGGGTTATTGGATTTTTGTTTGGTTTTGTGATTGATTGGAAACTTAGGGTTTTTGATTGGTTTTATTATTGGGGGTGTTTTGTAAAGGGGAGTTTAACAGGTAAACTACAACTAGAAGGCTTCCTGGTGGAAAGATTAAGAAGAAGGTAAGTTTTTTTTTTTGTGTGAAATTTTAATCGATTAATACATTAGAAGACATGTAACATGTTCTCGTGTAGTGACGATGGTGGTTTGTTTAATGCGAGTTAAAATTGGTGATTTAGAATGTGTTGAGAGTCTTTTGAGAAACCCAAGTTTGTTATAACGAACTCGTCTACTATTGAATTTCTCGTTTAGATTGATCAAGGGTCTGGATCTCTGTGTCGGTATTGATGTTTCTGAAACTTACGATGGATGCTTCCCTATGTGTGCACATCTCAATATATATGCGGCCGTGCAGATGTCCATTTGCAGCTTATCACAGAAGATCAGGGTTTAAAACTTGACAAAGTACATATTGGAATACTCGGCACTGCAAAAAAGGTTTGTATAAATTGCTACTACTTTTTATATAAACTGAATGATATTGTATTTGTTCTCACTTTTGATGTTTGTTGACAAACAGGTCACGTATCATTTGATGACACCATTATTCTACATGGTGGTGGCAACAAGAAACTCATTGAAGAAAGATGCGAGCAGGTATTTACTATCTTTCTCTTTTGTAGCAATACTGATTCTTCATTTTCTTTTTTGTCTCTGTTACTTCTTACTTTTTAAGGTTCATCCTATCATTATTACTGAAACTATATATGAGAGTCCCATGTGTTAAAAGTCTGGTTAAGTGAAAGACAAGCGAAACTCGAAGTTGTTGCTAGGGTTTCCATACCTAAAATCTTCAGTGCTTCATGCTACTAGTGTGCTCATGTTGGCTTTTAAAGTCTCCTTTGATTCTCAGAATCACAATGGATCACCGCCCATATGTTAGATTTCAATGATTAAGATTATGAGATTGCTTTAGAATGAGCCTCATAAGCATCTTTTAACAGCTTAGGACGTCGCTGGAAAATAAAAACGCCATGTTTGACAAGGAGAAGGCACAAGAGCGGTTGTCGAAGCTGTCAGGATGTGTTGCTGTCTTCAAGGTTGGAGGAGCTAGCGAAGCTAAAGTCGGAGAGAGAAAAGACAGGGTCACAAATGCTACAAAAGCTGCAGTAGAAGAGGGTATTCTTCCAGGTAAAATTTAGATCTTCTAGATATAAAAGATAATTTAACTATAAATTTGGGCAGAGGTCATTTGGTAGGAGTCTCATGTATTCGTAGTATGCTCATCCTATATTGCTGAAACGTGTATTTACATGGTCGAATATCCATTTGGTATTTGCGATGTTAAATCTTTATGATCCTAACCGGTTTCCCTAGGCTTGTGGTAGTGCTGACGCTTCTGAACCTCATATGACTGATTTGATGACCATCACTCGGTTTGTTCTTAATGAAAAATCGAAACATCCTGAATCACTTGGAGATTTCTCTATTTTGCTTAGTCTTATCTTTCTTGTTTGAAAATTTGTTTGTGCTACTTAACAATGTAAATTTTATGTTCATAGTTTGAACTCTTTGAATTTTTAAATTTTAATTACTCACTTTTTTTTTTTATTTATAGTTTTATCAGCAAAATTTTTAAATTTTGATGGTTTGTTGTTGTACTATGGAGTTGCGATGGATGCAGTGGAACTGGTGATGCAGATGCAGTTGAAGGTGGTTGTGATGATGAAAGAAGAGCAGTGCATCGGGACTGGGTTTGAAGTAAAGATGCAGTTGTAATGGTGGAGAGTTGTGGAGAGGTTTGTTCATTGAAACTTTTAAGAGTATTATTTCATTATTTGTTTGAAGCTTTAGTACCTTCTGATATTCGTCGACGACAACTTAGCAATTAACACTAGTCTAGAAGGGGTTAGTAATCAGGTTTGTATATGACAGATTAAGTACGTGGATGGATTATCACTAACAAATCCTGTGACATAGCATGAAAATAGTAGGGTCCATTACTGAACACATAATAAATTGATGAATATGTGCAAAGTGTAAAAGTCTGATGTAGAACTCATGTTATCTGATTTGGTTATGAATAAACTGATGAATATGTGCAAAGTGTTTGGTGAAATGCATCAACAAAATGGAATTATTTTATGAGCACTTGTATTTTTAATTACAAAGCATATTTTTTTATTCTTCTCAGTTTTGTATTCAGCTTTACACAAAATAGTAGGACAGGTTAGCTGATATTAGTTAGTGATCTTTGTGAAAGACAACATTACAGTTTTGAGAACTCTTACTGTTAGAACATGAGTAGTTATAGGCTTGAATAATAGACAATCCTTATGCTGATAGTAATTTTTGGATATTCTTTAACTTATACTCCTTGGGGTTGAACAAGTTATATGGCCTGTTGAAATTAAGGAGCTGGTCCAACTCCTGGTGACTTGATCTGTATTTTGGTACTCAATAATCCATTCAACTAACTATATTTTGGTTGCTTCATGTGTAGACATTCAACACTGAGTCAATTCTCCCTCCATATACCGCTCATCCAGATCATGTTGAATGAGCAATAAAGACTAGTTACTCTGGGCTATGACAAAAATCAAAAGTAAGGCAAAGATTGTTATGTGAGTCTATTTTTGTTATATCTTAGATTTCATATGCTATATCTTTTTTTTTTTGTCCTCCATAATTGCTCAAACCAACTGAACCTGGTTTTGCATGAGTCTTTTATTTTTATTTGAGTTTCAACACAGAATTTGTATTCCATTAAAACATTTCTCTCTCAAGTGTTAAACTACCTGAATGTAGAAAGAATAGAAGAAGTTATTGTTACTGAATGAGTGATATTATACGGTAGAATGAAAGATTTATGCAGGTAAAAAAAAATCCAAAGCATATTTCCGTGCAGAAAATGAGCTGCAGAGTCAATGTTGACTGGTCAAAATTGGTCGAGTATTGACTAATTTTGACCAGTCAATATTGACCGGCGAGTAATTTTTCATTTGTTACAAAAAAGTTCGTAACGGCTCTAAGTCAGTGTTACAACGACTCTGTTGCAAAAAAAATTGTAACGCCCCGAGCTGTTACCACGTAACATATTAAGTAACGGCTCAAGCCTGTTACAAGGGGTTACAAAAAATTAAATTTGGCTACAAAGCCGTTACAAAAAAAATTAGAAATGCTACAAAGCCGTTACAAAAAAATGTAACACCCACTTTTGCAACAAAGTAGGGCCGTTACAACCCGTTTTAGTAACGGCCTAGTTCTGTTTCTAATTCCAAAATTTGGTGTAGTGTCATCCTAGATTGAATGCCGGTAGTGAAAATTCAGTCTACGGTTATTCGGGGTTGTAAACCCAAGATTTGTATTCATCATAGATTCAATGTGGAACTCATAAACCCAAGACTTGTATTCATATAAATTTCAATCTTAGGTACTCTCACGAAACTCAAGCTTGTTTGAGTTAGGGTTCGCGATTCTAAGCTGAACCCATTGCCATAGATCGATTTAAACACCTAAAAAGTAGTTTTAAATGACTTACCTTCTCACGAAGCCATATATTTGTGTAGTTGATCGTGGATAACGTTGCTTCTTCGTGTTCTTGCTCTTGAGCAATCTTAGCAAGTCTTTCCGCTGTTTTGTTCAGCAATCGATGATGTTGAGTTCGATTGGGCATTTGGTTTCTTTCGTGGAGGCATTGTTAATGATTCGGGTTGGTTAATCGACGAAGAAATTTTTGAATCGACGATTAATCGACGAAGAACGATGAAGAACATCTGAAATTTTTTTTCGTAACCTAAAGCCCTAACGGTCTTAGACTTGAGAATCGAAAATGGGGGATATTTGATTTGGTTTTTGATTTTAATGTTTTAGTATAAAGGGTAGTATGGTCTTTTCATAATGTTTTTTAATTAAGCAAAGGGTATTTTAGTATTTTCATACCCAAAAGTCACCCCTTATCAGACACCATGGGTTGGGAGAAGTAATCTATATCCCCCAATTACTTTTTATATCCCCCAATTAAAAGTTCTTTCTTAAAGGATTCAACGTTTGCCAGATACAGTCGTTTTAGAAAAAACCACTCCTAAATTCCAACTGATGAACACAGTTATTTTTTCCGATATTACCTCTCGTCTTGGAAGTGGTTTAACTTCCATTTTCCACTAGTGATTGACTCAACCCAAAAGCTCTAATACCACAGATTGGTGGAGAATTACAAATCCGAGCCGCTATGCGTAATACAGAACCTACACACAAGCAAACAACCAAATGCGAAATAACACAAATAGGAAGAAAAACAATCATACAACACATGCAACTACATGGGATAACCTCCCTAATTGGTGTTACACTCTACTTCAAGGTGCATATAGCGCTTGGATAAAAAAAAATCCTAATTACACCACTAGGGCGGATCAACGAATCCTTCACCTAATTGATAATATTTACAAAGACAATAACAATAATCAACAAGAGCAAGAGTAAGATTCACTTACTACCAAGGTTTGAACAAACCCCAGATTTCCCCCCTTTGAAGAGATGTGAAAATTGATGGATCAATCTTTACTACACCAACCAAAGGGTTCTTTAGACAAGTAACCTTTATTCTTCTTTAATATCAACTTAAATCATCACTAAAATTATCTAATGGTGGCACCTATCCTTTGTTCTTGCTCATTCTCTCACTGCCTCTTTTCTTCACGACACGGAGATAATATTTATCTTAGACACCATAAAAACACTACCAACTCTACCTACAATATCGTCATCTCCATTACCAATCTTTGGCAGCAAATCGTTTTCTAGCTTTCTAGCTCTTCGAACCAACTGTTTCATGTTTCGTCACAGATACGAAAGAGCATCTTCATTTGGTAACAACCATCAAACCCTCTCAGGTAGAGATTGAAAAGAAAATAAGGATAAAACCCTAAATGTTAAGTACTGCCCGGTCGAACTCGCAAGCGTTGTTATCTCAAACTTGTTTGTCAAGTTTTGCTGCCAAAACTATATATAAGTCTTGATTTCTAGTCTACTTATAGCTAAGTCTCGGATTAGGATAGAATGTGTAGTTGAATTTAGACTTCATGGCGTTCATCGATTGAAGACGAAGAACTACTAAGGGAAGCTTGTGGAACTTCATCAACAAAAGGTATGTGGAGACTTTGTTAGAGCATTGCTCGATAGAACCCACCAAGCGTTGGTATGTCAAGTTTGGTTGTCATATTTTAGTGAATCAAAACTCATTTAAGAGTCACTTGATTATTTACTAGAGTCAACTTCGTATAGGTTAGCTAGAAAGTAACTAGGATATGAGACTTACAAGTATTATGTGAAGACTTGAAGAATGTGAAGAAGTAAAGAGCTACATCGACGACATCATCCTTCCTCTTGAGGTTAGTAATATTTGACTTGATGATGAGTTGGTAAACGGACTTTAATTAACCGCAAGTATACGGTGCATTATATGTGAATAACGGTAAATAGGGATCGTTTCCACGAGGAGAGTTAAATTCTATTTCCAATCAATACTAGTAACTTTCAAGTCAAGAATATTTCAAAAGGAAGATTTCATAATTCTTTTACTAAGAGAATAAGCTAGAGAATGAAATAAAGCAGATTTATAAAGATTTGTAATCAAGGATATGGAAGTATTAGGGCTACGGAATCCGTTGTAAGCTATGTTTACTTATGTTCTATCACAAGGTCTCAAATTTACTCGTGCGAAGTGGCAAACCTAGCTACTAACACACAGAAGATATTTCGTTAAGTATTTATAGACAAGAGTTATCATAAAAGATTGTTTGTTCTCAACCTAGAAAGTAGACATCCTAGTACTAAGTATACATGACATACATAGTCTTGGAATAATCATAAAACAATCAATAACAAGGTTCAGTGAGTATTTCTATAGTATTTCTATTAACCTAACAATAGACTATACATGGCATAGAATATGAGAAATTGAATATAAGATAAATCATTGTAGAGAAACACAAACAAAAGACATTAAGCTCAAAGTTGGTAGAAACCCTTATTTTAGAACATGAGTAAACAAAACCTACAAGTTCGTCCTTCACCCTAACAATAGATTTAGCTGGACATGGTTTTTCTCAAAGCCATCAAAAATGATATAGAGATGAATAAACTCAACATACAGAAAATCAATCAAATGAAATGGAGCTAAACCTAATTGCTTCCTTGATTACGGCATGTCCTCCCATCTCACTCTGTCGTTGTTTATGTAGCCCTGCTATGCATACATCTAACTGAAACCTAACAAAACTGATGGAATCCCAATCCAAGCACAAGCCCTGACTTCCAGCTTCAGGCCCTTTCCAAACTCCGGCCACAAATCTGGTTGCTACCAGTTCACCCACCGAGCATAACAGCTCAACATTTCTGACCATACTAACGAACCCCAATTCCCTCTGATGCTACTCGTTACTTCTTCACCAAATACCTAATTCTGTACAAATCAAGTACCTTCGCAGCAACTGCAGGTCGACAAACCCTGACAGCAACACTGCACCAGCTCCTTGATCTCTGTAGTCTGCAAACTCAGTCCATACATATACTCATTGTTGCTGCTGTTCTGTAACGAGATTTTTCCATGGATAATCAACCTCAGGTATCATTCCTTGGCGTGCTAGCTTTTATCTTCATTCATGTCTGCAAGGATTGCAATGCCAAGCACATACCATAACTTCACTGAAAATCCATCTCCCATTCTCGACTACATCTTGCAGGAAACCTCCCATTCAACCACAGCAATCTCCATCAGTAGTACCACTATCTTCACCTCCTTGTTCATAGCCATGACCATGGAAGCAGCACCTTCCTTTCTTGTTCACAGCCAAGACCAACAGAAACCATGACTGCAAACACTACTTTACTTCAGTATTTCTGCGACTCCAGCAATCACCCAAAACACCACTGCTTGCCTTCAATCGACTAACACAAATCGAGTTCAAAACCCCCAAAATTCAATTGATGTTGCTGCTGTAGTCTTCAAATTCAGTTCATACCAAATCAAAATAATTGGTCTCATCTTCATTACCTGTTTCACCAGGGACGGATGTGGGGGGTGGCTTACCCAGGCTGCAGCCCCCCTAAAATCTGTAATAGCTCACTTTCACCTTGGTAATTCCCTGGAAAAAAAGGAAAAGCCCAGGTCTAAATTTGGATAGCCCATACAAAAGAAAATCAAACTTGACGTATCTTGAAAAAGATCTAACAAACGGGAACATATATGTAGTTGTATGACTAAGATCTAACGATATGCAAGGAGAGTGAGGACACGTTTATATGCATGCATCCAAAGAATTAAATATCTTGTTTGTATGTGATTCAAAATCTTAAAATGCTGTGTATCCTTACGGGGACAAATATGATAAATTATAAATGTAACACTTAAAATGTTACTTACAGGGATAGACAGAAAAATGCCATATCTTATCATGATTATAAGCACAAATTTAATTTTTTTTGATTTAGTAATTATTTTGCAAACCAAAGAGAGAATATAGAAGAAGCATAAATTTAAAATATTTGACACACTGATAAGTAATATCTTATTTGTGGAAACCAAAAAATAATTTGAGAACCTCAGAAAAATTGGCGGCCCTACGGCGCATTATCAAATCAAAGTTTTGTGTTAATTTATAATTTTGTTTGTGTATCTCATACATAGCATAGCGCAATTGTAAATATACTCTATGGTAAATAAATTTGATTCAAAAAGTTTTGTGCTCTAAAAGATAACGTTTCCCAACTTATACTCTTTAGATATTTTACTGTATTTATTTTTATCAGAGTTGAAACGAATGAAAAATAGCCCACCTCAACACAAATTCCAGGATGCGTCGCCATGTTTCACCATTTATTCACCGTCTGCAATATAAGTTCAGACCACAAATTTCCCCAATTTTCGACCACAGTATCTGTACACAATCACCACCAGTTTGAGGGAAAAAACCTCGTCTTCCATTTGATCTCTACCAGCTGCAACTGCTCCAAGATTGAACTCCACACTAACCCAATTTTCAGACCAAATTAACAAACCCTGATTCCATCTGTTGTTGCCGTTGGTGCTGTTGTTAGTCGAGAACTCCATTCTCAGATTACCGCAAACCCCCAAATCTGTAGCTGTGTTGCTGTTGCTGTTTCTCGATGAAGATATAACAATTGATGCCCAAAACCCCCAATTCAGTTCACGCCTCAACTCTCCCCTCTCTGTAAATGTTTTTCCATTCACAAATTAACCCAAAATATGAACATCAGCACCCTTTTATTCCATCTGTTTTACAGCTCCAAGCTTTTCCCAAATCAGCCATTTGCTCGAGCTACAAGTCTGTTTTTGCTGTTGTTGTAGGAGGCCTTCGAATTCATTGCATGCGAAAGAAATTACAGCACCAGAGAATCCCATTGATCCATTGTCTCTGCTGGTGTATACCATCACCGAAGTTCCAAAACCCTTGAAGTTTCAATCTCGAGTCGGCATCGGCTGCTTGAAGAATTTCTGCTCGGATCCCCTTTCTCTATTCTTACCAGCTTAAATGAGAAAGAAAATGAAAATTTATTTTTCTTGTTTTGATTGAGAAAGATGAAGTGGTGGAGAACTGGCCACATCTCACTTCTTATGCCCCTTGTGCAGATCACATGCTTGGCATTGTTCAACCTCCTGGCCATCGGATGTCTTAAGTGGTGCGGCCCATGAATTGTTGGCTTCCAACCCATAAAACTCTCCTTTGACACCATAAGTGAGCGGGTTTCACTTGTAATCCTGTAAAAACTCTAAAATAATATTATTAGTGAAATATCGAGACCTAGCTAGTGTAAATGTAGGTATAAAAATGTCGCACTTGCGTGCTTATCACTTGAATTGTTTCATTCCTAACGTATCTTTCAAGTCGTGCATATTGAAAACATAACTGCGAAGCTATGAATGATTATACTCTAGTTAGACATAGTATTAAGGAGTTACGATACGAAATATAACGTCTATCTTTTGAACTTCGTATATAAGACATCGATATAATCGTATGAATGCTATTGTGATTATGTGTATGGGTATGGGTGAAGATTTCGTCCTAGGAAACAATATTTTACATTCGTTTAAAGGAAGTACAATTCATAAATTTGTTTTATGAATTGAAAGGGAAATTGCTAGGCTTATTGGTATTGTTATTCATTGCAAAATCTATGGATTACCAATATGTGTGTTTAATATAACCGCTCATAACTTGTTTATGTTTCTTGGTAAAACTATTCACAAGGCCTGACTTTTGTATTGGTATGACTTTTATTAGTGAAACCGATCTTATGTAATCACCTGAGATGGTATGATCGATATTTTGTAATTGGTATGACCAACTCTAGACATTGGGGAACCGATCTTAGTAAGAGGTGCAACCGATCACAAGCATGTGGAATCGATCCTTGTAAGAGGTACAACAAGTCTTAGTAATTGGTAACCAATCCTATGACTTGTGCAACCGATTACAAGTCAAATACCATAATTATGTGGTAACTGATCCTAGTACCTAGTCAACCAATTTTTGGAAAGCTAGTGTGAACGATCCTAGTACCCACATGGAGGTAGAACCGAAACTTGTTTTGGTAGAACCGTGAAACCATTAATGGTGATTTGATAGGATAATCAATCACATAGTTCTTGGAAGTCAGATGAACTAATTCTAAACTCGTTTGGAAGTCTAGCAAATCGGTTCCAAGATTGTAAATATGAAAATGATTTACAAAGTAAAGATGTCGACATACTTTGAACATGTGCAGTAATTCTTATCTTTTATTGTTCAAAGATATTCCTTAATATCTAAAGGAGAATCCCGGATCGAAATAAATTGAGAATCTTTTAATTAAGGTTTTTAGTTTTATAATGCTTTTAATTTCCAGCAATTAAAATGCATATCTTTAGAAAATAAAAATTGGTAATGTGCATTTACTAATTGGAGATTTTCTCATCGAGATTTCGGTCAATATTTGGACAGAGCATTTCAGGAATTATGAAAACCGAATTTGGAAATATATTGCATATCTTGAGAATATTTTCGGTTTTGGAAATTCCTTGGTGTACAAACTTCCTTGGTCTATAAATATTGAAGTTTGCATTTCGAGCAAACTATACCTCAGAGCCATCAAAACTACCTAATTGTGTTGTTACTGGTGGAGTCGTCTATTCGGAGAGGAAAGTGCCCTAATTAGGCGAAATCTCTTATGACCGCTCGTTTTAAATACTTCTTTGGGATTGGGAAGCTCTACGAGTACCCGTTGGTGGGAAACTAGATAATTGCAGTTTATTATTAGTTTTCGATTGATTTGATTGACTAACGTATGTTGAACTTTGATTGCACCTAGTTTGTTTATGCTTGAGAATCTTCTCTTCTGATATAATATTCACTCAAATTAGATTGAAGTGTCGACGAGGATCTTTAGAACTGTTTGTAGATCTAAAGATGTCTTGTAATAATCTATTGTTAATAGACTCCGTTCTGTGTGTGCTTGATCACAAGAGATTCAAGTTGATTGTGTGCAGGTGTTTATTGAAGATCTAAGAAGATTTGAAGACAAAGAAGATTTCTTATTTGAGTTCATAATCTTTGGTGTGCACAAAACTTGATCGGCTAGGGATCCAACTATAATCGGTTTATCTTTGTGATAACCTTGATTGATTAGTTTAGTAGATCGGCATCAATACAACTCTTTGTGATTCAAAGTATTGATTGCATAGTCTAGACAATTACTTTGGTAGTTGTTAAGAGATTGATCTAAAAACCTGACAAAAGAGTTTATTGGGATAAACGGAAGAGCCTTTTGTCAAACTCATATCACTTGTTTGAAAAGAGTTGTTACGGAACAAATTTGTTGTTCCTTTACTGTTTGGAATACGAACCAAAGGAATTGTTCCAAGCGCGTGACTTATTGCAAGTTGGAGTCGCAGGGATACATACGGAACTAGGTGAACTATAGGTTTAGTTGCGTGGTCTCAACTATACGAAGTTGGATTAAATTTTGTATATCGTCTTAATCCTGAGAGTATTCAATTCTGGACAAGGTCCTGGGGTTTCTCTGTATTTGCGGTTTCCTCGTTAACAAAATCTTGCTGTGTCTTTTACTTTTCTATGTCCGCAATTATAGTTAGAAGTAAAATACACAAACGTTAGTTCCTATTTACTTGATACCAATCCTATTGTGTTTGGTTAAGTCCGAACCTATTATCAAGTAATCATACTTCGTTGTTGTATTGTCTCGATCTTGTATCCATAGTCAATCACACAAGTTATCTTGTTGTCGTATTGTCCCGATCTCGTATTCGTAGACGATCACACGAAGTGTGAACCGATTAGTTGTATTGTCTTGACTCAGTCCATAGACAATCACTTTCGGAGAAAGAACTTATAGGTGGAAAATTTTTCAAAGTTTTATAGGTGGAAAAGTTTTGGGTACCCTCGTCTTTTCAGACTTGAACTCATCTATCACTCAAAAGTATATCTACTCTATATCCTATTTGAGACAAAAGTAGTATAGCTATATAGACTTCGATTATATACATTTGATATTTCGAGCTGAGTTTAAATCGCTTACATATTTCTTGAAATATGTGTTGGTAAGCTTTCGCTTTAACCAAGTTCATCTTATATGATCATATAAAAATCTCCTGGTAACATCTTACATAATTTGTGTGAGACAGTCGTTTGATGTAGACTCAGAATGTTTCGTATTGATTATTCGATCACTTGACAATTGCTTTGAAACTAATAGTTTGTGTGAGACATTTATTTTCGTCTTCTAAGAATGTTTCAATGATTGAAATAAGAGTTTAGAACAATTAACCATGATTGGATATATCACAGAATACATACTTGTATGCGAACTGTTGTAAGTTATTCCAAGTCTGGGAACCATAGTATGCATACCCGTATGTGTACTGGTTGGTTAGTTGAAAGTCCGAGAACTTAGTATGCATACCTGTATGCGTACAAGCGTAACTTCAAGTTCCGGAATTCAACTGAGTTTGGGGTGTACGACAGTATGCGTACACGTTCGCATACTGGCGAACCCATACCAAGTCTGGCCACTTAGGTATGCGTACACGTTTGCATACTTGAGTAGGTTATGTTCTAAAATCGGTTTGTTCATGAACTAATACATTTATAAAATAAGGAATGTAATCTTTTGTAAACCGTGGCTATAATGTTCATGAATTGATTCGAGTGAATCAAAATCGATTTTGCTTCAATTATGTCTTGTATACTTCTGTTAGAATATAAACAAATGAACAACTCTATAACTAGTTTCATTTGAGTCATTGGAACTAGTAGTGATTGAGATGAACAAGGTTGATATGAAAGTGTTCATATGGCTAACTTCGGTTAACTATTGTTGAGCCAACAAGGTGTCCATGTTTAGGTACGGTTACCCATATCTAAATGAAGCCACTTTTCATTTGTGTGTAACAAGCTAAGTTTGATCTAACGATTGAAAGATATTAGCTTTAATCAGGTTTTCATCTAACGGTGAATATTGAATGCTCTGTTACCAAGGTAACAATGATTGCAAACCCTGATTTAAAGACTATATAAGGGAGAACTTTAGCAACTGGGAAACCTAATCCCCACACCCCATGTGTGATACTAGTTGCGACTAGAGTCGATTATCCTTTAACCTCGGTTTTTCTAAACCATTATAGAATAACGACTTTAAGATTTCATTGGTATTGTGAAGCCAGACCCAACTATTTTCTCTATAGTTGCGTGTTTTGATCTTGCTGTATTCTATCGTATTGAGTACTATCTTCTCTAAGATTTTCTCGAGATTTAATCTCCGGTAAGCAAGATAAAAAGTAGTCACAAACATCTTCGTCTCATCGTTTGTGATTCCACAATATCTTGTTTCACTACCATACGATTAAGATTATTGTGAGGTGATTGATATTACTGGGATGTTCTTTGGGAATATAAGTCTGGTGTATCAATTGGTTCCTGTTCACCTTGATTTATCAAAAGACGGAACAAAACTCATAGGTTTTTTTACGTGGGAGACAGATTTATCTATTCAATAGACTTTTACGTAGGAGAATGATTGGTTTATCAAGTCTTAGACTTTGGGTCGTAGCAACTCTTAGTTGTGGGTGAGATCAGCTAAGGGAATCAAGTGCGTAGAGTCTTGCAGGGATTCAGAGGCGTAATGAACGCGACTGTACCTTAATCAGTGTGAGATTGGTTAGGGCTCAACTACATTTCGATCTGAAGTTAACTTGTAGTATGTAGGCTAGAGTCTGTAGCGGCTTAATACTGATGTGGTGTTCAAACTGGACTAGGTCCCAGGGTTTTTACGCATTTCGGTTTCCTCGTTAACAAAATTTACAATTATCCATGTTATTTCTTTTCTGCATTATATTTTCTATAAAATTGAAATATCACAGGTTGTGCGTAGTTCAATCAATTAGAGAATCCAACATTTGGTTGTTGATATAAATTTATTGACACTTTAACATTGGTCTTTGGAGTACTAGTTCAAGTTGTTTCACATAATAATCGGCTCATGGATTTTCTCATTTTGATTTGTTGATTACATTGTGAAACAGAGATACAAATCTTGGATATATTTCCATTTATTGAGTCTGGCTGTCTAGTTGATTCTCTTGGAATTATATTTGAGTTTGTCCATACGTACAAATTTCCTAAATGAAATATCGGGTGAGGTTGTTAGACCCCCGCTTTTTCACTAAACATGAAAATCCTCATTCTTAAATTTGAAACATTCCCAATAGCCATAGACAATATGTATTGTTTGCTTAGGCAGTTTCCAAATAATCAACTTGAACAAAAATAGTTTGTGAACAATAAATTATTCTAACTAAATTGCTAAGGAGCTATGAACATCCATTAATTGAATCATATTTCGAGAGTTTAACCAAGACAAGCTTGAATTTGAAATTTCTTCTTTGCAATATTAAATCTGTTAATATCATACGACAACGTCTCATAAGATAGAATGGTAGATTCGATTAGTAAATAGGATATGCCAACCTTCACATATCGATCTTTGTTGGTAATCGTTCTAGCAAATGTCTTCGTTCAGTCTTCAGTCTTCAATGGTTAATCAGTGATGTTTGATACTAAATTACCATGGTCTAATCCTAGTATGACACTTGACTTCAGTAGACTAGAAATCAAGGTATAGTTTTGTACATTTAAAATTGGCACCAAACTTGAGATAGCAAAACTTACTAGTTCGACCGAGCGATGCTCTAAGAGAAAGTTTCACACGCTTTAGGATAAATTTAGGAGATCCCGTGGCCGATTTGTGAGGACTTAAGATGGATGGATTGCAAGTTCTTGATGTTCAAAACCTCAGCGTTACTGACTGATTTTAATATCGACATCTATGAATGATTCCAGGACATTCACATCCATCATTTTCGAGCTATCCTCGTTGAAATCCAAACTTTTGAACTTTGCCTGACAAACCGACAAAGTTTGAGTTTTGGTATTTAGACGGACAAAATCGGTTTGTCCTTCCATGTTTTATAAGTTTCGATTTTCTATCCCCAATTTACCCTTTAACTATAGTTAATAGGAGCCCACTATAGACTATAGTTACTTTTTAAATCCGATTTGTAATATGGGTAATTTTTATAACCCGAATCAAATATGGATAATATACATGTAAGCTATGTTTTTTTTTCACTCTAACTGTAGTTATATTTTGCGCTCCTTCTTCACCTTTGTTATCCTTTTTCTTCGTCACTCACTCCATTACTGCCATTTTTGCTACTTCTTGATCTTATTGTACTGGCTAGCAAAAACCTATTTAACTTCAATACCAATCAAAAGCTAACACTTTATGAGACCATAGCTGAGACAAAAAGATGCATATGAAGTATTAGAACCTGCTCTTAATTTTTCTTACCATGTAGCAAAGTATACCTTCTGGTCCTACAAAATAAGTTCGGTAAAGCACTACTTGGTCGTATAAAATAAGTTGGGTCTTCTGGTCCATGGGGCATATAAATTAAAATGAGTAGTTTGCCCCGACAATCGTATATATTAAAATGGGTACCTTGATATCAATTACACACATATGATATGTTCGGTAAGTGACTACATGTGAAAGTTGCCAAAACCCACAACATATTTATGTTCTTCGATTTTTATATTTTAAAGAGAAACGAGAGACTTCACATGCCCACATTATTAACAACCATTTATGCATGTAAACAGAAAACATCTTGTTTAGAATGTAACTCCAACTTATAATTAGCTTAGTAGCATCGGATTGATTAGTGCTGAAAACCAAAGCGTAGCCCTTCACTAAGTCTTTTGATAATACTCCTTTGCTCTGCAAAACTTCTTTGTTGGAAAATTCTCGTACAAATCTTCTTACCTAAAATCTTTTCTTGCGGTTCTATAGACTCTTTAACTATTTTCTTCTGCTCTGGGGAGTAAAAGTATATTCCTGATTTATACTGTGTACCTCCCTGCCAATCCATCGATAACTTTAGAATCGCTGTCGAACTAGTTGAATCTCCACGGGTGATGGTATTTCCTTCAAAAATGAAACATGCATCTTGAATCTATGTTGACATATTGAACGCGGTTGTTTTTCAGGTAAAAATTCTCCAATAAACTTAAAATGATTGAAGCAGGTCAAAATAGACCTACAATCATTTGGATTTACCATTACAACCAAGGCATCTCGGAAAAATCAATTACACTACCGAAAAGAAAAAGAAGAAGCCTAGAACATTAAAGCTAAATGGCCAAGACTGCACTCTCCATGGATTGATGTATCACTTTTAGCTAGAAATACACCATAGTGAAAAACAACTAGAATCTTTGGAGAGATTACAAAATGAATGGATGAACAAATATCACACTTGTAATGCAAACAAGAATCCTTCAATAATATTGTTCAACAATGTTCATTTGGGTAGGTTACATATAACAAGTTACATATACTTCTATAGACTTCTACAGCAAGAGTAGCATGCTCAAAATCTTACCTAGTTATCTTAAGCCAAGATTGACATCATAACATCTCTTACATGAATACGAACGCCATACGTCGTCTATACTACATAAAGCAAGTTACACATACTTTTACAAAAACAGTACCATGCCAAAATCTGACCAAGTTATCTTATGATAAAATGGGCATCACTAGTAACCATATGCAACTATACCAACAAACATGCGCTAAATCGTGCCTAACCCAGATATTCAACAACAATTAAATTAATCTAAACACAATATATGAACATATTGGTCCTAGTTTTACCTCAACCCACAAATGTCTTACCCTAAGCATTCAAATTGACCACAAAAATAACAAATTGAAGCTCAAAGCGAATACACTTCATATCAGCATAATCACATGGCAGGATAAGAACATTAATTATATCTAGGTTACCTAAATTCGATTTCCCTTCCATCGGTGAAGATTGAACCCAGAGGAGAACGAAGAAGAAGAAATGGCGGGGAAGGCAGTCTGGGTATGACTTACTAACTTCACCCATAGTCAGGTTTGGTTAAGTTAACAAGTAAAGGGACTATAACGTCGTTTCCTATTGATTACTGTTCCAACCAGCTCCATCGATCTAACTCGTAAATCTAGTTAGCAAAAACCAAACCTTGTCGATCTGCTTAGGCCAAAATAGAAATCTTTGGATTTCTTTGATGATTGCTCTTAACTTTCTCCATCTGGGAAAATAAAAGTACATTATTTTTCGAGACAGTCGTATAAGATAAATTGGGTACCACTTTGAACGATCGAGATAAAATAAATCGGGTATGGTGTTCCATGGCCATTTTAAATTAAAATGGTACGAGATTGACGTTCGTATAAAGGGCTGTAATGATAACAAACCTACAAGAAATCAAGCCATCAAAAATAGTTTCGATCAATCACTTGATTGGACTAAGGAATCTTGCCCTCGTTTGACACTTGAATCATATAATAGAGTTTCATACATCATAAATCAAAAGGTACATTTTATTCTTGATGTTGAACAGGGGGCTTATACACTTTTCCCTTTCAAGGTTGCATGGGATATTCTATGAGAAGCCATTGGATCTCACAAACTGAATAAAGTGCAATTATAATGGCAGTGAGTAAGGGAAAAAAACCAATATCATAATGAGAACTGACAACCTAAAAAAAGAAAGTAGTAAAGCACATCAAGAAAGACTAACCATGGTAGCAGTCATAAATGGGTTCACAACTGAGGATTCATTCATTCAGTCATATAGAGTGGCGAACACATCTTAGAAAGCCCAGAAATTCGGGCTAAAAGATTGAATAAGGGAAAAGCAGAAATTAAACCAAAACTAACCCACACAATGCTTAAGAATTCTGATTGCATGGCGATGTACAAGTAATTAACTTCTATTCTACTAATAATTATGGTGTTTGTTGGTCCTCCATAGAGTAGTTGTTGGAGGATTTGGTAAACAAAGCATAAACCCACTTTATGATACACGGGACTCTACGGGGTTTTATCAAGAAACAATAATGGCTACACATGGTTAAGGGGGATATACTTGATGTTTTGAAGACTAAATCCAATCACAAGTTATTAAATAGAGCATGGAGTGTGGTAAGCATTAGCTCAATCTCAAAAAAAAAAAAATACAAGAGAACCATTTCTTTGGGACAAGATTTACAAAAGCCATCACATAACTATAGAATCGAAGAGTATACTTGCATGATCAGTGGATCACATTCATAAAGAGAAAACTAAATGTTACAACACTATGACAAAAATTAATAGTCAATAAAATTAGTTTTTGCATTACAATGCACAAGTTTGGAAACTTTGTCAGGCACCAATGAAAAGAACAACATTTTTCATTGGTGAGAAGAACAGAACCCGGGTTCCTAAATATAAAGTAACCATATTATTGTAGCTATCCGTATGAACATAATTCATACGATCCGGCCAAGAAATTGACATCCTACAACCATTATAATGCCCATGCCAAATGAAGTGCTAACACTGACTTACTCCGTTTGTTTGTTTTTCCTAGGAGAAGTACTTGCTATTGCCTTGTAATTGTGGTGAGAAATAAAGGTGTAAGTCACAACAAGCAAGCAGAGCATAAAGAAACAATGAAGCTCGTATAAACAGGAGGAACAAACTATTCACCTCGGTCATAGCAATTGCTTCTTCAAAGCACTTTATGCAACCCATTTGTGTCTGATCACATCATTGCAAAGTCGCAACATTTGGGCTTGAGAGATCCCTCAATGAAGGAATAAAATCGGGGATGCTCCTTAATAAATTATGTATTGTCCTTGTAGGTTTAAGTAGAAGTTGTGCCTAAGAAGTGAACTATCACTTATAGGGCCAAAACGTATAACTTGTAATGGAAAATCCAGGCATGAGTGCGATAGTTTCGAGAGTACCATATGTTTGCTCAAATTGAATAAAATTTAGCATATGTTCGCTAATAATGTCTAATTCCAAACAACAATGAAACATGACAAATTTATTGGACAATCCTAGACGCCTAAGCATACTCAATACAACGAAGTGCACATTTTAGTTAATCGTTAATTAGGGATAAATTCCAGTCTAGTGCTTTAATTGACTAATTTTTGAATAATTTTATCTACCAAATCGTCTAAAACATAAAAACTTAACAAGAATTCTTCAAATTTAGCATAAATCTATAAGTAAAAGTTGAAAAACTAAAAGAAGATAAAACAAACTTACCATTAATTCCCATATCGAAACATTAGAATCCAAAGAAGAGTCAATTCATAACGTGTATTCTAAATTGAATCTTCCGTGGTTAAGATACACAAAAAGATTTCCAATAATACCACGGTTATAAACCGGTAGACATCTTTGAATTAAACCCGTTACTCTCATCGATCCCCACTGAAGTTACAAATCAAATTGAATCCTACAAAAACCACATGTAGAATGTTGGTGTTGAAATAGATAAGCTATGACAACACATCTACTTCATCACCGAATTTACTTCACCCATCCATCAAACTTCATAGCCTACGCTAGGTTTTTCAGAAAAATAAGAAGAAAATGAGGGAAATAGGAGAAGAAAAAGGTATAAAATGTATGCGGGGAAGTTGGGTATGGATTGATTAACGGGTATGGCTTATTTACCTAACCCTTATGCAGTTTGGTTAGGTTAACCATTTAAGGGGCTAGAACGTGATTTCCACCCGATTCTCTTCCGCCCATTTGACTCTGTCCGTCAACATACCTTGACTGAAACCTTATCCTTCTGTCAAGGAAAGCAGAAATCTTAGGATTTCCATGACGATTGCTCATTCCTATCATCGTCACTAGGTTCGGGCCTAGTTTAAAATCACGAATTATACCCGTATAATTCGTGAATCCGTCCGTGTCATTCGCACTTTCAGAACCCCGTATTAGATTTGTGAATTTTCAGAATCCAGAGATTATAAGTATTTCAGAATAGCTCCTTACTCCTCGGGGATGTTTTGTTTTACAGCCCTCAAAAAGCCTCAAAATTATAAACCTTCACTGTCATCTATCTTCCCAATTTCTAATTTCTTCGAGTAAAAAACCCTAGTTTTATACCTGTTGCGTTCTGTTATGGAGAACATACTCCCATCAGATATCAAAATAAACATACTTTCCCGCTTACCAGCTGAATCGATATACGAATGCAAACAAGTATGCAAAAATTGGAGAAATCTCATCAAATACGATCGGTCTTTCACTCGTATGTATCAAAGCCGTGTCTATGAAAATGAGCAGAACAATTCCGGCGATGCTGCTGCTTCTGGTAAGAAGAGTTTTCTGTTCGCTATTGCTAATATGATCAATTGTCGCAAACAATTTTACTATGCTAAATGTTCTCCGTCCGAAGATTTTATGGAATATACAAGGATTAACTTGATTCCTATGGATGACTCAAAAATTTATAGAAGTCTTGGTTCTTGCAATGGGTTGGTGTGCATTTCTATGGATCCAGATTCTAGAATGGATGAACCTATTTATATATGCAACCCTGTTACAAAAGAATATCTTCTACTTCCAAGTTTGAGGATACAACACTTGGTTCATATAATTATTTTGAATGTGGATTTGGTTACATTCCTTCTACAAATGAATACAAGGTTGTTAAAATCCACAAATGTTCAGGTGAAGTTGGAAAATGGGTTTATGTATACACTCTTGGCATTGGCGAAGGTGGAGATACATAAGTGAAATCACATACAAACTGGACCCGAATTATCGAAGCGTATTTGTGGACGGAGCTCTTCATTGGGTAGACACTACACATGGAAATATTGTGGCTTTTGATTTGACTGAAGAAAAGTTCAATATGATCTCCTTGACACCAACTTGTTTCGTAAATAATTGGCCTTTGGACGATAAGCACTCAAGCTATAAACTTCCAGGTCTTGGGAGGATCCTTGTGCATTGTTCATCAATACAATTATACTTGGTATGACATATGGTCATTAAAGAAGGGGAATAATGGGAATGAATACTCTCATTGGAGTAAGGATTTTGATACTTTTAAATTTGGGTGCGACTTCGGGTATACACCATGGGCTAAAATCTTCGATGTTACGAAGGATGATGAAGTTCTATTTTGCAATGAATATACTTTCTACAGTCTTGACTTGAAACAAACTAGAGATAACAAATTCGAATGGATTCTGGATTCTGTAAGAAATACGGGTATGCATGTTAGGGAAAGCGTTTCTTCATGTCAACAGTTTTGTGTCGCTGAAAGCATTGGGAGAGGAGGATACAAAGATGATCGAATTAACTGAAGTAGACAACTTTGATGAATTACACCTTAGAAACTGTACATGTGCTGAAGACGGAGACTTATCCATCTGTAAAAAGAATCCACCACAAAGCAGAAAGGGATTCGAGTCCTGGGTGGAGTCAGGATTGAAGGCAAAAGATCCATTCGAGGAAGATGAACAAGAAGTAAGTCCCCTTGCTGACATAGTTACAGAGCCTGCGACTGCGGGAGAATGTTAACGAACAGGGACTTGAAGCATGGGATAAAAAAAGAAGGAACATGAAACTGTACATGTGCAGAAACAAGCACCTTATCACTGAAAGCTTTTGGAGAAAATACAAAAACAACGGAATCAAGTTTGAGGCAATTGATTAGCAGATAAAGCAGCAGATTGAAGAAAGAAGGCATCCTTACAAATACAATGGTTTCATTTTGATATTGGTTAGTAAATACATGACACCTGTTCTTGAAGCCTTTGCAATTATTATTATGAATTACTCTCTATCCTTGCATCATCCATCTCACCTTTGTTTACTGTAAACCCGAAGTTTGGGTATATCGTGTTTTGTTAATTGCACATTTAGCGATATTTATGTTTACCTGACTTTAGTTTAGTGGAAGAATATTTGCATAAACTTTTTGGTGAATGATGATGAAACGGAAATCTCCAGTGCAGGTTAATTTCTTTGGTATGGTTGAGTCTGGAACAAAATTGCGTTTGTGGAAGATTGAAATTCAATGGAAAGGGTTACTGCAAACACTCACTTTAAGCATGCACTTTAATTTCTCATGGCGCATAGTTCTCTAGTTTCTCATGAATATGATTTGGGAGGAAGTGTTAGGTACCAGCATCCTCTTCTCATAAACAATCCTCATTCACTTGTTCCATTCTTAGATTATCTTTACTCGTCTGATCAAACCCGGATGTAACCTGCAGCTTCTCTGAAAATACTAAAATACTAATAACAGGTTTTTTAGCTACTCATTTCTGTTTGCATCACTGCATGAATCTATTAAGCCTGGGATTCAAAGTGTAAGCTGGTTTGTTTATGTAGACCCAAAGGATACTTTTATATCATATTGGCATTTCAGTAACAAACTTGGACCAAGGAATTTAGAATCATCATCTAGCATATTTTTAGAAGAATACTGTGAAGAAGGTGCTGTTGCCTTTGCAGCCGTTTGGGATCTATGTTGTATTAGGCTCTCTAGGTGCGCCGAGGAAACAATAGAAATCAAGAGAAATGCACATGATTTGGCTCCTTGGGCGCCTCGCGTGCCTAGGCGAGCGCCCAGGGTGCCTTTTACAACATAGTTTGGGATCATGTTTCAGGAAATGAAAAAAGAACCCAGACTTCATTTGATAAAGTTGGCTCAGTTTTTGGGGTAACCCTTTTCCAAAGAGGAAGTAATTGGAGGAATGGTTGAAGATATATTGAACTTCTGTAGTTTGATACTTTGATCAATTTAGAAATCAACAGGAATGGAAATAGGCCTGGTGTATAGGGATTGCATATAATGGGTTCCCCCCCCCCCAGGAAGAGTTAGGAATCATGTGAAATACTTCAACACCTGCAATGATAGAACAATTAGATCAAATCCCCCAGCACATGTTGCTCGAACATGGTTTGAAGTTTTAAATTTGTCCACGGTTATAGGGTGTATGAGATCTATTAAGTTTTGTATATCTATTGAATCAAGTTGTTGCTGCAGGCGTGTTCATTTCCCTTTCCGTGATTAGCTCAATTCTTGCTCCATTGTGAAAGTTCTATCATTTGAATGCTTATATTATGCAAAATAAAAAGAATGAAAAATTTATGGAAGTGCCTACTTTGAATCTGACATTTGCACTTTATTGATTAGTTTTGATTAATCGGTTCAGGTACATGCTAGAAACTTAATGAAGATTGTAGGGTGAAAACTAGTAGTACTCTTACAGTGTGAGTCTCACCTGATCATCTTTCTCCTTTTAAACACCTTCACCTGTTTTTCCAAATTTTCCAGGTCTTCTGATTTGAAGTTGCTTTGAATTCCTTAATCGTCTTGACCCACCTTTTAGGTGCAGTGAAACTTC